>CM066333.1:25222099-25719599 GCA_033807585.1 Hydrophis major
GACTCCCAACCAATCAGGATGAAGAAAAAACCATTCTGGCACAGCAGTAGGCTAGCCTCAAATTTAAAACTGAAATGGCTGTGGAAGTCTGACTCACAGATGAACACAATACAGAAGCTTGATGATGGCAGATGAGATTCTGCCAAAACATTGCTACAACTTTAAAAGCACAACTATAATGACGTGGGAAAATACCCAAACAAAGCTGAATACCATCTACACACACACACACACACACACACACAAACACATATGTATGGCGTTCAGCTTAGTTCGGGTATTTTCCCACGTCATAGTAGTTGTGCTTTTAAAGTTGTAGTAACGTTTCAGCAGATTCTCATCTGCCATAATCAGGCTTCTGTATAGTGTTCATATATATATATTAGTTTTCTTAAGTTTTTGTGGGTACTTACATGTATGGCATTCAGCTTAGTTCAGGTATTTTCCCACGTCATAGTAGCTGTGCTTTTAAAGTTGTAGCAGCTGAATGCCATACATATATATATATAGTGTATATATGTTTTCGTAAATTTTCACAGGTACAGGTATGTAGGTCTAGGTGTGTTCAGGTCTTTTCCCATGTAAGATTAAGATTAATCTTACACGGGAAAAGACCCAAACACACTTAGACCTACATTGTGTGTGTGCGTGTGCGTGTGTGTGTATATGGTGTACGTATACTATATATAGGAGTAGGACAGTTATATAGTAAGTCTAGAAGGAAATTGGAGGCATATTACATTCTCCAGATTACTATGACTATAGTGCTCCATCTGGTTCACAAAAACACCCCAAATTAACACTAATTGATTTTGTGACATCTATATTTTGTGACCATGTAATTTACAAACCAATTTGCCTAACATAGCAATATACTATATTTGCTGTACTACCTTCTATTGAACTATTTTCTAACAATTTAAAAAATCTATATATAGTATACACACACACACAAACACACGCACACTGAGAGAATATGCTTGTCAAGTCATTTAGTTATATAATCTGCTTTGTACTGTATGGTTTTAAGTTAAAATATTTAAAATTTAAAAAAATACTGAAGCATAAACTAATGTTGCAGTAAAATAGGTGTCAATTAAGAGAATCAATTCATAACCTTATTTACATTTTGTAATGTAAAACATTTTTATGACTACTCATTTAAATTCATAAGGATCATTTGTAATTAACTGGAATGAGGTAATTCCCCCAATTTGGTGCTTTCCAATTTGGTGCTCTCCAATGCACTGGATTTTAACTATGCTGGATGGAGAGCATGGAAACTGTAATCTGGACTATAAATTCCATGTTGTCCACTCAGCATAGTTAAAATCTTATGCATTATAGATAGACATTATATAGGGGAGTAGCTAGAGTAGGTATTATACAAGGGGAGCTAAATGTGAGAGATTAATAGTGTCATAACCGTACAGTGAAATATGATGTCATATGATAACTGCTAGATGTCATCTCAACAGCACCAGAGATTCAGCAAAAGTGTAAAGAACTCTTCATGTAATAAATGCATGATAATGTCAATTCTGGGGAAGCCCTCCTCATGCCTTTTTTTTGCCTTTTCAGCTTGAAGATAATTCATATCCTTATGATTCTCCCATGACTGACCAGCTATGCATGAGTTTAATGCTTAGGAAAAGGGTTAGAGGTTCTTTAAGTTTAAGGGGAGGAGCTAAAAAGGATTTATTGGCTTTGCCAATCTTCGAAAATTCTCAGATAGGTGCTGAGTCTGACTTTTAGGTGTAGCTTTGGAATGTGCTCTCCAAGGTCCTGAAAGGGCTTTGTTGGAAAATTTGCACATGGTTATGGACAAACTCTCAGCCATGCAGAAATATTAATTATCAGTGGAATCCCAGCACTTACATGTAAATGTAATTCCATCCTAGTGGAAAGTAATGCCCCAATTAGCTATACAGGCATGTGGGATAACTGCATTGATAAGGGATATCAATAATAGTTGTTGTTCTTCAATTAGCTGTCCTATGCTTTTTGAGATTCAATTAAAGTACTATCTATCTCTATTAAATATTACAGAAAATTATAGCTACAGATGCAAGGATCTAGTCCATTTTGTTATTTAGATTAATAGGATTACTTTACAGATTTCAAATTCTTGTTGTAGTCTAGATCAGAGGTGTCAAACTCACGTCATCATGGTGTCATCACATGACGTATCAGGACTTTTTTCCCCTCCGCTAAACCAGCATAGCCATAGCCAATGTGTGATGCATCTGGCCGGTGGGCCAGGAGTTTGACAGCCTTGGTCTAGATGTTCTTTGCTGATGTTTTGATGCTCCACAGCTTCAGTTATTAAATTATCTTGTGGTAATTAGATTCACATAAAAACTGCCTCTCCTCTTTCCCAGTTTTATAGAGGGAGAGTAACTGTCTTATTATAGGTTATAATAACTATAAGTAACTCTCACAAACAAAAAGAATACAAAGAGATCTCAATTGATACCATTGTTTTCATGATATGGTTTTTGCTTACCAGTAGTTCCTTGACTATTATTGGATACGGTAACTGTAAAAGATACAAAACACCCCCATAAGTTTGAACCAATTCTGTTAGATACCTAATTTGCAATTAAGTAGAAGACACAGGATAAAAACAAACATTCTGCTGAGCTGCATCTAAATAGTCAGTAATTCTTTTAAAGATATAGAACCATGATGGAGAACCTATGGCATGCATGCCACAGGTGGCATGCAGAGCTATTTGTGCTGGCACGCCAGCTGCAGGCAAACTTACTTCACTGCACGCACCTCCCAGCTGATTTTTGGCTGGTTTGAGGCCTTTTTCGGCCCCCCAAAGGCTTGAGGAAGGCTTCTGCAGGTTGAAAACTAGGCCCATTTCATTACTTCCTGTTTTTCCAAAAATACCAGAAGTGATGAAACAGGGCTAGTTTTCAGCCTGCAAAGCCTGCAGAAGCCTTCCTCAAGCCTCTGGGAGGCTGAAAAAGGCCTCAAAGCATCCACAAATCAGCTGGGAGGCTTAGTGCAGGTAACGGGGTGGCAGGATGGATGTGTGGGGTTGGGGGTTGCACACGCATGCATAGGGGGCATGGGGGGGCGCATTGCATGCACAATTTTTGGCACAAGAGCCCAAAAAGGTTAGCCACCACTGATATAGAACATAATGTAGAAAAACAAGAAACATGCCTAGTCATTTATTTCATTAATACAACAGCTGAAATAATTACTCACTTAATTTCCCCTTTTTCTAACCAACCAACCTGCCTGCCTTTGATCTTGATGAATCCTGATCCTAATATGACATCAACTCTTCATATATTTGTTCAACTGCTTTTAAAATTAGCCAGGTGGATTACGTATCTTTATAATTGCACAGTAACTATGAGCTGTGTGAAGCATTTCAATTTATCTGTCAAATGTTCTGCCATTCTGTTTCATTAAAATCTAGTGCTTCAAAATAGCTTCATGGAGTGGCATCATGAGAAGCTGATATATATCCCCCCCCCACTTTTTTTAACAGATCTCTAAAAAGTGAAGGAAACATATGTCTTCAAGTGCCTCTCTTGTTTGACATTAATGAGAGTTTAACCTAGTTAATACTAGGAAATTCAGGGATGTAGACTAGATTTGAAAGTCCAAATAAACATCTCAGAACAAAGCAATGTCAAAACATCTCTACAGTCTTGCCAAGAAAATTGCAAGGTTGTGTTCAGGTAATCACCAGGAACTGAGCCGTACTTGTGGCCATTTTTCTTTGTGTGTGTGTGTGTGTGTGTGTGTGTGTATGAGAAAAATCATAGGAATTCTTTTGGTTTGAGCTAAACCTATTACACTAACAGTAAAAAGATTTCAATTTCCAAGAAGAGGAATAATTTGTTTGCCCATTTTAAAGGCAATACTTTTAAAATAGTAATAAGAAAAAGGGATGTTTTATAAGTAGGTATTTATTGTTAACCCTGCATCCATAAGTAGCAGTAAGTAACATGATTGTTCAACTGCAACCAGCTGGGATATATTTTTGAGTTTAGCATTTTTTCCCCAGTAAATATATTTAAATGGCCCTGTGCTTGACATCTTGACTGGGTCAATCTTCAGGGAAAGGCTTAATTATATAGCAGATATCATCATGAGAAAAGCAAATTATAGTAGAGAACTCAGGCACAAGAAAAATCTATTGGCAGTTAAGAAAGATCAGAAAATTTTAGTACCATGTAAATTGCAATTTTTACTTCAAAATGTGTATTATGACACCAAAGGAGTTGCTTAAGAATCCATAACAGGCAGAAGTGATTATGCCCCTATAGAAATGTTTTGCTGCTAGCAGAATAGATGTTGGGTGGGTGTAGAAGCAAGTGGAATTAATGGGATTTAAGCAGCCAAGTTGAGTGCCTGCTGTGATGGAATGCCCTTTAAGTGTTTCTCATCCCAGAGTCTTTGTTTATTGTCAATAAATTGAGAGGCAATTCCAATTTGCAATTCAAGCTTTAGATGATTAATCACTCTGATTAACTAATCTGTGCAGCAACTAATCTATGCACATTTACTGTGAGCTAAATCAGACTGGGTTCACACTCAAGTGCACAGGAGTTCTCTAGTTTCTAAAGTTCATCTCATTTATTCATCTCTGTAGATTCTTGCATTGTTGTCCTATAGATTCTCATGATGTGTACTTTGTGCTAAAAGCCTGGTTGTTTATTCAACCAGAGAGGGATGCACTAAGGCAGGGCTGCAAATTCTGGGGCCATGGGATGGATGCGTCATGCACTGGCCACACACATGCCTGGTTTAGTGAAGGGGAAAAAAAATCCCGATATGTCATATGATGCTACCATGATGACGTGAGTTTGACACCCCGGTGTGTGGCCCACCAACAGCCAGTTTAGCTGGTGGCAGACTCGGACAGTGAGGAGGATAGGTAGGAACATAGGCCAGTCCTGGAATCTGGGGAAGGCTCTGATGAGTACTCTGGGTCAGAGGCAGAGATGGGGACAGGGCCATCTGACAGTTATCATCTGCCTTCGGAGTCAGAGATTAGCGGGGCAGAAGAACAACTGGAGCCTCTTCCCAGTGTGCGCATGTACAGAGCTGCCAGAAGAAGGGAACAGTTAAGGAACAAAGGTCAACACAGGAGTAAAGGTGGACAGTGAATGGCTCCTCCCCTAGGGAATGAAGAGGAGCAAAAGGGGAGTGGTGTTTGCAGGAGACAATTAGTTCAATTCATTAGAGTGAAGATCTGTTCCTGACTTCTTGCCAAGTAATTGCTTCTACAGTGGGGCATTTGGAAGATATTGGCCTGGCAACTCTCCAAGCTTGATAAAGGTCTGTAGTTGTGAAATCTCATGAAAGACTGTTTGCCGGAAATTTGCTGAAGAAGAATTCACTTTAACCTAAAGAAAAGGGGTTTTATTGGGATAAGGAGTGTGCTTCATGATCTTGGGAAGCCTAGGTCAGAACACCCTGCAGTAGGGCATGGAGGCAGGGAAGCCACTTGAGTTACCAGCACTGGATCTCTGTACGGGCCCTTGCTCGGTTGATCTGAAATCAGAACAATGGTGGGGAGTGTTTGAGTAACAAGGTTAAGCTATTCGTTTTCTGCTGGCTTTGCTCTGCTCTTATATGCCTAAACAGCACCAGGGTTCAAGTGAGATGTTGCTCAAGTAAATTCTTGCTGAAGAACTATTTTAGAGAAAAGTCACTAAACCAACAAACCCAATCTTGACTTACCCACTCAAATTTCTAGTCATTCTCATAATCTCTTTATGAACAGCTGAGCTCAAGTAGAGCTTTCTTTTGTGTATTCAATCAGCACAGATTAAGTTCTAGATTTACCTGCTTCTGAGCCTCTGTTCTCAAGTGAGCCATTACTTTGTTCCCTATGCACATATAATAGCGCTAAAATGTAACCTAAAACCATGATTAGAGCTATTGTGAAAAATGCTTGCTTACAAATATGCCACTGCATTATCCTTCTGCAATATAGCTAGTTGAGGCTATTTAGCAGAAACAAGAGGACTCTCCACCATCTCCCAGATCTTTTTGCAAAGATGAATGCAAACATCTAATGAAAACATGGATTGGAAATGCATTTTCATGGGGTTTTTTTGTGTACAGCAGGAGCAATCTTTACTCCAAGAGCTGAAGAATGTGACCCTTTCTGAATCCTGATTTTCTACTCTCCTATTGGTCAACTGGAGAGAGAACTCGTAGCGCAAGAGCTGTATATTTTTGAAGTGTTAGCTCCACTTTTAATAATGCCTTGGTAAGACCACACTTGGAATACTGCATCCTGTTTTGGTCACCACAAAATAAAAAGAATGTTAAGACTCTAGAAAAAGTACAGAGAAAGATAATTAGGGGACTGAAGTCTAAAATATATGAAGAACGGTTGCAGGAATTGGGTATATCTAATTTAATGAAAAGGACTAGGGGTCCTTCTAGCAGTGTTACAATATCTAAGGGGCTGCCACAAAGAAGAGGGGGTCAATCTATTCTCCAAACCACCTAAAGGCAGGACAAGAAGCAATGGATGGAAACTAATCAAGGAGAGAAGCAACCTGGAATTAAGGAGAAATGTCCTAAAAGTGAGAACAATTAACCAGTGGAACAGCTTGCCTTCAAAAGTCATGGGTGCTTCATCACTGGATGTTTTTAAAGAAAAGACTGGAAACCACCTGTTTGAAATAGTGTAGGGTTTCCTGCATTTGCCTATTCACGAATTACTGCATATATAGTCTGCCCTTTCTCCAGATGCTTCTCCTATCATTTCATCCCCACAAGAATCTTGTACAATAGAATGGGCTGAGAGGCAATGCTTGATCAAAGTCATTTACTCAGAACTCAAACTTGGCTTCATCTATTTCATATAGTCCCTCTGGTTCAAAGGTAGCCTATGCACTCCCAAACATTTCCATGGTTGTGATCATGTGTACCTCACAACATTTAGAAATTTGGCAAGTACTGTATCAGCCAGTCCTTGCATAGATGAGAAAAATCAAAACAGTATTTATCATTCCAGGTAGAGAAAAACCGCTCTTCTGTATGACAAATGAGGTCTGGGGTTGTTTTCGTATTATTCAGTCTCACTTTACTATGTAACTAGCTTGACCTTAACATCTAACTTCTACCAAAAGAATGTGATTAAACTGTGTACTGCCTGAAGAGGGTCACTACAAATGCTCCCACAATGCAATTATTTTTAGAGTTTCCTGTTATCTTTTATATTCTGATGATGCCACACCTAAGCTGCTTTGTTCCTGACATGTTCCTGGAAGAAAATGATTATGTTCGAATCACTGAGCAGCATTAGATTCCCACATGCAGCTTTACAGAAAGAGTATTAATCTTTGCTTCTACCCTGGATGTGATTCCACCATGAATAACATCCAAGAGAGTCCTTTCCCAAACACATGAAAAGATTAAGTGTCTGATAACCAAGGTGCATCAGATTATAGTGTTATGTTCTGAAAGGTTATCATTCCTAAAAATACTTGAATGATAATAATCTTCTTTTCTCCTTCTCCTTCTTCATTTCTCCCTCTCCTATTCTTTGACATTGTTCTCTTTTTGTATAACTGGAAAGCACCTGTGAACTAGCTATCCAGCAGACTTTCTATAGCTAGTGGGGAATCTTCTGGAAGACATTTAAGCATTTTACTGGATAAGGAGTTGGAAAATGGGAGGGGAGAGTTCTTTTTATTTATTTTTAACATTAATCCAGTTTTAGGGATAAAATATAGTTTAGACAGGCTACCTGTCTCTGAATGGAAGGAAAGTTACTATCTGCCTCTTCTCTTGTTCATGGTAGATACTTTGGTTTCCAGATAGGGAAAGAGAAAGTAACAGTGCTAGATATTGCAGTCCTTTTTTCATAGTTATTAAAATGAATTGCTGATAAAGACATTCTCAAAATTTGAGTACTAACTAATGGGACTTGTCTTCAAGAATGGCAAAATCATTCATTTTCATGTATTAGACTCCAACCCTTTCTATAAAAATCAGAAAATTATAAGTCAAGAAGAAGAAAATATATAAGGAGTATCAAGACCAAGTCAATTATTTAGGCAGGGAAAGTGACATTTTGTAAAAGTTCTCATTCAAATTACATATCACCAAAAGTATACAGGCATTTGCTAGTTAAGCTTGGAGGGAAAAAATGACCAGCAAAAATACTGGTTATTTAAGTAAAATACTTAAATTAAAACCTAGTCTGTACAGAGCTGTGGGAAATAGCTAGATAATTTGCTTAAGTTGTTAAGGTCATTCTCATCTCTAATTTATGAAAAATATTAGGTCAACACAAATGAGATTAGGATAATTGTGTGAGCACTTTGGATTACGAGCATTATGTTTCAAGAACTGGATTTATTTTTAAAGTACCTTTAGTTTGAGTATATCTTATCCAAATAAGTAGTAAGCTTGCTGCATTAAATTTTAATAACTGTGGACATAATGTATATGAATAAATATGCACTTGAAAAGAAGACAAAGTTTGAAAATACAAACTTCTTTGCTCAAATATTTATAACCCACTTTGAATTCAATCCAAGTTCAATCCAATTCTTGACCAGTCCAAAAGTGAGGCTGGCTTTCCATCTCACCTGTTCACCTGTACCTTCTGCTTTGCAGAAGCTTAATGTGTTAATGTTGAGATATTGATCTATTACAACTAGTATAAATGTATGGACAAGAAAGCCAGGAATGATTAAAATTTCACCCTAAATATTTAGAGAAGTACTTGAGAATGGTTGATCTACTTGGAGAATTATCTTGGTTTCGGCTTAAAGTAAAAGATAAAAAGGCTCTTAAATTTAGATAAACTCCTACAGTTTCTTGGCAGTGTTACTGCACTGTGTTATTTGCACTGTTGCAGGGATATTTAACAACTTATGTAAGAGTCATGGAATATCCAGGTCTCCAATTCAAGGAGCAGTCTTTACTCAGATTTCTAGGGTCAACCAGTTTTGACTGAATAATTGATAACTGCTGAAGCTTGGACAAGTTAAATGGTAGTTATCCTCAAGCTGAGCTCAACTCCTATTTAGTCTTCTAAAGCAATCATATAATTTTGAGGTTTCCAGGGGAGATATAGCAAACTGCAGATGCCTTTGTGAAAGTGGAGACACCCTCTCCAAAGACCAAGGAACTAGTGAGTAGACCAGTTCTTTGGAACCTCTCCAGGGATAAGGAGAAGACAGGAAGTCACTTCCATGTGCTCCTGGTAGGAGTTTCTCACAAGGAGAACATTGGACAGCAGTTTTCCATGTGTTTGAACACCAGAAGATGAGCAGATCAGCTATCTTTCTTATTAAACGAGCCTTTTAAATGATGCTATTTGCAAATATTATATTAAGGAATGTGTAGAAGATGAATGTGTAGGAGAAGAGATGTTGCCTTGTAAACAGATGAGGAAGGGAGGAGCCGCAATGAGTTACTGGTCAGAGGAAGAAATGTAGAAAGGACCCATCCTAACTGATCAGAAGGTTAAAAGTGGCAGCAGGAAGTTTATATCCAGACTTGCAAAGTTCTGTTCGTGTAGCTTTACAATAAAGTAGAATTAGCTCATCTAGTCATGTTTCCTCTCTGATTTACTCAGGAAGGCTGACATCAGTCTAGCAAGTTTTTCCATTCTTTTTTCTTTCTCTAAGTTTAGTGTGCATGCATTTATGCATGTGTGTGTGCATGTGTGTATGTGTATATGTATGTGTGTGTGTGTATACACACACGCGTGTGTGTATCTCCCTGCAATTCCTTTGTGATCCTTCATTTATATGCTAACCTGTTCTAATCATATTTACCCAAGACAAGATATGCAAATAATGATATATACCTCCTGATTTGAATAGCTATGGGAAGAAAGAATTGCAGATCACTATTGAAATACATTCTTCAATGCAGCTACTGTAGAAAGCAGCTCCCTTTCTTTTTTTCATCTGGACAAGCTAAGCAAGAGGCTTTCACAAACTTACTAGAAGATAATAAAGATTATTTATTTATTAAACAACATCCAAATAAATGGATAACTTTTATATCCCCAAGTGTTGCCATTTTGCACCCTTCACCCTTTAATGTCACTCTTACAATGTACTGCACAATTTTTTATTTTTGTGTGAGAGACATTTAATTAATAAAGAGAACAATTTAAAATGAGCAGGAAGTGAAAGCAAATTCACATTGTGAATCTTTATCTCAGCCCTTCAAAGATCAGATGAAGAAGGCTTCCATCACTTGCTAGTGCCTACCCATTAGGACACTGGAGTATCAAAGGAAGGGGGGTGCTCCAGAGAGAAATTGGCTTTTCATCAGCTCCCGAGAGATTTTTAAAAATCTATTAAAATGTTATTCAGCTGATTTCCACTTATATATAGAAAGTGCAATGGCTAAAAAGATCACTAAGTGAAAAAGGAATGAGGCATTACGCTTCCCAATCCCAATCTGTTTTAACCTATAGACCAAACAGGAAACATGAGCAGATGAGCTAATATTACTTTATTGTAAGGCTGCATTAACAGAATCTCATAAGTCCGAAAGTACATTTCTCCTATTATTTATCAAGTACTGACAATTTAATTCCTAAGCATCACCATGAGTGTATCCTATAATTTGACAAGTCCTATCCTTTATGATCATGGTTATCTACCAGGGAGCATCAACATCTGCAAAAGAGGCACAAAAGCATGTTCAGTATCCTCCCCTCTTTATGCAGGCAATGATGGCACACAAGTGTGCAAAGGGCTTGGAATGTTGATCATGACAATGCTGTATAGGTTTTGACAATGCTGTGTAGATACTGCTGTCAATATCTGACATAATGCAAGAAGAATTTATAAAACTACAGCTGGGATCTTATGACTAAAAATCAGTGAATGAGTGAGAATTTGATTGGTATTTCCCATTATGCTTCTTTGGTCATTGTAGAAAATATTAAAATAACTATACTTGGTCTTCAACATTGTTCAAGTATTAACACTTCAGCTAGGTAGTCCAAAAGAGGACTTCTGGGGATTGATACTATGAATAACATTTAAGAAGTTAAAATTTTATTAGAATTAAAGAGCTGGAAATTAAAGGGAACGCATCTGTGCTGATTGCGGGATTGCAGTTGCTATGTGTTTGCATGGGAGTGATAAAAATTTACTGTCAAGGGTTAAAATGAAAGAAAGAAAGAAAGAAAGAAAGAAAGAAAGAAAGAAAGAAAGAAAGAAAGAAAGAAAGAAAGAAAGAAAAGATCTCTGAGGGAAAGACAGTAAGCTCTTTGTGGTAGAGGATTTTTTTCCTGAGATTCTGGGAAATTTGAGATAGATGTTGGGGGAAGGGCTAAAATATGGTAGTTATGATCATATGATCATAGTCCTGCCCCTTTTTAATGTCCACTGATGCATGTAAAAAGGGAGTGAGACAAATATCTCATAGACATGTCCTCCATTCAATCCATGAATGCCCCTGGAAGGAAGTTCAAACTTATTTTATGTCTTTTCCAAAACTAACCATTAAAAAAATTTCCTGCTGAAACTGTTTTCAGGAATGTATTATTAAGATGTTTTGGCAACCACAAAATAAGGGAGTCTTGTGAGATAGTATCCATTTATAATCTAATGACCCAGTAATACATTTAACTAACACAGACACAAATCTCCCCCAATAAATGCTTGCATTGGGTGGGATGAAATTCTGGGCAGTTTTATGATTGTTTTTTTTAAAGGACTTCAAAAGATAGGAGGAAGATATTCTTGTGGTCCTTGAAAAGCTGTCCCTTAATAAATTGCTAAAAGATTGTATGTTTGTGTTCTTTCATGCTCCAAAGCATCCTTTTACCTTAAGTCCAAAGTGTTGCATAGCAGTCTTAAATGACTACAGTATAGGCTACATATAGGTGATATCTCTATGACATTTTGCATATGGATATTGATTTGCAAATTTGATGGTAGCTATATCTCTATATGACTAAATACACTGGCAAGAATAATGGCTGTAAATTATGTCATGGGTTATGTCTATTTATATAGGTACACACACCCTTTACCAAATGCAAAAACCTAGGACACTGTATTCTTCATAGCTTTCAATGGATGTTTCATTCTTTAAGCTACTATCTCTCTAGGGCAGGGGTGCCAAACTCACATCATCACAGTGGTGTCACATGACATATTAGGATTTTTTTCCCCCTTCACTAAACTAGGTGTGGGTGTGGCCAGCACGTGACACATCCGGCCCAAGTATCAGGAGTTTGACAGCCCTGCTCTAGGGAGTGATGTTTTCCAAGGAACTCTACCAGCTAATTTTTTACAAAATCAATTTAATGGACTAACATGGGCAATCCCAATTCTATGATAACATTGTGCTTATCTAACAGATTACATATTGTTTTCAGTTTCTTTCTATGAACGTTTAGAGCGTATGGGTGCAAACATGGCACATTGTCAATGACGAGCCCTATCCCTTGGGAACACTGTTGTTTTACAGCGCCGGATGTCTCCTCCTGATCATGGTTCCCAAGGGGCTGGTTGCATGGGAGAAGACTTTGGAGGCTGATGATGATGACGTGATGTATTGCGACGCCCCAGATGGATGCTACAACGGCAGCTGTTAATGGCCTTATTGGGACTTTAAGGATGGGGGGCAAACAGGACGATTGTCTCTAGGGCTGTAATTGCTGTTAATTGCCCAGGGCTCATCATAGGAGAGGGAGGGGCTGCTGAGATAATGAAGCTCAGTACTAGCAACAGTCTGAGTGAAGTTGAAGTAATGCTAGCCAAGATTGCATCAGCAACCTCCTTAGGTAATTACAGGGAGTGTTCAGAGGAAGGGTGGTGGGAGGAGATGGGGTTAATGAGGTAACAATAACATGGGTATGTATAAAGGGGAGAGGAATTGTTACTCTGTAAGGCTGTTTTTGTGAGGGCATTGTTTCATTGTTGCCCCATTTCAAGCTTGTTGCCTGACCATAACCACCATTGACAATAACCTTCATCACTACATCTGGTGTGGAGAGCTACTTGTAAGTAACTACGGTTCTGATCTTAAGGACTTTGAAAGTCAACTCTTTCAAAGCACTTCTATCTTTCCTTCTGTAGCTGCCCTGTACCTTACTATATACTCACATACTAGATGTCTGTAAGACTTTTGAGAAGAACAGGAGACAGAAAATCCAACTCAATCCCCAATATCAATTCATCCTATGTCAATGGCATCCACCCCCCTTTTTTGGAGCATGCATTGTCACTTAGGCCATTAAAACCAACCCATTGCTCCAGGTAGGAATTCAAATTAAAGCACGATTATCCATCCATTAGCATATCTAGTGAAGGAGTTTTTTATTTTCTCATTATGTACTGCTGAATTGCTTTCCAGTTCACAACACTCAACAGGAATCTGTCTTCCTCTAACTTAAAGGCTTGATTCCATATCCTGTATTCTGCCATGCTACAAACTTTGCTTAATAACCAATAAAAGGAATATGGGTAGGAATCCAGAGTTCAGAAAAAATTGGTTTGTTATCTTGAATAAAATGGTATTTATTCATCTACTCAGTTCATCCTGAGCAATATGTACATGCCCCCACACATTTGTACTCCATGGGAGTACTTTTTTTTTATCGCCCCTTGTTTAAACCCTTTTTATTTTGCTATTTAAAAGCACATTGGTTATGCAATATTTATCAATAGTAATGCTTCTCCATATTAAGTGTGTTTATGCACACGACAGAGATATATTAAGGTTTTTTAGATCTCAGCACTCACAAATACAAGGGAATTTTAAGCTGCAAAGGAATTTTTCAGTGAGGACTCTGTTAACTCCAGTCTCCTCTTTTGCAACAAAAGGCAGTGGTTTTAATTCAGTAGCTAGGATTGCATAATTATTTAACCACAAGGGTCCCGATAGTTACTAGCCATTCAGTCAATTGGTCTATTCCAAAATCTGTGAAAGGATAAAAGGATACAATGTGCCGACCGAGAAGGCGCAACTAGAATAAACAACAATAACACAATTTTCTTTGTTGCTTAATGAAATTTCTGGCCTCCCGTTCTTTCAGAGCATTTGAAAAAGGAATAATACTAGTTGCTTTCTGATTATTGTTTTGAATTACTTTCTTGATAAATGGGCAGCCATCTAAGATTACTACAGAGTAATGCTAGAATCCATAATAAATATTAAGAAATGAATCCGTAATATCTACAGTCCCAGTTGCATCATATTCCCCAAACTGTCACAGATCAGAGTATTCTATTTTTGCCAGAACATTGCTTTATTCCACACCTTATTCTTATTATTAGCATAAAATTAGAAATACAAATAGGAAATGGCCACACAATAATAGCATGTTTTTCTGGCACTGAGTTCATTAAATACAATGGGACTTGCCCCAAAGGAGCACTCTAATTCAATCCTATGCTAGTTTGCTGCAAAGTAAATTCTTATGGTTAAAGGAGTTTCTTTGCCATAATTGGGCTTGAAAAACAACCTACTTCTTTAAACGCAGTATTTTGAAGGTAAGTAGTTAATTTTTAGCAGGATTGTGTGTTTTATTGCTCAGGCCATCCAGCCACCCCACTCTACTCTGAATTAAGGGATTACAAGGTTTTAAAAGGGAGTTTAAAAGGAGTTTGTTGATGTTTTATCACAGGTGGGAAATTCTTCTAAAAATCATTTTGGATGCCTATAGGACAATACAAATATTATTATCATTTCAAGCCACCTGGGATAAGGTTACCACAGGCACACCAGAAGCAGTTAGATGGTTAGCATCCTTAAATATCAAATTAAAACATTTATTTAAACTAAATTTGTGTATCAGTTATTGCAAGACCTCTATAGATGCCATACACTAAATAAAAATGATAATAATTTGTTATCCTCAACTGCTAGTTTACAAGGAGCTAGTGCTCTAGAAAAGTGTACTGATAAGATACGAGAGACAGATCTTTTTACTTTTTAAGATTTAGAAAGAATAGTGTGTTCTCTTTCACAGTAGGTGAACAGTTTCTGAGACCCAAACAAACATGACCGCAATCAGTTGACAAAATGGCAACATAAGAGGCTGCCCCTTCACTAGCTCCACTGAAAGGGTGGCAAAGAAATCTGAGGCCTTACCTTCCTCACAGAAGAAGCCAGACAAAGCCAGTGAAAGGAAGACAGTGCTCCACAGCTTTCCAGCCATCATTCGGGATGCTCCAGATGTCTCCTTCCAAAGGCAGCAGGAGGACTAAAACACTCTCCCCCAACCTGGTTCTAATTAGCCAGCAGGAAAGGTTTGTAGCAGAGAGAAAGAGGGAGTAAGGCCATCTGTGGAGAGCCACTGCCCATCCTGCTTATTTGGGGGACCTTGATAAAGAACAGGAGGAAACACGACAGCCTCCCTCCGGGAATTCAGCATGGAGGAGATTTATTGTTTCAGCCCGTTCACAGGAACTCCTTCTGCTTTGGCAGGCGTTGGTGTTTTTGTTACTCCAGTTATTTTGTTCTTTAGCTGCAGAGGTCAGGAAAGGTTGCTTAAAGGAACGGATCTCCCTCTAGAAGAGGTCACTCTGATAATGTTGAAAATGTATTTTAAAAGGCATTTGGAAGACATCCACTCATGCTTAATGATGGCCATACTTAAAGCAGGATAAATGCTACTATAAGAAATACGCTCTCCAAACTTTTAAAATAATGTTTGGTGGGCAATTTCATTTAGGGAAAGGCTTGTATTGTGCAATTTGGGCTACCACCTTTGAAATTCTACCTTAAGATATGCTGTTTCCAAATATGACTGAAACTGAGGTCCACCATTAGGCAGAATGAGTCCGTTTCCTCAGACAGCGTACCTTGGGAAAAATGGATGCTTATACTTCCTAAATCAGGAGTCCCCAAACTTGGCAACTTTAAGACTTATGGACTTCAACTCCCAGAATTCTCCAGCCAGCTGGGAGTTGAAATCCACAAGTCTTAAAGTTGCCAAGATTGGAGACCCCTGTTCCAAAGCACCTGTAATTGAGGCAGTTTGTGACAAACTGTCAGACAGAGGCCCCTACTATATGTCAATGAGCTCCACATCGTATTCCAGATGAATTAAAAGGAAAACAATGAATCAATTTCCTCAACATGTTGCTGTTGTTGTTTTTTAAATGGAAATATTGATTATATTTTTTTACTGGAAGCAAAATATAAGCCATATGTAAGGCTTCATTTTCCAAAAGAATGCAAAGTCAACTTCTTGTAGCACTAATTACATCTTGATCCAAATTTTATGTTAGGTAAAATCAACAATGTAAATGAAGAAAGAAGCTGAAGTTGGATAGGAACAAGTAATCATTCATTGTCTGCCAAAAATATGTTTCAGCCTTTGTAATTATGAAATAATTTGTGTAGCAATACTATAGCATCTGGGCAATGCAGGTATCTTGACATTATTATTAGCATCATAATCCAATACAGGTAATATCACATGCCATTGGATATATCAAAGGTGAGATGATCAAGGCAATTTTTATAGATGGAAGCAATTATTTAATAGGAAACAAAAATGCATATAATTATCATTGGACCAAGAATAGATAACCAAGTGCCTTCCAGATATTTTGAACTATATTTCATCAATTCTGACTGTTACCTATGCTAAAGTCTTTGAGATGTTGACTTCTATCCCTTGGGGAGAGGTGTTTTTGGTTTCTGAGGTGGAAAGGAAAGAATCAAACTGATAATAGCTGATAATTACACACATAAGATTTTATTCAACTCAGAATTATCCGAATTATTTTTATTCTTCAAACTGTAATGTCAGCCTTTCTGGAGAGCTTCATGAGATGGAAAACTGGACTAACCTATGTGCAGATATTAATACTGAGTCAATGAGCACTATCCCTTTAAACTGCTTCTGTCTTATACTCATGTGGGCATGATAGTAGACTCATCTAAGAAACTCATGTATGGATCAAGACACCTATCAACAGCTCACAAGGTAGTCAATCATATTCTCTTTGGAGCTTCCCATCTTTCTTCTCTTGGACAGCAGGACAGAAATTGAAAATTGCTTTTATTATGTGATGGATTTTACTGAACACACAGATACACACTTAAAAGTTGTTCTCTCTTGACTTCCGGTTTGCAAGGATTCGGCAGCGGCAGGGATTCACGATACTGCGCGATCTCTGCTGCATTCACTGCCAAGGTTCTCCCGATCTGTTTGGATTTGGGGATATAGCTGCCCCGTAGAGGCAGCTGAAGACCGGGGGGATCCGGATAGGGGTCTGGGTCTGTCGTAGACCCCCTCCCCACCCGGCAAAACCCTCTTTTCCCAAGGCAGAGGAGCGGTGGTCAGTAATGGCCCCCATGAAGAAACCTGCAGCTGGACAAGATCGTGCAGGAGGAAGAGGGAAGAGCTGTGAAAGTTGTCTTTGACTGGGACAAAGCAAGAGAGAGTGCCCTGGAATCTTGAAGGCTGCTAAGGATATATTGTTTCTAGAGAGAGTTACAAGCGGCGAATATCCTAAAAGGGAAAGTTTTTTTTTTCTTTTCACTCTCCTTCCTAACGTGACAGCGGATGGAATCATAAGAGGAATCCGAAAACCTGCATTGGAGGTAATTGAATGTTGAAGGGATAAGGATTTCTGAACATTTAAAGGGGGAAAAAAAGAATCTTTTTGGCTGTGAGTGGGAAGGGAGAAGAAAAAAAAATTGGAGCAAATTTGAAAATAAGGAGAAGATTGCCTAAAATTCTAAAGAGTTATTAAACATCAATAAGACTTCTAAAAGATATATCTTAAATGGAACTTTGTGATTAAACTTTAGCCCCGGAAAGAGAAAGTGAAGAAGGAGAAAGTATTTAGGGGAAACAGCTTGTTTGGATTGTTTGCTGATTCTGGAATCTCTGAGAATTCTTTTTGATTGAAAGCACTTGCGTGGTTGTTTGGAAAAACTTTTTCTCCATAGAATGGCATCACTTGTGGATGGATTGAAACTTGTATACTAAAAATATGAAAAAGAAAAGCAAGAAGGGAAGGACGTTTTTGGCACTCTCTTTCAATTTTTAGAAATGGCGGTTTGTACTTATGTGAAACTGAATATGCAACAGGACGACTGGGACAAAGAAGAAGCCATCTTTGATGAACAAGTGACTTTGGTCAGGGAAGGAAAGGAGAAAGAGAAAAAGGGAAAGAAGACTTTGAGACTTGGAAAAACAGCCAAAAAGGAGAAGAATAAGGTGAAAAGGGATATTATGTTAGAAAACAACAGAAAGGAGGAAAGCAGAATAAAAGGGAGGTGGAGAGACAAGGGGGTAAAGAAGACAAGGAGAAGGATAAGCAAGGGAGAAAGGAAGGGATGAGAAGCCTTAATGGTGGGGAGCAAGATGCAAAGAAAAAAAAGTCATTTAAAGATAATGGGTAAACTTTATTGAAAAAGGGATTCTAGAAAGGTACATAAGATTGTTTTTTTTACATTTGTACTTAGAAATAACTTTAGAAAATTGGAAACAATACGTAATTTAAAATGTGATAAAATATTTAGTATAATTTAGTGAAATTTCTGTTAAGAAAAGGGGAATACTTTAATGAAACAATGATTTAAGATATGTGGTGTGGGGGGGGGGGGAAATAATTTTGAAAAGCATAAGTGTTCCAGCAAAGGTATGATATTTAATTGAAATGGGTAAAATGCTTAAGATATAAATGATTGTTAATATTAATGATTAGACTATGTTATCCTAGTGAATTTTTTTGTGAAATGAGAGATTTGAAGTAGTAGAAGGGGGAACATCTTAATGAAATAATGATTTATAATATGTGATGGGGGGGGGGAATAACTATGGAAAGTGGTTGCTCCCATAAAAGTATGATATTTAATTGAAAAGTAATGTGTTAAGTGTTTAAGATATAGATGAATATTAATATTAATGAATAGATTTGTATTGGTATTGATAATATTGTATAATTTTAGAATGTACCAGACAGAATCCCAATGTAAACTATGTATTCTATATTAAGTATTATAAATGTAGGGGAAAGAGATAAAGGCATCATACTCCAATTAGTGTACAGGAGAAGTTTTTCTTTAAAGAAGAAAGATAAATGGACAGCTGGAAATAGAACAGACAAAGAATAATAAATATTATGACTTGAATTGAGATGAGATAAATAAAATAAAATTAAGAAAATATAAAAGAGAGGAGAAGCTATATAGAAAATTGAAAATGCTAATAAGATATGGAATGATATACAAAATGAATATGAATTTGAATTTGTGTCTGTACCAAGAGTTTTGACCCGGAACTAAGCAACTTTCAGAAAAGAGGTTTTTTATGTTTTATGTTTGTGTTTCTGTGTGTTTATGCTTGATTGAGCTAATAAAACCTTGGAGGAATGTTAGAAAAGGATAATGGAGAATAAAAGATAGAAGAGAATAAAGCAAGCCAGAAAGGGAAAATAAGTATAGTGAATAAAAACATATAAAATAGATAAATATAGAAAAGAAATATAATTGAAGGAAAGTATAGGGAGAAATAATGAGGAATATGAAAGGATATCTATGTGTTTATAAGGAGATGTGTCAATGATGTATAAAATGTTTTATTTGCTTAGAATTTACAAATAACTTTCAGAAAAAAGGTTTTATGTTTTATGCTTTGTATGTCTTTAAAA
Source organism: Hydrophis major (assembly GCA_033807585.1). Classification (NCBI taxonomy): domain Eukaryota; kingdom Metazoa; phylum Chordata; class Lepidosauria; order Squamata; family Elapidae; genus Hydrophis; species Hydrophis major. Next base: position 25,241,701 of record CM066333.1, read on the forward strand.
ATTTATAAAATTTGTTCAAAAAAAAAAGTCGTTCTCTCTCATCTCTCTCTTTCTATATCTGTGTGTGTGTGTGTCAAAGCAGGTAGCACACATCTTTAAAATAAAAATGTATTTCATGCTGCCCTGTTGGTCTTCTAGAACTGTCTTTATCAGAAATGCTATGATAGCACAGTGACTTTAACATCTGTCTTGACAATTAGAAGGCTCTTGGCACTGAGTTGAGAGTGACTAGAACAATGAAGAAATGGCACACTGCTGGACTTATTTTTAAAAATCTGAGGGAAAAATATCTAGCTCAGAGAAAGAAAAATGACATTAAAAAAACTGTTTAAGCAGCAATCTTTTTATCTACAAGCCAAGTTTGCTGTAGAAGTCATTAGAAACCATGGTAACAGTTGACTCAGTTGCAGAGGAATTCCTGTCTCTATGAGGTAGCCAAAGAACTGTTGGAGTTAGCTTGTAGCAAAGTAAAATACAGAAGCCAAAATGGACAGGAGATCTCAAGCAACAGAAGGGAAAAAGAAAAACCGCAGCCAAAAATATGTCTGGAGGTCATATTTGATTCAGAGTGATGATGTATGTTTCTGCTCTTCAACAATGAAGGAATGCTTTTCACATTCTAGTGAAGAGTCAATTGGGAAGTACAATGAAATCCAATGAAATGTAAATGAACTAGTAAAAGTGAAAGAAAAATTAATGAATGTTTGCAGATCCACAAATATTATGAGAGCAGATAGATGAAACCTTGGTCAAATAGATGTTCTTCTGCTTACCTTGAGATCAAATAAATTTTAGTTATAAGACAAATTTCATAAACTTCTTGAAGGTAATTTCAGTTTGTTACAAGATTTAATATCTGAGACTAATGGTGTGCTTTTCTTTGCTTGAACCAAAAAGTTACCTGCTATTTATTGCAGATAAAGCTTGTGGCTCTGTGGTATCTTATTAATCTTCTCTTCAAAGTGTCTCTGCCAATGATGTTTTGGTGTTCCAGAGTCTGTCCTGCATATTCTTTTTTTAAAATGAGTGTAAACTTCTATATTAGGGAGCAGAGCTTCCCAGGAAATGTGGCTAGAGTGCCAAAAATGTCTAGGTCAAGTTTCTGTTATAGAATAATGACTGATCAGTATCTTAAAAGAAATTACCATTTCCTCATAGTTGCTATGGCTAATTGTGCATTTCAGTCCACATTTCCCTTTATTTTAAATGACATATCAAATTTAGATTGATAATGTTTGCATTAGCTTTCTAGCACTAAAGTTTTGCATCACCGAAGCTTCATGTTTAACTTGCCAATTTCTTTATCCAAGAAAATAATAGTGCTAATTCTTATCCTTTGTATCTTGATATTTTATAGTTGGGCAGACATGTTGGCTAAAATGAACTTGGGTATTTTGTATTTTCAGAGTCTTTGAGAAATGGCTCATTATTTTAACATTCTGTGTGAATGAAGCAATCTTGTTTCTATGTCACACACTTATTTGAACCCTGGAATTGTATTGTGTGAACTCAACCAACCAACTCAACCAATGGGAAGCAATATACAAAATCTTGCCTTCTGATAGCATCACAACTCTTAAAATTGCTAGAACTATTGACTACTTTTCATAAATAGTTTTTTGTATCAATTGTTTTTTTTTGCTTTTGTTCCTTTTGTTTTTTGCTATTTATTTCAGATTCTTTAAATTCAAATTCTTTAAATTCTTAAGCTTATGATTAAAATTTTGTTTTGTTTAGAATTGAAGGCAGAGTCACCCAGTATTTTCAAACTTGTCTATAATAATAACCTAGAAATACTTAATGAGCAAATTATTATAAAGTGAAGTTTGTCCTTTAAAAAACTCCACCATCATCCTGGGCAAAATAACTAATATTTTTGTCTCCTGATACTCAAATTCACAGAAAACCAATGCACTGCAATCTATTTGCAAGAAACAGCTGTCTGGAGCATATGTGGGCTATCTCCTGTCCTCTCCTTTTCTGGAAAGTTTCCAAAGGGCCAGTCTACTCTTTGGTTCCTTAGTCTTTGCCCCAGTCTTCAGTTGTCAGCTGTTTTCAGTTCATCCTTCTCCTTGAAGTCCCAATTTATTTATTTATTTATTTCAGGCACATGTAGTTCTTAACTTATAATCATTTGTTTAATGATGGTTTGAACTTATGACCAGTCAGCTTCTAATAATCAAAATCAATTAATCAATTCACTTAACCATGTGATTGCTTAAGTGATTGCTCAACTCCAGCAAAACTAGTTATAAAAACAAATCAGGTCACATGATGATTTGCTCAACTACTGCATAGCTTAATCAAAATTCTGATTTTGTAATGATGATAAATGTTGATCTTCATCAGAGAGAGCAAAAAGGGGCCCATTCTCATGGAATTTTAGTTAGTGGTAACAATAACCTATTCTTATTGTCTTGTCATCATCCTCTTCCTCCTCTTCTTCCCTGACACTAAGTACCAGTACTCTTAGACCTCTTAGAAAGTTTGTTGTCTATGAGTGTTGGTGCATATGGGCAAGAAAGTAGTTGGTATACTAACTGATTGGTATGGTATATCCTATTAAAGCATATATTTTCCAGTCTTGTCTATATTGATGAACTTAGTCCCTCTACTCTCTCTTTCTTGATTGGTATAATAGCTGATTGGTATATCCTATTATATCCTATTTTCTAGTTTGGCCTATGTTGATGAATATAGTCCCCCTCTATCTTCTTTATCAGTCCAGGGTGGGTAAGGAAACAGGGAAATAAACTGCTTAAGGACTTGCTAAAGGTTAGTCATATAGAGCATCCTGTCAACCCTGAAGATGACATGTATAGACCTATTTTATTGTAGCCTTTGTCTATTCTTTTCTTAACTTTATTTAGGTTTCTCTCAGGGATTTTAATGGTACTCCAGGCTCACCACACTCTAGCTATTGGAAGGGGGGTTATTTCTAGATGGCATTCTTTCCCATGAGAACAGAGAAGATGCCTGCAGATGGAGGAAGGTGGAGTTTGGAGTCACCGGACTGATGGACTGATTGGAGATTGTAACTCAGGGCGGGGTGTGTGTTTCAAATTTTGCTTTTTACTGGATATAATTACTGAATCTGACCAGTGTCAGAATTACACCGAGACCTTGCCAATTTGATATGTTCCTAATAAACAGACTTAAAAAAAAAAAAAAGATGGATGCCTTGGATTTTATTTCTGGGGACATATTACTTGGAACCTTGACACATCCTATAACCAAAGTGAAGGAAGAGTTTGAAATATGGAAAGGAATTTTTAAACTGGTTTAACTTCCAGCTGCTTCACAATGGAACACAAAGACCTTAAAGCTACTGAGTAGAAAATACCCCTGTTTATTAAGACACCAGATAGCATGGAGCATTCATCTAGTAGTCAACATTTCTAAGAATTGTGTCCTAGCATCACTACATCTCCAATGTGTCACTGTGGCCTGGAATCTAAGATATGCTTTCCTGAAGCCCATGTGTGAATTTGCCATTTGCCTAAATTAACATGTGTAATCCCTAAGTAAGTTCATTATATTGTTAATTATTTGATGCTTTCTTAATTGGGAGGAAGACTTTGCACCACAATTTAGTATTTATTTAACAATAGTATTTATTCGTATTTAAAATATTTATTATTTTATTTTAAGAAGACTTTTTTTTTCAGACTATCCATGGGAGAAGAATGGTAGTAGGTGCAATCTTGTCAGTGGTGGGATTCAATTTTTTTTACTACTGGTTCTGTAGGCGTGGCTTGCTGGGCGTGACATGGCTTGGTGGGCATGGCTTGGTGGACATGGCAGGGGAAGGGTACTGCAAAATCTCCATTCCCATCATACTCCAGGAGAAGGATACTGTAAAATCCCATTCCCTCACCACTCCTAATCTGATTTCCAGCTCCATTCTCCTGTGCAGGGCAACAAAAGAAGACCTAGCCAATCAGCTGGGACTCGGGAGGCAGAGAATAGATGAGGGCGGGTCCAGTCAGAGGTGGTATTCCGAAGTACTCAAATTTTCTGCTTCTGGTTCTCCAAACTATTCAAAATTTCTGCTACCAGTTCTCCAGAACTGGTCAGAACCTGCTGACAACCCCTCTGAAACTTATACGGAATTGAAGTTCAACCTCTTTTTAACATGTACCATGTGCATCCCAGGAAGTTAAAAGAAGGGCAGGTCATATGGCCCTACTCACTGACTTGACTTTTTGACCCATCTTGCAGACGTCCTTGCCTTTTTCACCTTAATCTGTCTACAAAACAGAAGGAGATTGAGCAGACTATATTGGTTGTAGTATTATGTATATGATGGGAAATCATTTGGACATGCTTTGCAAGACATTGGAAGATGTACAAAGAACTTCTCTTTGAATCAATAAAGCAGCCTCATCTTTTCCTCTGTATGTACAACTGCTTCATAACCTGCTAATAGTCACTCACTTTCCTTCAAAGCATATGTGGAAACATTCAGGAATAGGTTCCAGAGCAACTGTGCAAACTTGAAAAAATAAAATAGAGAAGCAGCTGCTTTCCTGATTCAGAGAGAGTAGCTTTCTATAACCTCACATTGCTGCAGTGCATCTTCTTATAGGATTCATACAGCCCTAGTCAATGCATTATCCCAGGGATGTCAAATCTTGGAAATAGCAAGGGACTGGCCTGTGGTGCCTCTGCTGGCCAAAATTGGGTGCTCGGAACTGCGTGTGGTCCCCCGCACCCCAATTTGGTCAGTAAAGTGTTGCAGGAGGCCATCCAGGCTAAAAATGGGGCATTGTCTCCCTGTGCCCCATTGTGGCCGGCAGGATGCTGCAGGAAGTGTTCTGACTCCCCATCCCCAGCTGGTCCATAGAGGAGAACTACAATGCTTATCCAGCCCTCAAAAAAATCCATTTTGACACCCCTGCATTATCCTCTTTCTAAATATTGCATGCATTTATTTCTCTGAGAATTGCAGCTCCTGTTGCAAGAAAGCTCTTGTTCTCATAGATGATGTAGCTTGGAAACACAAGTGTTCCAGTGAGTCATTCATCCACCTCTACTGACCAAAAACAGGAAGAATAACACATTCCTTTAAAAGCAGAGGGAGTGGGAATCCCAGTGATTATGAGTCTTTGTGTTTCAATTTGATCTCTGGCCAGTGTCACTGCTTGTGGCTGCTGTGAAAATATGATCTGCTAATCCTGCCTGTCTCTTCTAAACCCTTATTGCTTACTGCTAGAAAAAGACAAAACATCTGCAAACTTCATGCACAGCCTAGTCAAGACTAGATGCATTTTAAGTGCTACTGATCCAGCATGATGATTCTGCAGAACTTCAGGCTTAATAAATAAACTTCCTAATAGATGAGGCAATAGATAAAACAAATGAATAGTTAGGACTTGAGCCCAGGTAAACAATTGAACAAGGTCTGCTGAAGCAAAATATGCAAGACCCAAAAGCTTGTTTATCAAAGCATTCTGTGTTCTTTACAAATTTGTTCAAATGTCAGAGGAACTTCTAGAATGAGAAACACAGAAAATGCTACCATAGCCTATTTCTTTCTTTTGCAGAAGTGGAATTCAATGGATTTCTATTTCTAATCATGGAGGTTCTACATAGAAATAATCAGTTAATTTAGTTCTATAAAGTGGGATATTGCCTCAAAGAAGTAAAGTAGTTTCCTCTTAATCAGAATTATAGTAAACTTTACAAATTACAAATAAGCCACATATTTTTTAGAAAGGTAATTTTAGGAAGTACAGCTGCTCCTTTTTTAAATCTCCATCTGTAGAAAAGCAACAATTCTTGAAATACTGTCAATAACAATAATAAATCTTGGTATTTTGGGCCTTAATTATGTTGCCTATGTGAAAATAATGACATAGTATTTGCTCTAAAGTTATAAATTCCATCAGAGGAAGCATGAATCAACAATTTAATCCTGTATGTGTCACATTCAGCAGTTAGTCTCACTAAATATAAGGGGACTTATTCCTATGGAGGTTTGTAGTGAATGAGATTTTGGCCTAGGTATGGGAAATCAAGAATCAAATCTTCATGGTTTCCGGTTTCGCGTGGCTTCGGGGCAGTAGGAATTCGCGACAGCTCGCGATTCCTGCTGTGCTAGCCGTCGAGGTACCCCCGACCCAGATGGGTCAGGGGGATATGGCTGCCCTGTAGGGACAGCTGAAGAGAGAGGGGAGTCGGACAGGGAGGTGGGGGTGTCGCAGACCCCCCACTTCTCCGGAAAAACCCCTTTTTCCCAAGGCGGTGAAGCGGCGGTCAACAATGGCCGCCATGAAGAAGCCAGCAACCGGGTAAGATTGCGCTGGAGGAAATGTGAAGAGTGAAAGTTTTGTCTGAGCCGGGTCAAGTAACATCCTTTAAATTGCCTGGAACTGAGCTGTTTGAATTGCTGGAGGATACATTGTATCCCTAAGAAGAGCGAAAGCGGCGGAGAAGCTGTTAAAGGGAACTTTCGTTTTTTCTTCACTCTCCCACCCCATGGAAACAGCAGAAATGTTTGGATATATTGGACATTGAAAGTGAATTGTTTTGAGAGTTGAAGCTAAGGAACAAAAGGATTTTTGGACATTGAAAAATTTAAGAAATTGGAAAACCCTTGTTGGAGGTATGGATTTCTGATCATTTAAAATTGACATTTTAAGTGGGAAGGGAGAGGAAAAAAAAAAATAGGAGCAGAAGCTGAAAAAGGAGGAGATTGCCTAGAATCCCAAAGAAAGATATATGGTAATTGGACCTCTTTGACTAAACATTAACCCCAGAAAGAGAAAGAGAAGAAGGAAGAAAAGTATTAACTTTTGGAATTTTTTTTTTAATTGTTTTTGATTAAAAATACTTGTGGTTGTTTTGGGAAAAGTTTCTCTTTTCATAATGGCATTGTTTGTGGATGAACTAAAGACTGAATATCAAAAATATAAAAAGGAAGATACTTTGGGCGCTTTGTTTCAATTCTTAGAAATGGCGTTATGTACTTATGAAAAGTTGATTACGCAGCAGAAGGACTGGGACAAGGAAGAAGAGGAAGAAGAAGCCATCTTTGATGAACAATGGGTCCCTTCCGGAGAGGAGGAGAAAAAGGATAAGAAAAAGGGGATTTTAAGAATTATAAAAACAACCAAAAAAGAGAAAAATGAGCGAAAAGGTGGAGGCAAGGTTAGAAAGCAAAGGAAAAGGAGTAAGAAAAGAGAGGAGAAAAAACAAAGGGGTAAAAAGGGCAAGGAGAAGAATAAGCAAGAGAGAAAGGGGGGGAGGAGAAGCCTTAATGGGGGGAAGCAAGATCTAAAGAAAAAAAGTTTATTTAGAGACAATGGGTGAATTTAATTTAGGATAAAAGAGGGATTCTGGAGGGTACATAAGTTTGTGTTTTTATATGTGTATTTAGAGTATAAAATTCATTATGTAATTTTAGAATCTTTTGAACAGAATCCCAAGAAAAATTGTTACACGAAGTACTTTTAAATTAGGGTAATGAGTTATAGATGTTACTCCAATTGGTGTATAGGAGAAGTATAACAAAAGAAAAAAGATGAATGGATAGTTGGAAATAGAACAGACAAAGAATGTTATTGAAAATGGTAATAAGATATGGAAGGATATATAAAGGCTTTGTTATGGTTTTTTTTTTTTGGATTTTGTATATTGATAAAAGGCAATAAAATTTTAATTAACAAGAAATAATTTGGATGAAAAGGAGAAGTAGGGATAAGATATGAAGTTAAATAGATAAAGTATTGATACTATAATTTGGAATTGTTATGCTCTATTGGTTTTTTATTATTATTTTTTCCTAGAAAAGAATTTATAAGCTGTTATGCCTTGATTCTTTGTGCATTGTTTTTATAAAAATGGTTTTTATATATATATATATAAAAAGAAAATGATAATAAGATATGGAAGGATATATGGGGTGAATATGATATTTGAATTTGTGTCTGTGTGAAGAGTTTCAACCCGGGATCAGACAATCTTCAGAAAAAATCTTTTAGTTTTGTTTATGTTTTGTGTTTTGCATGTTTGTGTATTGTGTCTTCTGTAAAATTATTAATTTTTTTTTTAAAAAAGAATTAATAAAACCTTGGAGGAATGTAATTGTAAACAAGTCAGAAAAAAATGAATATGATGATTATAAAATGGATAAATATAGAAAAGAAATGAAATTGAATAAGAGTAAAGAGAAATAATGAGAAATTTGCTGAAAGATATTTATGTGTCCATATGGAAATGGGATAAATTAGAATTATGTTGTATAAAAATAATGTTTTATCCGACTTGTAAAAATTTATGTTAAGAGGTTTTATGTACTTAATGGTTAATGATGTGTTGTTTGTCTTTAAAATTAATAAAATTTGTTTCAAAAAAAAAAAAAAGAATCAAATCTTCATATACACCTGAAACCCAGTTATCTTTCAGATGCTATCTATCAAGCATATGTTGTGTGACTGAAAGGAAGAAAGGAGAACAATCTTATGGTAGTTCTTGCCAAATTGCTTTGGGATTCTGGAATCTGTGCTCCCCAAAAATTAGGTAGGTTTTATTGGACGCAATGTAGCAAATAAAATGTAATAAATATTAGATACAAGTGGCATCCATAAGAAGTCAAGAAAATGTCAAATGTCAAAAGCCAACTCATGTGTTATGACTTCACTGCAAAATTGATGTAATTATAGACCAGGGGTGTCAAACTGGCAGCCCGTGGGCCAGATATGTCATGTGCAGGCCACACCCACCCCAGATCCATGAAGGGAAAAAAATATCACGATATGTCATGTGACAGCAACGAGATGCTGAGTTTTTGACAGAGTTGATTTGATCTAAGGGTTCCACGTAATAAATCCATAGCAAGCAAACGTCCAAGGTTTGCTTCAAGGATTCCTCAAAGAATAGCTTTATTGGAAATATCACATTGGCAATATCTGGTGAAACTGACTCTGAAGTCTCTCGTGGTTTTCCCCTAATTAAAAGTAAAAGTTTTTCTACTTTCTCAAAACAATCAGTCACATGGTCCAATCATGGTGTGGACTGGCAGCCGGGTAGCATCACTCTGCCTTCCTCCAAACAGGTGTGACAATATCCTTGGTTCCCAAGAGAAAATATTTTGGTTTGGCTACAGAATCCCCTCTATCTCAAATCCCCCCTCCCTGACACTCAGCTCCAGTGTGGCAACATTCAAGTGGTCAAAAATGGCTTCGGTCAGGCCTGCTTCAGGGTTGACCCCCATGTTATAGACAGTATGTAAATTGTATCAGTTGCATGATGAAATGACACATGTGTAATTTATCATCCTTGTAGATGTCTATGCTAGTTCTATATCGGTACTATATTTTTCTTTCTAATATTTATCTATTTCTACCAGGAACCCAGCATTGTTTCTAATGGTCTTCAGAACATCATTGCTCCCACATTTGCTTCCAATTGGATGATGAGAGACAATTTCTTAGCCAATAGGAATTTTGATAGGGAGTTGGGAAGTGATTAAAAGCTTTTTTTTTTTTTGAAAAAAAAAACCTTCTCTAATTAATGATAACATTTCTTTCTTCTTTCTTTTAGTGATTAACTTGTATTGCTGTCTGCATATCCCACCATTTTGTAAAAGAGAGAGAAAGGGAAAGAGGGAAAGAGAGAAAGAGAGAGAGAGAGAAAGAGAGAGAGAGATTAGCGATTTCAGATATCTCAAGGAAAGTAAGATCTGAGAACATTGATAAACATGAAGACTTTGAATAGCAAACTCAGATTTGAACCAAATGCTAAACAAAATCAAATGTCACAATAATGGTGAAATAGCCCAGATATGAAAAGAAGCATTAACCCCCCCCACAATCAAGGAATGGATTGAAGAGATGATAGAACTGAAGGAGATAGTGAAGCTGACTGCATTAATTAGGGACAAGAATATAAGTTTCTGGACTTTTTTGTGAAAGAGAAAAACATATATGAAACTTTTTCAAAATTAAGTGGGCAATAGTTGTTAGGGATAACATTGTTTACCCTAACTGGTTTAGGTAAAATAATAAATATGTTATCATGGTTTATAAGTTAAAGTGTCTGCAACTTTAAATATAGGAATGTAATTAAGGGAGTGGTTGTGAAAGCACCATAAAAGAAGCAAGGAACCTCAGCTTGCTCTCTCTGACTTGATAATCCCTAATTACTGGATAGACTGAAGACTGCGTTTTTCCCCTACTGAAAAGGAAGAGAGATAAAGGACTGATTTGTAAGTGAACTGACATAGGATATTCTACACGGACTTTGCTAACTGAATATCCTTGAATGGACTGACTAAATGATACATGACTAATGGACTGTTATTTTGACTATGCTATAAACTCTAAATGGAATAAACTATCTTTTGATAGCACAAGCGTATCTGTTATTTTTACTGTATGTTAATAAACATACAAACTTATCTCACTCATTTATCTGTGTGCTTATCTGACTAACGCTGCACATTCTATTTAGCTTGTCTCTTTAACCCTGGTTGGGGAACCCAGGCTTAACAATAGTTATACAAATGGCTAGTGGTTTGTATTGGCATAAATAAAAAGTTGATATTATAATCTGCTATGTATCTTTCTGCACTGAAAAAAGTTGGAAGTTACTGGGTTTTTTAAAATTACTTTTTCCCCTTTCACTTACTTTATTCCCTCAATTCCCTTTCCTTTCCAGTTTTTCCATTGCTTATATTTCTATTTCTATTTTATATTAAGGAAAAAAACCTACTAAAATATACTGTGCATATTTTTTTTTTTAAAAAGGTGAAATAGCCATTATTTTCAGCTACTATAAAGATGCGAGATTTAACAATAGAGTTTCAGGTCTACCAAAAAAAAATGCTGGAGGGCTTTTCAAAGCTTTTAATTCTACCCTTCAGTTACTAGGTGGAGAAGACTGTGAAACTTTCATGAAAACAGACAGGAATGTCCAGGACACAGACCTTCCTCTGATTGACATGTTTTCTTTATCCCCACCAACTGAGATCATTTCGAGTTTCTTGAACACATAGTTGCATACATTTGTCAGGAGATAGGCATAGATAGGGGTGATATAGGTATAATAGACACAGATATAGATGGCATTGATATTTAAATATAGATATAGATGATAGAGACATAGAAAGACAGAGACAGAAATAGATGGATAGAAGTTCAAGAATGGAACTATCATCTGCCATCTCTCTACATGAATGACATCAAGCTGTATGCCAAGATTGAACAAAACATCAACTTTCTGCTCTACCTAACACAAATCCATAGCGGGATGTCATTTGAACTGGAAAAGTGTAGCCTGATGGTAGTAGTCAAAGGGAACCAGAGGTGGTATTCAGCAGGTTCTGGCCAGTTCTGGAGAACCAGTAGCGGAAATTTTGAGTAGTTCGGAGAACTGGCAAATACCGCCTCTGACTGGCCCCGCCCAGGAGTGGGTTTCAAAATTTTTAACAACCGGTTCTGTGGATGTGGTTTAATTGGTAGGCATGGCTTGGTGGTCATGTTACTGGCTGGGTGTGGCCAACTCAATATCACTCACATCGAGGCACACATCTCCTTGCCTGGCCTCTTATGACTGTCAGGATGCTTCAACAGTTGTAAGTGTGAAAAAGGGTCATAAGTCACTTTTTTCAGTGCCATTGTAACTTTGAATGGTCACTCCACACAAGCAAAGTACCAGCAAAGGAGGGGAAAAAACTCCAGAGAAACTCCAGAGAAGTCTAATCCTGCCAAGAATGTAATAAGGGTTAATGGAGAGGCAGTTTCTGTAAGCAACACCAGAATGTTTCCTTTCTGCCTTCCTTACAGGATTAGGCCAGTAATTTCTTCTAACAACTGGTTCTCCGAACTGTTTGGAATGTTAACAACCGGTTCTAGCGAATAGGTCCAAACTGGTAGAATCCCACCCCTGGCCCTGCCCCCATCTATTCTCTGCCTCCTGAGTCCCAGCTGATTGGCTGGGTCTTCTTTTGTTGCCCTGCACAGGAGAATGGAGCTGAAAAGCAGGTTAGTAGGGTGGGGAGGGAATGGACATTTTATAGTATCCTTCTCTTGCCATGCCCACCAAGCCACGCCCACCAAGCCACGCCCACAGAACCAGTAGTAAAAAAATTTAATCCCACCACTGGAGGGAACGTAGTTAAGGCTGGGTGGAGCTACCAGTGGCACCATAGCAGACATACAGCTTAGCTACAAGTAGCTTGTATCTGGTATTCTAGGGTCACATGGAACCCATGAGGAGGAGGACAGGGAGACAGCAACATCAAGTACTACAAGCAGGATAAGACAGTCCTGAAGAGCCAGCTCAATGGGAACAACAAGATCAACAGCTAATTCTTTTCAAATATGATATGATTCTTACATATTGTATGATGTAATTATGAGGAAATGTGGAGCTGGGTGCCATCTATATGCAGATTTGCCTATCTCTACTTCACCTTTCAACTTCATCTGGTGCATTCAATTCTTTGATGGGCTCCTACTTGGGCCAGATTGAGAATAGGGTGGTTTACAAACCTGTGCTTGTTAATGTAAAAATTTGAAATAAAGGTAGATGGGTAGGTGGCTTATTTTGAAAAAGCTTTGTACAAAATGCACAGGTACAGTATATGTGGTACCTTGCTCAGTTGTAGTAACTGTGTGGGATCTTGGAGTCCTGATCGATTTAAATATGAGCCAGCAGTGTGCAGCAGCTACCAAAAAAGCCAACACAGTCCTAAGCTGTATTAACAGAGGAATAGAATTAAATAGAATTAAACAACATTATTTTTGTGCTGGTGAAAAAAGAATTTGGGCTTCTTGAATGCTAACCTTTGACTCAGGTACTATATTAGATAAGCCAACACATTCCTTTTCAGGAAATAACGGTGAAACAGTCAATAAGGGTGTTTAATTGAAGATACTAGGAACTCTTTGTTCTTTTCAGACACATTCCCCCCCTCCTTTTCCCCTGCATGTTAGGATTCTGGAAAAATCCTTTTTTTTTTTCCATCTGTGTAAAGGGAGCATTTTAGTATCTATAAATATGGAAATGCTTGTTTTGAAAGATATAAGAGGAAGATAGAGTGTTAGAGCACAACAAACAGAACAAGCTTTAATTATAGTCAGTGCCAAGTCGTACCTACACTTATTTGTTTTCTAAGGTTGTATTTTCCTTTCCTGTTTTTCTTACGTGAGTTGCTGTACACAGACTTACGTATTTTGCCAGGAAGGAAAAAGAATCTATAAGCAGTGTCGCTCTAGAGTTGTGTGGCACCGGTCCTTAAATCTTGCCTTTATTCATATTGAATCTCTTGCTGCCAAGGCCAATGGCTCAGCTGTCAAGAGATCCTTGAAAATATAATTCTGATACATTTGGAAGACATCAGATCAGAGACAACTGCTTTGATCATCCTGCTTAAAGGGAATCAAATGACCCCCGAGATTTAATATGCTTTTCTGATGAAGATTCCTGATCAAGATTGGAAGAGTGCAGAAGTCCATGAGACAAAGCAGTACTAACATTTGGGATGCTATTTTTCAGCAACAGGCGGGCTGGAAGAAGACTCAAAATGTGTGACAAGGTATCAATTTGGACCCTTTCCCTTCCAGATATTTCTACAATGACCTTGTGGCCTTCATATTTTTTTTCCCAAGTTTCCCAATATTTAGAACATTATAGCACACATACTAGACAAGATGAGTAACACACAAACTGATTAAAGAAACAAACAAATAAATATAAACTGTGATGAATGACTAGGTGAACAATAAACAATAACTTTTGTTTCCATGTTTGCCTAGGAAGGATATATTTGGGAACACATTTTTCCACTGGCTGAAGGACCATTTCCTGATAATGCAATTGAGCATTTAGTACCAAATCATTAGCGAACGAAAGAACTGATCAAACAGGGATGACCATTGAATCAGAATTTAGATTTCTCCTAGCCCATTGAGCAATTTTTAACATTGTAATGATGATTTTAACTTGTATTTAATTTGCATTACGGAGATTATTTTTCATGGGAGTTCTTCATCAGAGGCTTACAATCCAGCTTACTGAAAATTCCCTCTTCTTTTTCTTTCATTTCTGAAAACATGGATTTTCTTTCACTTCCTAATATTTTAGAACAGGGGTGTCAAACTCGTTAAGGGCCACATCAGGATTGTATTTGATCTTGGGGGGACGGGGAGCATGGCCAGGCTAGGTGTGTTCAGCTTCACATCACTCATGCCGGGGATGCCTATGGGCCAAGTGCTCTGCCAGTGAAAATGGGCTCCCAACCTCCATTTTTGGCCTCCTGCAACCTTCCACCAGTGAAACCAGAGCCCCCCTGAGCTCTGTTTTTGTTGGCAAAGGGCTGCAGGAGGCAGTCATGGCCCTCCCAAGCTCTGTTTTTGCTGGCAGAGATGCACAGGCTGGTTCTTAGCTGTTTCTAGAGTGGTCTGATGGGCCATCTAAGCACCAAGTTGGCCGGATTCAGCCCACAGACCTTGAGTTTGATATGTCTATTTTAGAATTTTGTAATTTAGGGAAATAAGGCATATTTTGGAATGTTGTGACCCAATCTGCTGCAGGCAAGGGGCACCAACGAAATAACAATTTGGGCATTCTGTTATCAGTTAGCTAGAGAGTCTAGCTCATGGATACTTTTTCCTCCTTGATTCCAAACCTTCAGGAATGCAAACAAGATGTTGGCTTCCTTCAAAATGGTCTGGGGGGGCTGAGTTTGAGAAATTTTGTTTTTGAAGATAAAATCCTATCCTGATGCTGGTATCTGAATGCCTGACCTTGTAAGCTTCAGTTCTTTTCACAACATTTAAATGTTAAGACAAGTGCCACGAGTATATTGGTATTAAGCAATTCTTATTGAAAGATTTGTTTCAACTAACTCTGTGAAACATATGGGGCTTATTCAGTGTGAAAATTTTGAAAGCCAAGATAATGTAAGAGCAGCTGTGTGTCTATTCCCAAAGGCACAAAAAAAAAAAAAAAAAAAAATCAAAAGGATATTCAGTATTAGGGACAAAAAGTATAGAGCTGTTCTGAGTTTCCTTCCATGGATGGCATGGAGATGGAAGCAATAATGGAGTAAATGGGAAGAAGGAAAAATGGAGGGATGGGTATTATTGGTTTTTTCAAGAACAAACTGAAGGCTGCCTGTTTGATAAAACTTCCTACTCTCTACTTTCATTCTAATTGCCTAAGCTAGTTTGCAAAATGGTTTGAACATACACAGCCAGAGCTCTGTAGGTTTTACACTAAGGTCAGTGTTGGGATTCAAATGTTTTTACCACCGGTTTTGTGGGTGGGCTTGGTTGGGCATGATAGGAGAAGAATACTGTAAAATCTCCAGTCAGAGGTGGTATTTGCCAGTTCACCGAACTACTCAAAATTTCTGCTACTGGTTCTCCAGAACTGGTCAGAACCTGCTGAATACCACCTCTGAATAGGGTGCATGCCAGTGGTAGGATTCAAATTTTTTTACAACCAGTTCTGTGGGCATGGCTTGGTGGGCATGGCAGGGAAGGATATTGTACAATCTCCAGTCAGTGGTATTTGCTGGCTCTCTGAAATCCTCAAAATTTCCGCTACCATTTCTCCAGAACTGGTCAGAATCTGCTGAATTCCACCTCTGGCTTGGTCCAACTTTGCTTATATATTTTTAGCTAGTTATTCAGGAAACTGAGCCAGAACTCTCCCATAGGTTAGGATCTGAATTTCTTCATATGATTATATATATATAAAAATAAAAGCAGGTCATGTTTGACTCTAGGGGTTGGTGGTCATCTCCATTTCTTACCAAGAGAGACAGTGTTGTCCAAAGACACTTCTATGGTCACATAGCCAGCTTGACTAAATGCCAGAGGCACACGGAACACTCCTACCATCCCACTAGAGTGGCATCTTTTTATCTCTTTGTATTTACATGCTTTCAAACTGCTAAGTGGGCAGGAGCTGAGGCAAGTAACAGAAGCTCACCCCATCATGCAGTGGTTGGGTCTCAAACCCAGGCTATCAGCATTCCATCTGTCAAGCTCACCATCTTTAACCATTGAGCCATTGTGCCCCTATACATAGAAATATAACCCCTTAAAATCAATTTTCCTACCAAAATATTTGGAAATAAATAAGATAATGAAATAGCCATATGGGGAATGAATGAAACTAGGAGAAAATAGCATTGCTTCAGTTCAAAGGCAGAACAAAACCACAAGGTCCTGTTTAAAGTTGAAAGGTAACAGCAACAGAGTCAGCTGCATCCTTCATGATAAGTATAACATATAATTTGACCTTCAGGCACAATATTTCCTGTGGGACCTGAGGACAACCTGCATATTTTACTTTAAATTCTGTCACATTGTTCTCATGAGGGAAGCTAAATTATACCCAGGTTTCCTCAGAGCAGGGTCCCCAACCATTGGAATCCAGTGAGTGCCTCTGATATTTTGAAATGCTTATGAGTGCTTAAAAATGATTGGCATATCATGGCTGTTGTAAATCACAGACCCCATTTAACGAAGGGTGAATTAATGAAGTTGCTTCCAGTCACCCCAAATACTAACAACATTCAGCTTTTTGTCACATAGGTAACATTTACAAAAAAAAAAATCTTAATTTCACTGTGCCAAGTGTTGTGTTGTATCTGTATCCTATGCCATCCACATGAAATGCAGGAATAATTTGTAAAATAAGAATGGAGTTCGAAGCTGGTCATTTGCAGGTTTATTGAACACTATGTTTAAAATTAGGATAAATTTTAAAAATCTTAAAAATTAGAGTAGGACAGCCAGCATGGCAGGCAGAAAGAATGTCAGACATAAACATCTTTTTGACTTTAACTGGTTTTTTTTATTTAAAGTGCTTAACATACACAATTAACAAAGCAACCTTTAAACATAAAACTAAAACAAATAAAAAATTGGAAAAGAGACAATATTTAACAAACTAAAAATACAAATTTTGTTACGATATGCAGTACCCTAGGTGCATGAGAATTTCACATAAAGGAAAATAATAAGTTGGTAGAATCTAAAACGAGAGGAAATAGTAACTGTTCTGTACCTTAATTTACATTCTTGAAAGCCCCGCGTTTTGATTGGCCAAAGCACGGGGCGATCTGATTGGTTAGGCGAGCCGTGCTGATTGGCCCGTTGAGAATCTCCCACGATTGGTGGATTCGAATCGCAGGAGATTCAAAGTGGTGCCATTGGCCGCGGCCGCCGCGGCTTGGAAATAAAAAGCTGAGAATTTTTCCTTGGAACCCAGTTCAGTTCCGGGGACCAATAAAGAGCTGAAACCTAGTCACCGACTCCTGGTCTCTTTCCCGATGGACACGACACTGGCGACGAGGGTGGGATCCTGATCCTGACCCATAGCACGTGTCCAACGGAAGCCAGCAAATCCAGCGAGATGGCCAGAATCGCGCCGCCTGCACCCTTCAACCCCGCTACCGAGGACTGGGAATCTTACACAGACAGATTCCGCATGTTCCTCAAATGCAGCGACACGAAGGACGCCACCAGGCCGAAGAAACGAGCCGTCTTCCTGACACACTGCGGGCCCGCAGTGTTCAAGATGGCGAAAGCCCTAGCAAAACCCGCTGACGTCACTGCAATGGATTGGGATGACCTCGAGCCCTTACTCCAAAGGCACTACGCTCCCGCCGTGCCCACCCTCATCCGACAGCACGAGTTTTATCGACGGGACCAACGGTCGGGCGAAAGCCTTAGTGACTTTGTTGCAGAGCTGCGGAGCCTAGGAGGACTATGCGGGTTCTCCAACATGGATGAAGCTCTGCGGGACCGAGTCGTGCTCGGGCTTCGGGACCCCGTTCTACAAAGTCGATTGATGGCCAAAGGCAACATCACCCTCACCGATGCCATCACCGAAGCCACCGCAGCCGAGGCCACCAGGCAGTCAGCAAACCGCATGCGGAGACTGGATGCCGGGGACCGCACCGCGAACAACCACCCTGCACGGGCGACCGAGGCCCAACTTGAAACAACCACCCACCACGGCGAATTCCACTCCACCTCTGATACGTCAGACGAGGAGGAGGAAATCCACCGGCTCCAGGCAGGAGGCGACCAGCGCAGCTGGCGGGGTCGTAAGCCCAGACGGTGGGACCACAGCGAGCGGAGACGGGACTGCACACCACCCAGAACCAGAGACCACCCAGCCGACAGCTGTTGGGACCGGAGCGGACGAACCCGACGAGGTGGCGAGACCCGGCGGAGGGAAGAAACGTACCAGATGGTCATCATTGGCCACGCAACAACCACCGACGCCCGCAAGATCTACGTGGAGGTAGGCATCGAAGGCGAACCTTGCAGGATGGAGGTGGACTCCAGGTCCTACCTCTCCATGGTCACCTGGCAGGAAACAAAACGCCTGGTGCCTACCATCCAAAGGAGGGGACTGGAGAACCAGAGACTAATCCTTAAAGACTACCAGGGCAACCACATTCCGGTAATCGGAACAGGACAATTTAGAGTAACCTTTAAAGGACGCACCGCAAAACTTCCCCTCACAATTGTCGATCGAGACCGACCCAGCCTGTTGGGACTTCAATGGTTCGCACTGCTTGGCATCAAAGTCACGGGCATCGACCACATCGCCGAGGCCGACTGGGAGCAGCAACTGGCACGGGACTTCCAAGAAGTATTTGGCAGCACCCTAGGCAAGTACTGAGGGCCCCTTATATCCTTCAGCCTAGACCCAAACATTCCCCTGAGACGCCTAAAACCAAGGCGGGTACCTTTTGCACTTAAGCCAAAAATTGACGAGCAAATTGACAAGCTCGTCAAGCAAGGGGTCCTACAACCAATAGACCATGCCCGGTGGGAGACCCCAATAGTCACCCCAGTCAAGCCTGATGGGTCAGTGAGAATCTGCGGGGACTATAAGGCCACCCTAAATGGCGCCTTGCAGCAAAGCGCTTACCCCATCCCAGTAGTGCAGCACCTTCTACACTCACTGGGGGGAGGCAAGGTTTTTGCAAAACTCGACCTGGCTCAAGCATACCAGCAGCTGCCGGTCGATGAGGAAACTGCAAAGGCGCAAACCATAGTCACCCACCGGGGAGCCTTTCGATGTAACTGACTCCAGTTTGGAGTCAGCGTGGCGCCTGGAATTTTCCAGAGCCTCATCGAGAGGCTCTTACAAGGCATCAAGGGGGTGGTACCATACTTCGACGATGTACTGGTATCGGCAGCCAACCAGGCCGAACTAGAGGGTCGCCTAAGGGAGGTGCTAATGAAATTCAAAGAAACCGGGCTAAAGGTAAAGAGGGAAAAGTGCCAACTTTACACAGAGTGGGTCAAATTCCTGGAGTACCTCCTAGACCGGCATGGCATCCACCCCACCGACACCAAAATTAAAGCCATCAAAGAGGCCCCCACACCCAGGTCAAAAATGGAACTGCAGGCATTTCTGGGACTACTTAACTTTTATAATGTGTTCCTGCCCCAAAAGGCGACCGCGGCGGAGCCTTTGCATAGGCTTTTGGACAAGGCGGCTACCTGGACTTGGGGAAAACGCGAGGAAGCTACCTTCAGGAAAACCAAGGACCTGCTCACTTCGGATGCCGTCCTCATCCAATACAACAAGACCCTACCACTAGCCATCACATGCAACGCATCACCCTTCGGCATCGGCGCCGTCCTCAGCCACACTCTTCCCAACAGAAAAGAAGCACCCATCGCGTTCTTTTCAAGGACCCTCACCAAACCGGAGTGGAACTACAGTCAGCTGGACAAAGAGGCCCTGGCTATCGTCGCCGCAGTGAAAAGGTTTCATGAGTACCTCTACGGCCGGACGTTCACCATCATCACCAACCACAAGCCGCTGTTGGGAATCCTCACAGGGAACAGGGCCACCCCGAACATTCTATCGCCTAGAATGACAAGGTGGTCCGAATTCCTGGCCGCCTACAACTACCAGCTCACACACCAACCCGGTAAGACTATCACCCATGAGGATGCTTTAAGCCACTCACCACTACCCGAACCAGACACTGACCCAGCACCCACGACGACCACCCTCAGCATAGAGACTCTGCCTGACCTACACATAACCGCGTCAGACATTGCCCAAGAAACTAATAAAGACAAACATCTGGCACGGGTATTGCATTGGGTAGAGAAAGGGTGGCCGGAAAAGGACAACGACGAGACTTTCAGGACATTCCGGAACCGGCAAACGGAACTCTCACTACTAAAAGGGTGTGTACTATGGGGGGATAGGGTGGTCATCCCGGAAAAACTGCAAGGGAAGGTACTGGAGTTGTTACACGAGGGGCACCCGGGCATCATTAGAATAAAAGCCCTGGCCAGAAGTTACGCTTGGTGGCCAGGGATGGACAAACAAATTGAGGCTTGGGTAGCAAGGTGTCAACGTTGCCAGGAAACTAGACCAAGCCCACCTATGGCACCAATTCTAGAGTGGGAAACCCCCACAAAGGGACCCACAAAGGGACACACATTCTTAATAACTGTAGACACTAACTCCAACTGGCTGGAAGTAAGCAACATGAGAACCACCACCACGCAGGCCGTGACTAAAGAACTCTGCAAACTCTTCACGACACATGGCCTCCCAGATGTCCTCGTGTCGGACAACGGGCCCCAATTCACCTCACTGGAATTTGAAAAATTCCTGGCGGAACGGGGCATACGACACGCCCTGACAGCCCCGGCGCATCCGGCAGCGAATGGAAGGGCGGAACGGATGGTTCAATTCACCAAAAAAACCCATCCAGAAAATAGACCACGGGGAGATCCAGGACAAAATAAATAAAATGCTTTTTATACAACACAAAACCCCGAACACTACAACAAATAAAAGCCCGGCAGAGCTACTAATGGGGAGGAAAATGAGATCCCCACTCAATAGACCACACCCCACATACAACCCAGAGAAACCCCCAGACTCTACCAGCAAACACCGATCCTTCGCACCAGGCGACGCCGTCTATGTGAAGAACCTAACCGGAGACCCACTATGGATACTAGCAACCATAACCCAGGTGACAGGTCCACGCTCGTACCGGTTACAAATAACCGACGGACAAGCATGGAAACATCACATCGATCAATTAAGATCGAGGACAGCTACAAAAGACACAACCAACCCCCTCAACACAAACCAAGAGGGGAGGGAATACTCCGGACACCAAACCCCAGAAGAAAGAAACCAGCCATACTCACCAGCAAGCAGCCAGCGTGAAACCTCACCAGGAAGAAACAGCCAGGCCATCTCGACCAGCCCGGAAAGACCAAGCAGGAGCGGTGAAAACCGCAGCTCGACCAGCCCGGATAGACCGGGAGGGAGCTGCGAAGAGCGGCCCGGCAAGACATACCAGGCCGTTCCAACGACAAGGCCGAGAGACATGGAGATCCCAACCGAACCGGCTTGGAACCAACCTACGACTGACCTGCGCAGGTCCAGTAGACAAGTACGGAGCCCCGCCTACCTACGGGACTATGTTATGTAGGACCAAACCAAGAGGGGAGGGGTGTTCTGTACCTTAATTTACATTCTTGAAAGCCCCGCGTTTTGATTGGCCAAAGCGCGGGGCGATCTGATTGGTTAGGCGAGCCACGTTGATTGGCCCGCTGAGAATCTCCCGCGATTGGTAGATTCGAATCATGGGAGATTCAAAGTGGTGCCATTGGCTGCGGCCGTCGCAGCTTGGAAATAAAAAACCAAGAATTTTTCCTTGGAACCCAGTTCGGTTCCGGGGACCGATAAAGAGCTGAAACCTAGTCACCGACTCCTGGTCTCTTTCCCAACGGACACGACAGTAACTATTGTAATTGAGGGTATCCAAAGGAAACTATTAAAATACAAAAGAAAAACTTGGAGAGAATGCGAGAACTTCAGTCTGAAAAGATTTAAATCAAAGAATAATTAACAAGAAAAACAATTAAATGAAAGATGAGCAAGAGAAGTAATTTTTAAAAGTTCAGTTAGAATTATGGTAATCATAATGAATTGAATAATATTTAATTGAGAAAAGATTACTGTCAAAAATCAGAAAGAACAGAATGACTATCCATCTTAGAAAAACTATCCAAGGCTAAAGAAGTAGAGTCAGAAAACTAAAATGAAACTGGGGAAAGAGAAAATAATGAGTTGCACAAATACTTCAAGACAAAACATGACAGGAAAAAAAATGACAGTTATGTTGTATACAGTGGCATTTCTGTCAGAAACTTCATTCACTTTAGGAAATTACACAAAACTCTCTCTATGAGAATTTATAAGAATTCCTTTGAAGTCTTTGAAAGAAATATTTTTTTCAAAATTCTATTCCTTAGTTTGACAAAGAGAACAGAAACAGTTGACTCTGTTAGAATCTAAAATCTCTTGCAGTTATTCCAACTGAAATAGGAAAAAAAAATACAAAGAATTCCTGTCTACCATGAAAAAAAAAAAGAATCTAAACTCTCTTGAGTGCTGTTTTTTTAAGGGTCTCTGAAGTTTGATTCTGAGTCTGTTTTGGGAAAGTTTTCTCAGACTCCTTATCAGCCCTTCAAAAGTTTTGTAAAAAGTGCTAGCTTAAAACTTCCATTTTGGTCAGGAAGTTGACAGATAATGGCGGGCTTCTAATAATGATTTGTTTCTCTATACAGGAATCCCATTTCTTCCTCATAACTGAAATTTCAAAAAGAGCAAAATATAAGCTTTTAAAAAATATGGTAGTTTAAGTGAGAATATGATATACAGTAATAGAAATCAAATAACAGTAGCTGTTGTAATAGTTTCCTTTAAATTGGTTGTATAATAAATTGGTTCTAAACTCATGATAAGATATAGGAAAAGTACTAGGGAAAAAGTTTTAAAATTCTGATGTTGAATTCTGTATTTATAATGGACCTTGTCAATCAAATTCTGAATAAGAATGTTATCTGACAACTTGAAGAAAATCAGAGTTAGCCATCATGTAGACATCCAAATTTTGGTGGACTGCAATTCCCATAATGTTTCATTTATGCTGGCTAGGAGGCACAGGACTTAGGCACCAATAGATTGGAATTATTATATATTCATCAGTTTAGCTGTTTAGTGTTTTCCCTTGGAAGAATACTAAAACTATTAACAATTGTTTGTATTGTAAATAAGCCCTGAGACTATAATGCTTTAGAAGAGTTGCATTATTCTTGTATTAAGAAAATTCTACTCATTTTTGGACAAAATAGAGCAAAGAATTGGCTGTTGATTGGCCATTCATTTCTTATTTAGCCTTTAGAAATGAAACAATCTGCTAGTGTTGGTGTGGTAATCAAAATTCTGAAATGTGTGGAGAAGAGAGAAGCTTTGAACTCTGTCTATGTAGGTGGTAGAAGGAAAAGCTGAACTTTTGAAATGACTTGAAAAGAGCTCAGAAATTATGTGGCTTGCTTTAGAAAAGACAAGTCTATTTTAATTGTGAGCATAGGCTGAAAAACTATCTCCATCATATTCATTGTGTATATTCATAAAGAAATTAAGAATAATACAGAATATTGTATGGCCTGCATTTTTAAACTTGTCAACCTAATTAACAAGATTCCTGTAGGCATATGTAAATGATAATATAGTTATTCTTTAAGCAAGAGAGAAAGGGGGGGAGGAGAAGCCTTAATGGGGGGAAGCAAGACCTAAAGAAAAAAAGTTTATTTAGAGACAATGGGTGAATTTAATTTAGATTAAAAGAGGGATTCTGGAGGGTATATAAGATTGTGTTTTTATGTAATTTTAGAATCTTTTAAACAGAATCCCAAGAAAGATTGTAATATGTAGTATTTCTAAGTTAGGGTAATGAGTTATAGATGTTTCTCCAATTGGTGTACAGGAGAAGTATAGTAAAAGAAAAAAAAAGATGAATGGATAATTGGAAATAAAACAGACAAAGAATGTTGTTGAAAATGGTAATAAGATATGGAAGGATATATATGCTTTTTTTTTTTTTTGGATTTTGTATATTGATAAAAGGCAATAAAATTTTAATTAATAAATAATTTGGATGGAAAAGAGAAGTAGGGACAAGATATGAAGTTAATATTATATGAAATATTGATATTATAATCTGGAAATGTTATGCCTTATTGGTCTTTTATTATTATTTTTTCTTAGAAAAGAATTTATAAGCTGTTATGCCTTGATTCTTTGTGCATTGTTCTTATAAAACTGATAAAAATGGTTTATATATATATATATAAAAAAGAAAATGATAATAAGATATGGAAGGAGATATGGGTTGAATATGATGTTTGAATTTGTGTCTGTGTGAAGAGTTTTAACCCGGGAACAGACAACCTTCAGAAAAGATCTTTTAGTTTTGTTTATGTTTTGTGTTTGTATGTTTGTGTATTGTGTTTATGGTAAAACTAACAAAATTTGTTTTTTATAAAAAAAAAGGAAAAAAGAATCAATAAAACCTTGGAGGAATGTTAGACGAGAATAATTTAAACAAGCCAGAAAGAAAAGAATATGATGACTATAAAATGGATAAATATGGAAGAGAAATGAAATTGAATAGGAGTAAAGAGAAATAATGAGAAATTTGCTGGAAGATATTTGTGTGTCCATATGGAGATGGGATAAATTGGAATTATGCTGTATAAAAATAATGTTTTGTTTGACTTGTAAGGATTTACAATGTTAAGAGGTTTTATGTGTTTATGTATTTAATGGTTAATGATGTGTTGTTTTATCTTTAAAATTAATAAAAATTTGTTTCAAAAAAAAAATATAGTTATTCTTCAAATTGTTCACTTCCTTAACTCTTTCAGAGCAAGCCTTAATTAAAAATTTGGATTGCTTCTATCTTATTTTGCACTTACTATGATACTATATTGCCCTATTTAGACAGGATAATTCTATCATTCTTTGAAATATATAAATGCGTGTCTAAATATATGTCCTGTGTCTTTTTCCTTTTTAGATTTCCTCTAGTTTTTCTTTCTTTTTTTCTTCTTTATAATATGCATTACTTATTTTCCTCTTTTTTATTCAGTCAATTAAAAAAAGTAATATGTATATCTGGGATATGTCAGTTAAATAAACAAATGTAGATTTTGATTTGTTTAATCTTTTTTATGATCATTCTATCAAATCTAAATTATTCAACATCAATATGGAAACCAACATCACTAGCCTCTCAAATTTTAGCAATTTAGCACCCAGAATGCTTATAGGGCCCCTAATACTGTCAATGTTGCTATAAACGAATTGGAGAGAGGAGGAGAGGGAGGGAGATACTACAAAAGTCATAAAATTGAACTGCAAAGTTCAATTGTCATAACTATTTAGTGTATAGTCACTAAAGGCAGCTGCTAAAAGTGAACTATTTGTATTAGATTTTGAAAGTAACCCAGAGAATATTTGAATGCACAGCTGTAATAAATTTAATGAAATAAAAAAAGCCAAAATAAATAAAACTGTTTTGTAGAATGGAAGGTTCTAACATTTTGTTTGCTTGGAGTGAACCTAGGGATCAGAGAACTTTGTTGATATTCACAGATCCCACTGCCTAGTTCTACTTCAAAAGAAAAGCAAACATTGTAGTGGAAATATCTTTTTAAACTAGGCCAGTCTAACCTACTACAGTGAAAAGGACATGGATGCACTTAGGAGATGAAGATGGATGAAAAGGAGCTGCAAGAGTTCCTAGCCCTTTACACAGTTGTCATCACAGTTGGTAAGTTTATTTATTTGCTGGATTTCTATCTCCTTTTTCAGTCACAATTTCAGGCATATATAGCCCACCTTCTCCTTACTGCCATTGGACTGAGGCAGAATGACTAATGCAGTATTAGCCAATGAGCTTCTTTGGCTGTGTACAGTATATTTGGACCTAGATCTCCCAGTTCCTCATACAATACTTCTTTTTTTTTTTTTTAACAAATTTTATTCAGTTTTCACATTAAAAACAAAAATCTCTTTTTGGTGGACAACATATTTCCGGGTCATCATCTTTACAAACAAATTTGACAGAAATTATACAATGATATATGCATACTTAATTCTATTATTACCTTTTCCATTCCAAATTTTCAGTAGGGAGAGAAACAGACACATTAATTCTAGCCTCTTTCCTTAATTTCAATCAATTTTGTTTCATTTCAATTATTTCAAATTAATCCTTTAGTATTTGTTTTTAAACATGAACAATATGTATTTACCTAATAAATGCTAATAAGGTTTAATTCTAAATTCTTCATTAATCCCAATCTAAACATTTTTTAATTTCATTTCAATTATTTCAAATATAATCCTTAATATTTATTTTAAAAATACAAATAAACAATATATATTTGCCTAATAGTGGTAATAATGAAGTTACCAATGTCTCTCCTTGCTTTTAATAATCTATATTAAACTTATTAATTTAGCTGGTTCTTTAGTCTGTCACATTCCCTTTCAATTACACACATTTAATAAGTTCTAAATTGATACAGATCTTAACACACCCACACAAAAAGAAAAAAAGAACAAGTATAAGTTTCCCCTCTTTTACTATTTTGAGTGTGACACCTTAATGATTAGAATATGCCTTTATTCCCTCATCTTAATTCCCAATAAACCATTAGTCATTACATCTTCTCAATTGGATTCCACAGCATATTTCCCCCCTTTAATAAGAGTTATCAATATCTATATTACACTATTTTCTAAATATTTTTAATTGCAGAAATATTCTTATTACCCCTTGTCACCCTGCAAAATCCCCCTTTTAATTCATCAACCATTATCTCTGAAAAGGCAATTTCTTTTCAACATTTTACTAGTTCTGTGGTTCTTTCTGTCACATGCCTGTTTCTTACTGCTTCTCCAGTGCATTGTCCAGGGAGCGAACCCGAGTCTCCTCCCACTCTCTTCCCCATGTCTTTTCTCATTCTTTCTACATTTCCTGACTTCACAAGTATTCCTTCTTTTAATTGTAGAGAAACAATTTCCTTTCAACATTTTACTAGTCTTACTGTTTCTCCTCGCTCTTTTTTCCCCATGACTTTTCTCATTCCAATTTATCTCCTTCTTAATATCTTCCCTTTCCCTTTTCTGCTGAATCTTCCTGCCTTTTCTAACTTCACAATTATTCCCTCTTTTAATTGCTTTCTTAAAATTCAATTTTTTAACCTTCCTTCTTTCCCCACTTCTTTGTAATGTTCTTTGTGTTAATTGTCCATTCAAAATGTCTTCTCCTTGAGTCAATTCCTGCTCTTCTGAGAATCTTTCTTCTTGTTCTTCAGTCGCCATTTCCATTTTTTCTAGCACAGAGCAAAGTGATTCACCTCTTTCCTGTAGTAATTCTCTCATATTTTGAAGGTCCATTTCTAAGTCCCAAAGAGATATCATCATTCTTATATTTTATAATCCTCAAAGTCCACAAAAAAAACCACCACTTTTACTTTCCTTCTTTCTTCTTTCAATTTTTTTTGAAGTTCTCAGCTTTTCCAGTTCAGGGTTCATACCAAAAACATCAGTCAGTCCCACAAACAATCTTTCCTTCCTTGCTTTTTCCTTTATTCTGGTTCTGCTTTCACTTTCTAAAATTCTTACTTTGTTTCAATATTTCTGTAATTTTATATCAGTTCATTCAAAAACAAAATGCTTTCCTTTTTATTTGAACTAAATTTTTATCAAAAGGTGACATTCTCCATTATACAAAGTCTTCACTTTTTTCCCCCTATATTTTTATTTAAGGTTTTTCGAACCTCAATATTTCAAGACAATCCAATCTCCAATTTATAAACTTTATTATTATTATTATTCTTTGGCAATCTTAAGTCCAGCTTTAATTTTATACTTGATTATTCCCAAATTATTTTAGTCCAATTTCATTAAATCTTTAATTCCAGCTTCTTCCTTTCCTGGTTCGAAGCCCCATTTAGCTGTCAAAAATATTTTGCTTTTTTTTTTTTCTCTGTCCCTTTGTAATTCGCAGCTCACTTTTCTTTTCTTAAAAATTTCATATTACCTTAATCCCGGGGTACTTTTATGTGGTTATACTGCCCAGTTGTCCCAGTTCAGATGTTTTCCACCCCTTTCTTCCCTCCTGCACAAATCCTAGTCAAGCTGTCATCCTCTTCAGGATGGCCATTTTAGACCATCGCTGCAGTCGTCTTTGGGAGGAAAAAAAGCCAAGCCCAGGGGGTGGAGATGCGGCTCCCCACAGACAGGCTCGCTGCTTCCTCTTACTCTGCTGCCCCTCTAAGGCAGTTTCAGCCCCTAATCAGGATAATTGGGACTCTCCGACAAAAGAGCACAAATGATAGTCGCAAAGAGTTGCGATCTACCGTCCGTCGGAGAGGAGGCTCCGCCCCTTACCTCATACAATACTTCTAACACTACACAACAATGGCCCTCAAAATATTTTAAAAAACACCAATGCCATCCTCATCCATATGTTCATCAGGGCTCTCCAACTTGGCAACTTGAAATCTACGAGTCTTAACGTTTCCAGATTTGGAGACTCCTGATGTACATCAATCTCATTGGAAATATATTAGGGAAGAAACTGATTTTCTACTCCACTGGATTTTTCAAGGAGGGAACCCTAAACTAGAGAAAAGAAATCATTAGGAATTTCCCATGTTTTATCAATTCCAATCTAGCGGTAGGATTCAAATTTTTTTACTACCGGTTCTATGAGACTGTGCTTCATTCAAAATCTACCCATTTTAGGCTTAAAAACTTATCTTCTATGTCAGCGCTGGTGAGTAAATCAGCTGAGGTGTGGCAATGTGCTCTGCTGCATGAATCAGCTGAGCTACAAACAAAGGAAATATAGGACAGGAAACAGCAGGGGCAGGTGGGTGGGGCCAACTGCTCACTAGATCTACCGGTTCGCTAGAAGCAGAGTGAACTGGCAGCATTTCACTACTGTTCCAATCTCATTTTCAGTTGCAGGGAAACATGAAGGAAAAAGTCCCCTCTTCCTTTCTGAATATGATATTAAAACAGCAACCTGAAATATTCAGATGACATAAGACATAAGAGTTTATTTGTCATTACACTCGCAAGCGGGTGCAACGAAATGAGGTGCTCTTCCACAAGTAAAACTGGACAAACACCACTAAAAGAAAAAAAAAATTAAATTAAAACTAAACACAACCGACCATACAATAATCTCTATGCAATTTAAAAATGTAAAACCCCATTACTCTCAGCCATTCAGATGAGGTATAAGGACCACTTAAGAATATGAAGAAATTTTTCAAGGCCTTTGTTTGTCTTTAGGAATGAGCTAGAATAATTTATATTTGTCAGATCAAGGAACAGATAAACAGTATATGTGCTGTAGTGGCACAGTGGTTAGAATGTAGTATTGCAGGCTAACTCTGATCACATTGCCAGGAGTTTGATTCTTTTGATCCTGACTTGTTCAAGATTGACTCCACCTTCCATCCTTCCAAGATCAGGAAAATGAGGATTCATATTGGTCAATATGCTGACTCTGTAAACCATTTAGAGCAGGCCTGTCAAACTGGTGGCTGCAGGGCAGATACGGCTCACAAAGGCCACGCCCATCCCGGCTCCACAAAGGCAAAAAACATCCTGGTACATCATGATTCAGTCCAGGATGCAATCAGGTTGTACACCCCTGATTTATAGAGGGATATAAAACCTTGTAAAGCAGGGGTGGGATATGACAGTGTTATGGACTAAGCCAATGCAGTGATACAACCCTCAAGAGCTTTAATTTACAGCAGGCTTGTAATCCTGCACTTCTCAACAGCTTTAATTTACAGCAGGCTTGTAATCCTGCACTTCTCATTGGCCTGTAGACAGCAAGTCGTGATTGGTCGTTTTTGGCCATTCTGATTGGCTGTTAACGGGGCCCCCTGATTGGACGCTTGTGAAAGTGGCAAATTCAGTTCATTGGTTGTTTTGACAGCAGCCAGCTCTATAAAAGAGCTGCTGCTCCCCAAGTATGTTGCTCTGTTCTTTCTTAATAATAAAGAGTTGAAGTCACCGTTCGATGTCTCGTCTCCGTTCCTTGCGCCCATGCCCAAGACTTAACACTGGTGACGAGGATGGGATACGGAGACGATAGAGCTGACTAAGAATGCATCAAACAAAACAGAGTACGTGGTGAAAGAGTGCACGCAACAAACGGCAAGATGACCAGCGGCACCATACCACCCGCTCCATTCGACCGAGCAACCGAAGACTGGGACTCGTATATAGATCGCTTCCAGATGTTCCTGGAGACCAACAATTTAAAAGATGCTATGCCTGGCAAGAAACGAGCAGTGTTCCTGACCCATTGTGGCCCCGCTGTTTTCAAAATGGCTAAAGCACTTGCAAAACCAGCGGAAATGAAGACCATGGATTGGGATACCCTCGCCCCAATCCTCTGGGCCCATTACGCACCCGCAGTACCTACACTGATATGAAGACACAAATTTTACCAGAGGGACCAACGGAAGGACGAGAGCATTGGAAATTTCATAGCCGACCTTCGGAACCTAGGAGACCTTTGTGGTTTTGCAAACTTAGAGGAAGCCCTAAGAGACCGCATAGTTCTGGGATTAAATGCACCACACGTGCAGAGTAAACTGATGGTGAAAGGCGACATCAGCCTTACAGATGTCATCGCCTATGCTACTGCCGCAGAAGCCACCAGGAAGTCAGCCGCTCAAATGCGCTGAGCGAATGCACCGCTTTGCCAACTCGCTAAGGATAGCCCACTTGACACTGGGAAGCACGCTACCACTACCCACCACGAAGACCTCGAGTCATCCTCAGACAGTGAGGAAGAGGAGATCAACCGGCTCCACTTGGAATGAGAGCAAAGAAACCAGAGACGTCCACGCCAATGTGCTGGTTGCGGGCAAACCACCTGCGATCAGACTGCAAATTCCTCGACGCACTCTGCCGTACCTGCGGAAAAAGAGGCCACATTGCGAAGCAGACGAGAGTCCAGTCCCAACCGAAGGGAGAACAACCTCTGTCGGGAGATAGGCAAACCTCCTGAGAGCCGGGACCGTCTGAACCACCAATGGAACAACCACTACTACTATAGAAACCAAGCACCTGCCTCTTCAACGAAATGAGAAGAGGCCCACCAAACCATTACCATCGGCCACGCTTCATCATTCGATGCTAAAAAGATCCATGTAAAGGTTACTATTGAAAATCGACCATGCGTGATGGAAGTCGATTCCAGATCGTCCCTATTGATGGTATCCTGGAAAACCCTCAAACAGCTGATCCCTGACATCTGCCGCCAGGACCTCAGCATGCAACGAATCATCCTGAAAGACTACCAAGGAAACAGAATTCCAGTTGTCGGTTCCAGCCACGTCCAAGTATCCTTCAAGGATCGCACAGCGACGCTTCCCCTGACTGTCGTCGATTGTGACTGACCCAGCTTGTTAGGGTTACAGTGGTTCACCCCACTTTGGGATTGAACTAGCCAGCATACATCAAACCAGAAGTGACGACTGGGAAGAGATTCTCATCCAGGAATTTCAGGACGTGTTTACAGGAACATTAGGCAAGTACAAGGGGACCCCTATATCATTTAATCTCAGCCCCGATGTAGCTCCTATTCAGCTTAAGCCTCGTCGGGTACCTTTTGCCTTAAAACCAAAGATCAACGAGTAGCTAGATAAACTGATAGCCCAGGGCGTATTGGAACCGATTGACCATGCCCGCTGGGAAACTCCGATAGTAACGCCCATGAAGCCAGATGGTTCATTAAGAATTTGTGGGGATTGCCAGGCCACCCTAAATCATGCTCTTCAACAGAGCGCTTACCCAGTACCGGTGGTTCAACACCTTCTTCATTCCCTGGGTGGCAGAAAAATATTTGCGAAATTGGACTTAGCTCAGGCGTACCAGCAACTACCTGTAGATGCGACAACTGCAGAAGCCCAGACTATAGTTACACATAGAGGCATTTTCAAATGCAATAGACTCCAATTTGGAGTAAGCGTGGCGCCGGGCATTTTCCAAAGCTTAATGGAGAGACTATTGCAAGGCATAAAAGGTGTTGTGCCTTATTTTGATGACGTCCTAATAGCTGCCCCCACTAAAGAGTTATTAGTACAATGACTCAGAAAAGTTTTTCAGAAATTTAAAGACGCTGGTTTGAAGGTAAAAAGGGACAAGTGTCAACTTTGTATGAAGAGAGTAGAGTTCCTGGGATACCTTCTCGACAGACAGAGAATTCACCCCACCGAAAAAAAACTAACCGCAATCAAAAACGCCCCGAGACCTAGGAATAAGACAGACCTCCAAGCCTTCCTGGGACTCATTAACTTCTATAACATCTTCTTGTCCCAGAAGGCAATCAGAAGCCGAACCCCTACATAGGCTTCTCGATAAGAAAGCTTCCTGGCTCTGGGGACGGCGTGAAGAGAAAGAGTTCCAAGGGGTAAAAGACCTCTTAACCTCTGATGCTGTATTAATGCAATACAACGAGACTCTACCTTTGACGGTTACCTGTGATGCCTCACCATTTGGAGTGGGAGCCATTTTAAGCCATGTCCTACCAAATGGAAATGAGGCACCTATTGCGTTCTTTTCGAGAACTTTGTCTAAAACCAAAAGGAACTATAGTCAACTTGATAAAGAGGCTCTCGCTATTGTATCCGCAATTAAACGTTTCCACGAATATGTATATGGGAGACCTCAGACAGGGTTCAGGATTTACGAGGTTTGGCGATTTATGATGTGCCTCCCTGCACACTGTGAGTTGTGTGCCTGTAAATTGTCATTAGCATGCTGTGTGCAGAGAAGCAGCCCTCTTTTCCTGCTTTTTTAAACTGCAGCTGTGCCTCGTTCGACAGCTGAAGTTGAAAAATCAGGAAATAAAGATCAGGTAAGAACCCAGGTGGGCGGGTGGGCAAAAGCATCAGCAGCCATAGAACCGGTTCTATGTCTGGTGTTCTTCAGAGCTACCAATTCTACAGAGATTTACAGAACCTATAGCAACCCACCCCTGCTGTAAAGTGGTATATAAGTCTAAGTGCTATTGCTATTGTTATATACCCCTAGAACCATTGACAACAGTTACTTGTATTGTAAATGAGTTGACTTTTTTGTACTCTACAGTTCTAAACATATGTCTAATACAAAATCTAATACAATTGCTTTTACAGTATATAGGGATTCCTCAACTTACAATGTTCATTTAGTGCAGGGGTATCAAACTTAAGACCTAGGGGTTGGATCCAGCCCATGAGGTGCTTAGATCTGGCCTTAGATCACCCTAGAAACAGCAAAGGATTGGCCTGTCATGCCTCTGCCAGTGAAAATGGAGCTTGGGAGGACCTTCCCAAGTTCCATTTTCACTGGCAGAGGGTTGCAGTAGGTTGTTGCAGCCGAAACGGAGCTTGGGAACCCGATTTCACTGGCAGAGTGCTTGGGTCACCACAGGTGTCCCCAACACGAGTTATGTTGAGCTGACCACACCCACCCTGGCCACACCCACCCCAACCACCCCAAGGTCAAGCACAACCCTGATGTGGCCTCAGTGAAATCAAGTTTGACCCCCTTGATTTAGTGGATATTTAAAATTACAATGGCACTGAAAAAAGGGGTTATAACCGGGGTTATGTGATCAGCCTTCCTGTGTAATCTTCCCAGGCAGCTTTTAACAATGGGGCAAGTCAGATTCACTTAACAATCATGTGATTCATTTAACAATTGTAGTTATTCACTTAACCACTATGGCAAAAAGGTCATAAGATAGAGCAAAACTCACTTAACAACTGCCTTGCTGAACAAAATAAGTTTTGGGGTGAATTGTGGTTGTAAGTCAAAGATTACCTGTAATTAATTCGTCTAACCTCACAGTTTTTCTTTCTTGCTCTCATGTTTATCCCATAGAAATGTTGGGTCAGGACCTCACTTTTACCAAATTTGTAAATGGTGAACTGGAGAGAATTGTTTATGATTTCAGGAAACTGCTTTTCCAGCTCCACTTGTAGATGCTGAGAAATGAAGCTGACACTTCATACGAAGCATTAGATAACTTGCTACGTGCCTGACAAAATAGAAAGGTACACAGTTTGTTGTGTACTTTTCTTTAATGGGCTTCTCTTCAAGCAAAAAAATGACAGGGGACTATTGTTTGATGGATAAAAGCCCCTTCAACTTCAAAGAAAACAGAATCTGGCTAAAACCGGTGACTTGTTTCACGAGCTCTGTATGCAGAGTAGGGGGTATTATGGCTGAAAATTACAATGTTGACTAATGACTTGCCAGTGCAAATGACTCACTAGAATGATGCTGATCGAATGAATAAGCAACAAGGGAATACCTTTTTACCTTTTTTGCCTTGCTGCAGAAAGTAATTTGACTGGTTTAACTGCAGACTGATAACAGGATTATAAAAATGAAAAATAAAACATAGTCACTAAAACTAAATGATCTTTTATACAAAATAGAAACCAGATCTGAAGGAAAGAATCAGAGCCAGGTTCAGAGATCTATTACAAGATATTTTCAGAATCAAACAATAGTACATTTCAAAATCATCAGGGTAATTCATTGTTTTATATGAAGAATCTTGATTACAATGGTAAAAACTAATAGAAACTAAGAAAAAAATAGTAAGAAGGAATAAAATGTGCAAGGAAAAAAGAAAAAGAATGAAAAAGAGAAAAAGAATATGATAAGGAAAAGAACTATGTAAAGGAGTAAATTTTAACATTCATTTCAACAAATATAAACAAATTTTGTAACCCCACATAAAGTTATAAGCAGATATCTCTTGGTGCTACATCTCATCTCTTACCTACAGCCAGTAATTGACTAACAACTGGTCCTTTAACAATTATTCAAAGTTACAAAGGCCTTGGAAAGGTGCTTTTGACCGTAATCTATCCCTAGATTCAGACATCATTACTGACATTGTTGATATTGTGCTAATTTCTACAAATTTCTGGTTTCATTCTTCAAGGGTATTTAAATATTAAATATCCTTTAACATTTCCAATGTTAAGTATCGTGTCGTTTGTAAGTCCTACTCAACCATCGGCTTGTATTTCTTTTTCCTTCCACTCAGAACCTTTAGTCCCCCCCAGTGTCTAGTTTTGAAAATCATAAAGTTATTTATCTTTGCCATGAAACAAGACAGCCAAAATAACTGGTTCCAGTGAGCAATTATTTGTTGTTTATATACTTAGTTATATATACTTAGAGAATGTGCCCATAGAGGGGGAGCTGGTGGGATGCACTACAGTGAACTGGCAGTTTCCCAGGAAAGAGGGAAAACATTCCAGAAGGAGGGGGCAGACAAGAGGTATTGCATCCTGTAGCTAGATAAGAAGCAGAGGAAGAAAGTTAGAAGAGCCACTCACTAGAATCTCCCAGGATATAATCATCAGGGTGAAAATAATAAGGGATTAGTCTGGCAAGATTCTGTCTCTTGTGTGCAAACAAATGAAGACCTGAACTCTGGTTGAATTACCCTTCGTTGTCCTTGGACTTAGCCAGACAATTCTAAAAACCTACAGTAAAAGTATCCCAAATTTAACTAGACCTTTTAAAAAAATCAGAAAATAAAATACAGTCAAGACCTTGTTGATGATCCAAACTCTGTAAAGGACTGTGGAGTACTCATCTCTAATGATCTAAGTGCTAGAGCCAACTGTAACTACTTAGCCAAAAAGGCATTAAGAGTTGTTAACCTAATCTTGCATAGCTTTTTCTCTGGTAATATTACACTAATAACTAGAGCATACAAAACATTTGCTAGATCAATACTCGAATACAGCTCATCAGTCTGGAACCCACATTACATATCTGATATTAACACAGTTGAGAAAGTCCAGAAATATTTCACAAGAGTTCTCCACTCCTCTACTTGTTGCAGAATACCTTATGCCACCAGACTTGAAATTCTAGACCTAGAAAATCTAGAACTATGCTGCCTTCAATCCGATCTAAGTATGGTATATAAAATCATACATTGCAATGTCCGACCTGTCAATGAATACTTCAGCTTCAACCATAACAATACAAGAGCACACAATAGATATAAACTCAAGGTTAATCGCACCAAACTTGATTGCAGGAAATACGACTTTAGCAACAGAGTGGTCAATGTCTGGAATATTCTACCTGACTCTGTGGTTTCTTCTCCAAACTGCCAAAACTTTAACCTTAGACTTTCTACTGTTGACTTCACCCCTTTCCTAAGGGGTCTGTAGGGGGCGTGCATAAGCGCACCAATGTGCCTACTGTCCCCGTCCTATTGTTTCTTTTATTTTTCTTATATGTATCCATGTATTCATAACTATGTTTTTACTTATATCTATTATCTTGTAAGCAATTGACAAACCAAATAAAATAAAAATAAAATTTGTAATTTTTTAAAATCAAAACCTTATTTATGACCATTTTTCAAAGTTAAGACCATTGCAGCATCCCCCTGGTCACATGATCAAAATTCGGACTATTGGCAACTGGCATGTGTTTATGATGGTTGTCCCAGGGTCGTGTGATTACATTTTGCAAACTTCTGACAAGCAAAGTCAAGAAGATGCCAGATTCACTAAGCAAACATGTTATTTTAACTTAACTGCAGTGATTCATTTGACAAGGGTGGCAAGAAAGGTCATGAAACGGGGCAAAACACACTCAACAACCATCTTGCTTAGCAACAGAAAGGTTGAGCTCAATTGTGTTTGGTCAGTCGAGGATAACCTGTAATTAATTTTTCTTTTGCACAGAGCTGAATTTAAATTCATCCAGCAACTATTACAAGTTGTCATTCTGAAGGTCTCGAATAGCTTTAAGATGGTTAATAGAACAATTTCTGTTTAGAAAGGTTGTGGATCTAATGTCCTTAAAATGGACTACCATAGCTGCCAACAAAATAGCTAAACCCTTCATCTTATGATACTCAAACCCACTGAATACTGCTGTTCTGCAGTCTCCTCCCAAGGAGCAGCTGTCTGAAATGAGGTGAGTGATCTCCCATTGTCTCCTTATCCAGAGACCTTCCAAAGAACTGGTCTACTCGCCAGTTCTTTGGTCTTTGTTGTGATCATTAAGTCTGCTTTTGTGGAGACATTTTCAGTTCACCATACTTCCCCTGAAGGTCAATATAACTTTTTTTTTTTTAATAGAAATAGTATATGGGCAGGGATGGGATCTGACCAGTATAACTACCGATGCTGTCGCTCTGTGTCGCATGCACATGTGCATGAGTTGCATGAGTTGTGCAAGTGCAATTTATGATCTACTGAGCTGCAAGTGCGCAGCAGTTGGAAAACCCCCCTTTTCCTGCTTTTTCAACTACAGCTGTGTCGCGCGAAAAACAGCTGAGGTTGAAAAAGCAGGAAATAAAAGTCAGGTAAGAGCCCAGGCGGGAGGATGAGGCAAAACAGCAGCAGACAGAGAACCGGTTCTGTGTATGCTCTCTTGTCTGCTGCTCTTCAGAACTTCTCTTTCTACAGAGGTGGACAGAACTGGTAGAATCCCATTCCTGTATCCAGGTGAACAAATGCAAGTCAACAATGTGTGAATTTGTGGACACATTCAAATGTTTGTGTATAACTTATATGCACATAGCACTTTTGGGCACTGCAAATGGAGCCGAGCTAGGCATCCTTGAGTGAAGAGGAGTGACGGAGGAGTAATACCTCCTTAAAAAACCTTGGTCCAGCTAGCCCGGCTGGTAGCACCTTGAAAGGGCCCCTTTCCAGGGTTACAGGAGAAGTTGATCAACAGTTTTGAAGGCGGAAGAGGGCTTTATGCCCCAACAGCAGATAAAATAGTAGGACTATCTTCTAGGAGAAGGGGAAGTCTGATTTCTAACCTCCACTGCCTTGTGGCTATATCTTTCATTGAAAAAGGCTTCAGGAGTCAACCTCGAGGCAAAATCTGAAGCTGGAGTCCCAGAAGCAGTTCGTGACTGTGTACAATCACGTTCTGGTAACTCCTGTGATGCAACTGGAACTATTGGCTCTGCTGTTCCATTAGACTATTTCAGTGACATGGAGACGGTGGATCTGCTGCTTGGGCAACAGTTTATCCTCCATATTAAATTATCCAGGCCTCGTACTCTGGAGAGGACACTCCAGCTTTGCATATAGCATTGAAACAACATGGGAAGTGGCAGTTACTGGTTTCATAGCATGATACCATGGTCTTTTGAGACTGAAGGATGCCAATTCAACAGTACTTTTCATAATCAAAGGTCTAGACAAGGACAGCTCCAGGTTACAAGAAGAAACAACAATGTGTGTACAGTTGTTCATGCAAACACTCCATATATATTCCAGCAGTTGAGGAAGGTCATCTGTGGTACTCCTGATGAATAATAATGCATACCCAACAATACAGTCTCTTCAAATGTGCCTGTATATGGTTCGATTTTCTAAAGATGCATTTGCAGGAATCCCTTGACTTGTTTGATACTTCCACCCCAACTTTTCTGTCAAACAAACATTAGGAAGGATTGCTTGTAATGGACAGAGTAACCCTGCCAATTAAGAATAGAAAGAATATTTTTCAATATTTTCAGCTAAAACATTTTTTCCCAGCAGGAATGAGTGAATAGAGTTACTGCAGCCTTCTGCAATTATCAGTTGTGCTGTGCCAAAATCTGCCTTGCTGTTTCTCAAAAATGTTCTTGCCTTGTGAAAGACTCACTGTTTTTTATTTTATTCTTAGGGCAATTGAGAATATTTTTTCTAGTTTTCTCTTAGTAAATATTTTAAGTTTAATTTATTATTGGAGATGATGGGTGGGTCTCCTGCATTCTATTAACTTCTAGCTGCCTAGATTTCCCAATATGAATTGGCTAAAGGGAAAAGTTGTGTTAGCAATAACAATAGCACTTAGACTTACATATCACTTTACAGTGCTTCACAACTGTTCTGTCCCTAATTAGCATTCTTGAGATCCCTGCGCTTTGATTGGCCAAAGCGCGGGGCACTCTGATTGGTCAGGCGAGCCGCGCCGATTGGCTCGTGAAGAATCTCCCGCGATTGGTCCATTCGAATCGCGGGAGATTCAAAGCGGCACC
This sequence comes from Hydrophis major, assembly GCA_033807585.1. NCBI lineage: Eukaryota > Metazoa > Chordata > Lepidosauria > Squamata > Elapidae > Hydrophis > Hydrophis major. Next base: position 25,280,648 of record CM066333.1, read on the forward strand.
ATTGGCCGCGGCCATCGCGGCTAAAGGAATAAAAGCCGCGAACTTTTTCCTTTGCCCCAGTTCGGTTCCTACTTTAATAAAAGAGCATGATTTGAAGTCACCGACTCCTGGCATCATTTCGCGGACACAACACTGGCGACGAAGGTGGGATCCAGACCCTGAACCGAACCACGTGTCCGACGGAAGCCAGACGAACCACCACGATGGCGAAAATCGCACCCCCCGCACCCTTCAACCCCGCCACCGAGGACTGGGAATCGTACTCCGACCGATTCCGCATGTTCCTTGAGTGCAGCGACCTGAAGGACACCACCGGCCCCATGAAGCGCGCCGTCTTCCTGACCCACTGCGGGACCGAGGTATTCAAGATGGCCAAGGCGCTTGCCAAACCCGCCGATGCGACCGCGATGGACTGGGACGTCCTCGAGCCAATACTTCGGTGGCACTACGCTCCAGAGGTACCCATCCTGATCCGATGCAACGAATTTTACCGTCGGGACCAACGGTTGGGTGAGAGCTTCAGCGACTTCGTCGCCGAGCTACGGCGCCTAGGGGGGCTCTGTGAATTCGACAACCTGAACGACGCCCTGCGAGACAGAATCGTGCTCGGTTTGTGGGACCCTGTCCTCCAGAGCCGGCTGATGGCCAAGGGCAACATCAGCCTAGCAGACACCCTCACCGTAGCCGCAGCCGCCGAAGCAACCCGAACCTCCGCCGACCGCATGCGCAGACCGAACGCTGGGGACCGCAGCGGAAACAACAACCCTGCGAGGTCGGCCGAGGCCCAACCCGAGATGACCACCCACCAGGACGACTTCCACTCGGCATCGGGCACTTCCGATGACGAGGAGGACATCCATCGCCTCCAGACAGGCCACAACCCACGGAACCGGCGGGGTCGTAAATCGAGGACCAACTGTGCCGGTTGCGGCGGCGACCACCCCAGGTCGGAATGTTGGTTCTTCGAATCGATCTGCCGGCATTGCGACAAGAAGGGACACATCGCTCGTGTCAGCCGCCTAAAAAAGAACCGCAGCCCGGCACGATGGGACCAGAGCGACCGGAGAAGAGAGAGCACACCACTCCGGACCAGAGATTGCGCCTCAGACAACAGATGGGACCGGAACGGACGATCCCTGCAAGGCGGCGATAACCGGCGAAGAGAGGAGACCCATCAGACGGTCACCATTGGCCACGCCATAACCAATGACGCCCGGAAGGTCCACATGGAGGTAGGCATCGAGGGCCAGCCATGCAAAATGGAGGTGGATTCCGGGTCCTACCTCTCCATGATAGCATGGCATGAAATAAAGCGCTTGGTGCCTACCATCCGAAAGGAGGAACCTAGACAGCCAGAGACTCATCGTAAGGGACTACCAGGGAAACCGCATCCCGGTAGTCAGAACCAAACACTTCAACATCACATATAAAGGGCACACCGAAAGGCTTCCCCTGACAATCGTCGACCACGACCGCCCAAGCCTACTGGGACTGCAATGGTTCGCCCTGCTCGGCATCGCAGTCACGGGAGTCGACCACGTCACCGACGACAGCTGGGAGCAGCAACTGGCCCGGGAATTCCACGAGGTCTTCGACGGAAACCTAGGCAAGTACTGAGGGCCCCTTATATCATTCAGCCTAGACCCAAACGTCCCCCCAAAACACCTGAAACCAAGGCGGGTGCCATTCGCACTTAAACCCAAGATAGACGAGCAAATTGACAAGCTCGTCAAGCAAGGGGTCCTACAGCCCATAGACCACGCCCGGTGGGAGACCCCTATAGTCACCCCGATCAAGCCCGATGGGTCGGTGAGGATCTATGGGGACTATAAGGCCATCCTAAATGGCGCGCTACAACAAAGCGCCTACCCCGTCCCAGTAGTGCAACACCTACTGCACTCACTGGGAGGGGGCAAGGTTTTCGCCAAGCTCGACCTTGCCCAGGCATACCAACAGTTGCCAGTCGATGAGCAAACGGCAGAAGCGCAAACCATAGTCACCCACCGGGGAGCATTTAAATGCAACCGACTCCAATTCGGAGTCAGCGTGGCACTGGGAATATTCCAAAGCCTAATGGAAAGACTATTGCAAGGCATCAAGGGGGTGGTACCTTACTTCAACGACGTCCTAGTGTCGGCAACCAAGCAAGCTGAACTAGAGGGTCACCTAAGGGAGGTCCTAACCAAATTCAAAGAGACCGGGCTCAAAGTAAAGAGGGAGAAATGCCAATTATACACGGAACGGGTAGAATTCCTAGGATACCTCCTAGACCGTCACGGCATTCACCCCACAAACCAAAAAATCAAGGCCATCAAAGAAGCCCCCACACCCAAGTCGAAGACGGAACTACAGGCATTCCTGGGGCTACTTAACTTTTACAATGTGTTCCTGCCCCAAAAGGCGACGGTGGCGGAGCCCTTGCATAGGCTCCTGGACAAGGCGGCGACCTGGACTTGGGGGAAACGCGAGCAAGCCGCCTTCCAAAGAACAAAGGACCTCCTCACTTCGGACGCCGTCCTTATACAGTATAACGAGACCCTACCTCTGGCTGTCACATGCGACGCATCACCTTTCGGCGTCGGCGCTGTCCTCAGCCATACCCTCCCCGATGGAAAAGAAGCGCCCATCGCGTTCTTTTCAAGGACCCTCACCAAACCGGAGCGGAACTATAGCCAGCTGGACAAAGAGGCTCTGGCTATCGTTGCCCCCGTAAAAAGATTCCACGAGTATCTCTACGGCCGGACATTCACCATCATAACCGACCACAAGCCACTGCTGGGAATCCTTGCAGGAAACCGGGCCACCCCGAACATTCTGTCTCCCCGAATGACAAGGTGATCCGAGTTCCTGGCAGCCTACAACTACGGACTCATACACAAACTGGGTAAGACGATCTCCCATGCAGACGCCTTTAGCCGCTCGCTGCTACCGGAACCTGACACCGACCCAGCACCCACGATGACCACCCTCAGCATAGAGACTCTACCCAACCTGCCCATAACCGCGTCAGACATTGCCCGAGAGACTAATAAAGACAAACGTCTGGCGCGGGTGTTGCATTGGGTAGAGAAAGGGTGGCCGGAAAGGGACAACGACGAGTCCGTCAAAACTGCCAAACGGAACTCTCGTTATTAAAAGGGTGCATACTATGGGGGGATAGGGTGGTCATTCCAGAAAAGCTACAAGGGAAGGTTCTGGAACTGCTACACGAGGGGCACCCTGGCATCGTTAGGACTAAAGCCCTGGCCAGAAGTTACGCTTGGTGGCTAGGGATGGACAAACAAATTGAGACCTGGGTAGCAAGGTGCCAACGATGCCAGGAAACTAGGCCAAGCCCACCCACAGCACCCGTCCTAGAGTGGGAAACCCCAAGGGGACCTTGGTCTAGGATTCACATAGACTTCGCCAGGCCCACAAAAGGACACACCTTCCTTATAACAGTAGACGCTTACTCCAACTGGCTGGAGGTAAGCAACATGAAGACAACAACCACGGAGGCCGTGATCAAGGAACTCTGCAAACTCTTTGCAACGCACGGCCTCCCAGACGTCATCGTTTCCGACAACGGGCCCCAATTCACCTCGCTGGTATTCGAAAAATTCCGAGCGGAAAGGGGTATCCGCCACGCGCTGACAGCACCGGTGCACCCGGCGGCGAACGGTAGGGCGGAACGGATGGTGCAATTCATTAAGAAAACCATCCGGAAAATAGACCACGGGGAGATCCAGGAGAAAATAAACAAACTACTCTTCACCCAACACATAACCCCAAATACCACAACGAATAAGAGCCCAGCCGAACTATTAATGGGGAGGAAATTAAGGTCCCCACTCGACAGGTTACACCCCACGTATAACCCAGAGAAGCCCCCAGACTCAAACAGCAAACACCGAACTTTCGCACCCAGCGACCCCGTATACGCAAGAAACCTGACGGGAGACCCACTATGGATACCGGCCGTCATCACACAAATAACAGGCCCACACTCGTACCGGCTACAAACAGCAGACGGACGAGCGTGGAAACGCCACATCGACCAACTAAGGTCGAGGACTACCAACCAAGAGACCGCCGACGCACAGACAGCCGAAACCAACCCCCACAACACAAATCAAGGGGGGAAGGAATACCCAGGGAACCAAAGCCAAAGAAAAATAAACCAGCCGTACTTACCGGAAAGCAGCCATCACGACCCCTCGCCAGGAAGAGACAGCCAGGCCAGCTCGACTGCCCGGAAAGACCGAGCGGGAGCGGCGAAACCCGCAGCTCAACCAACCCGGGAGGCCCAGGAGCGAGCTACGGAGAGCGGCCCGGCCCGACCGACCAGCCGGTTCCCACGACGGCATCAGGAGCAGCAGAGATCCCGACCGAACCGGCCGGGATCCAACCTACGACTGAGCTGCGCAGGTCCAGTAGGCTCAGACGGAGCCCCGCCTACCTACGTGACTACGCGACATAAGGACTAAACCAAGAGGGGAGGGGTGTTCTGTCCTTAATTAGCATTCTTGAGATCCCCGCGCTTTGATTGGCCAAAGCGTGGGGCACTCTGATTGGTCAGGCGAGCCGCGCCGATTGGCTCGCTAAGAATCTCCCGCGATTGGTCCATTCGAATTGCGGGAGATTCAAAGCGGTGCCATTGGCCGCAGCCGCCGCGGCTAAAGGAATAAAAGCCGTGAACTTTTTCCTTTGCCCCAGTTTGGTTCTTACTTTAATAAAAGAGCATGATTTGAAGTCACCGACTCCTGGTATCATTTCGCGGACACAACAACAACCCTCTCTAAGCAGTTTACAGAATCAGCCTTTTGCCCCCAACAATCTGGGTCCTCATTTTGCCCACCTCAGAAGGATGGAAGGCTTACATCAACTTTGTTAACATTCTGGAGATAAGTTCAATCTATTTTTAGCCATCCAGAGAAGACCCACTGTGAAATGGGCAGCAAATAAATTTAACAAATAAATAAATAACCGGAAAAACTATGTTCTCCCTAGATGTTTCCTCTTTGTTTACAAATGTGCCCGTAGTCGAAACGGTTGACTATCTCTGTGATCGTATTCGAGCTACCCAATTTTCCATCGGCATACCAATCGAGAGGCTTAGGCAATTGTTACTACGCTGCACACTGAACGTCCAATTTCTTTTCAATGGGCAGCGATACCGGCAGATCGACGGCGTAGCAATGGGATCCCCTTTAGGACCGTTTCTGGCTAATGTCTTCATGGGCAAAATCGAGAAACTATGCTTAGGAGAATACATTAGCAACCTACACTTCTACCGCCGATATGTTGATGACATTTTCGGCATAGCAGATGACCACGCCGACCTCGCCGAGATAGTCCAAAAGTTTAGCAAAGCACACCCCTCTCTAACCTTCACGGCCGAGAAAGAATCAAACAACGAAATGGCATTTCTCGACGTTCTCCTGCGGAGTCGGCCCGACGGAACCATCCAGCGGGCGGTTTATCGAAAGAGGACCTGGATGGGACAGTATATCAATTTCCATAGCTTTGTCCCCCTAAGCCAAAAACGAAACCTAGTCCAGGGCTTAGCAGCCAGAGCCAGACGAATCTGCTCTCCCGAAACTCTAGAGAGAGAACTCGAGCATATCAGAAATGCACTACGGGAGAATGGGTACCCCGACCGCTTCGTTCTGAGGAACATGAATGAATGGCCTAATAAGATTCCTGAACAAACTGCCGAGAAGAAAAGCCTCTTCATCCGACTACCGTTCCTGGGTGACGCAGCTAGCGAACTGTTGAGAAGAAGACTAAAAATGGCCCTTTCCCACGCGTTTTACGCAGCCAAGCTGCGAGTGCTCTTTTCCGGCTCTCCTCTCCTACGAGCTGGAGGCAAAGATTGTCTTCCGTTGCAGGCCACATCTATGTGTATTTACTCCTTCACCTGCTCTTGCGGAGCGGACTACATAGGCCGTACAACGAGACGTCTGCAAAAGAGAATTCGCGAACACATGCCCGCCTGGCTGAGCAGAGGGGAGACGAGATCGATCTCCAGCTCCATCCTTGCGCACCTGGTTGAAACAGGCCACAAGGCCAATGCTAAAGAAGCATTCGAAGTTGTGTACCGGACACCGGCCAGCTACACGAAAGGTCTCCGTCAACGCGTCCTCGCAACTGCTGAAGCCGTGGCGATTCGATTAAGACGTCCGGTGCTATGCTGTCAGAAGGCCCTCGTGCAGACACTTCACCTGCCTTGGCCCAAGCCAGCCCACACTGAAGGCCATGCGCCACCTTGGCCCGCGCCGCTATCTCGGCCGTTATGAGTCACGCTAACTATACCTTGCATGCCTTCCCCTTTCCCCCCAAGTTGATTGGTTGCCCCGCTCGAGACCATACCGCTTAAACTCGTGACACGACTTGACTGTACACTTCTCATGTAAATGTATTGGCCTGATGACGAATTACCGAAAACATATGTTTGCCTATTGGACTTTTGAACTTTCTGATGGGAATATTTACCGAAATAAATAAATGTACTTTTTTTGTCTCAATGAACTTTTTGCTCCAGTTGATTGACAGTTGGGTATTTTGGATGGGTATTTTTTGCTATGTCATGCTTGTTATTTTGTAAACAGCCCAGAATTATGCTCCATAAGTAGGACTATCACCCTTCAGCAAAGGTACGATTCTAACTGCCAAATTGCAGTCAGCCTGCAGTACTGCACTCTAACCACTGTGTCACTGAGTCTAGGAGAAGTTTTTCTGGGATTTAAGAGGAGCAAGAAAATGTGCAGATTGCCAGAATGCACAATAAAAGCCACATATTTTCCTGGCTAGCAATGACAATTTCATTAAAAATGTGTTTTCTTTTTGAAGAGATTCTGGAAACAAATTCACCCTTGAGATCTTATATAAGAAGAGTTATTAAAAACAAAGGGTCCAGAGCAAATGTCAGCTACCGTAGGCTAACAGGCCTGACCCTGGGTTTGATCAATATCATTCAGAACAATCACACATGACCTTTGCTGCTTGTTAGGCTTTGCAATGAAGATTTCATAAAGCATATGCAAGTGGCAAGAGTTGGGAATTGGGGTGAAGCTGCAGTTAAAATACTTACATAAAGGCTCTTCTGCCTTCCAAAAGCACTAGATGGTGCTAGTACTTAGTAGGGATTAATAATGATGTACTGTTTCATTCTGTATTTTGTGTGGGCAGAATCGGTACCTTGCCAAGGTGATTTGTGTGACCTGCTGATGAGCCTTTGGTCTTGGCAGAAATTGTGTTGCTGTAAAAAAATAAAACAACACCCCCCCTCCCAAAAATCCCAGCTTAACAGTTGCCCTATCATCATTTGCAAGAAGGAAACTTTCTAAGGGCATATGATTCATTCTCAGCTTCTTTGTCTCTTGAAATAAGGGTTTGAAATGATCTCAGAGGTGAGCAGCCCACATCCACCATTCTCTGAGCAAGAATAAGAAATGAGATAGTGTAGAAAGAAAACCACGCAAGTCTATGGTAGCCAAAAATCAGGAAGGGTTCAGACTAATCAATGTTTTTTTAAAGGCATAAGCTTTAATGAGTTATATAGCTCACTTCAGCAATTGCAATAGAGCAGCTAGACTAACGTTGGATATTAATTGAGAAGACTGGGAGGAGGAAAAGAGAAGGTAGTGTTGTATTAACAGAGGGTACCTGTGAAATCCATCACAAGTGCCCTATCAGTTAACAGTTGTAACATGCTAAAAGTCATTGTGATTGTTGAGGTCTTCAAAGTATATAGCTTAAAATATTTTAATGTACATGAATTCAGCAGTCACTATCCAAATTCTTCTGGTGAATTTTCCTTTTTCTAAGAGGGTTGTTTGAGATTTCTAGCATAGTGTCCAGATGTTATTTTGTCCTTGTTTTGAGCCCTAATATCTAACCTGCATCCATCATTTTTTTTTTTTTGCATAAAGTTAGTCCTATGTAGAATCCAGAGGAGATATAGCATCTTCCCTTGTTTGTGCTTGATAGTGGGTAAAGGAAAACTCAAATATTTATGGATGCTTTTCTCATGTTGATTAGTAACAGACTTGCTAATTATTATCCTAAATGTGTCATAATAACAATAGTATTAGCACTTAGACTTATAAATCGCTTCACAGTGCTTTACAGCCCTCTCTAAGTGGTTTATTGAGTCAGTCAGCATATTGGTCCCAACATTTTGGGTCCACATTTTACCCATCTCGGGACAATAGAAAGCTGAGTCAACCTTGAGCTGGTGAGATTCGAACTGCCCAAATTGAAGGCAGCTGGCAGTCAGCAGAAGTTGCCTGTAGTACTGCACTTTAACCACTCCACCACCATGGCTCATATCATCTATGCATTGTTTTAAGTTGCTTCTGTTTCCAAAATACAGCATTACTATTGATTTCTAAGTAGAAAGATTTGCCTTTTTTTTTTTTTTTTTACATTTATGGCTAACACACACAAAGTTGGTAATTATTAAATATTGCATCTGATGTGTCATACTTAAATATTATTTTTTTCTGAAATAGCAAAAAAAAATCAGTACTGTTGTGGTTTGTGGTTGAAAAACCCAGCAATGCTACAGGGAGCAATACCAATCCAATTGAACACAACATTCTAAATTGAACAATGTTACAGTTTAGAAAATACTGTGTGTATGTTATCTCAAATCTGAATTATTTAGGGCATTGAATATTATTAGCAGCAGTTTGAGGAATGATATTATGTAAGAAGCAATTCAGAATATAATTATACCCATTTTGATTACTGCTGCCACTTTCCTGTGTCCCCAGTGAATGGATGCACTTAGTATTCATTTGCTTTATTTCAACTCACTGCTACTCATTTATTACTGGCAATTTGAACAAATTCCTATAATTTTATCTACCAGGGTACTCAAGGTAGATCAGCTTAACCCTATCTTTTTTTTTTTTTCTTGGAAGAAAAATGTAAGAAATGCCTTTCAATATGGTCTAGAAGCAGAGGAAGTTGATATGCTCACTTGATTTGTCCACCTAACACAATACACTCTGCTAAAAGTTATCCAACCCCTGCTAGGTTTTTTAAAATGGAGAATCCAGGGATGAACCTACAACCAAATTATATCACTTTGCAAAAACCTGCCCTATTGTTGAGCTGTGGTGATCACGCTTTGCCTGTTTACACCAGAATTTGGAGGTAGAGTTCCTGTGGCTCTTGGTACCCTACCTGCAGCTATGAAGCTGAGGAAAAGTTATCTGAACAAAATGGTGTGACATCAGGGATATCATCCACCTTCGTTAATACTTCCATTGTTAAAATGCCTCATGGATTCTACCATTTCTATTCTGCTACATTGCCAGGGAAGGTATATTAGCCAAAGCTAAGCTATCAGAATATGTGTGCTATCAGAGGCCTCTACCTCTTTCCCACAGACTACCTAAGTTGAATTTGTAGCTAAATGTATGTATATTGAGTGTGCATTCATCTGGGAAGACCTTGTGATTTCATTCCAAACTGACTGCACTAATTTTTTGAAGCCATGCATAGACGTCTACTTAGAAGTATGTATAAGCAGTGGTGGGATTCAAATTTTTTTTACTGGCGGTTCTGTGGGTGTGGCTTGGTGCACATGACTTGGTTTGGTGGGCGTGGCTTGGTAGGCATGGTAGGGAAAGGATACTGTAAAATCTCCATTCCCACCCCACTCCTGGGGGAAGGTTACTGCAAAATCCCCATTCCCACCCCACTAACCTGCTTTCCAACTCCATTTTCCTGTGCAGGGCAACAAAAGAAGATCCAGCCAACCAGCTGGGACTCAGGAGGCAGAGAATAGATGGGGGCGGGGCCAGCCAGACGTGGTATTTGCTGGTTCTCTGAACCACTCAAAATTTCCGCTACCGGTTCTCCAAAACCAGCCAGAACCTGCTGAATACCACCTTTGTGTATAAGCTTTAGAACTCTTTATGGCACAAGACCAATAATATTTCAAGTAGAAAAGAAAGAAATGTCTCATGTACTGCATCCCCTCATTCACCAAGTTATTGTTTTCTCTCTACTGCAATAGAGATAAGTAGGATTTACTATAGATAAAACCTTTTTGACATAATGGAACATTTGATCAGCAAATATCACCTGCATTATTATTGTTTTCTTTTATCTACATAGATGATAAACTGGCCCTGGGCTGCTCTCCCTGCTTATGCCAGTGCTGTCTTCCAGGTTCCCTGAATCTGTTTCCATCGCAGTGGTGTCACACGGTGAGGCCACTCCCTGGCTCGGTTCTCCTCCTGATGGTGAGTATCCTCTGGTTGGTTGTGTAGGCTGTTGGGTTTCGATTATCATTTCTTCTTTGGCCTCCTCAATGTTCCCTCCCCCCCCCAGCTAGAAGTTCCGGGGCTGAGATGGGACTAGATGCTAGTCTGGAATGGAGTTGGTCTGTGTGGCGTTTCCACATCTTACCATCTACAGTTTGTAGGCGATAGGATCGGGGTCCCATAAGTTGCATTATGGTAGCAGGGACCCACAGTGGGTCACCCGAGAAGTTTTTCGAAAACACGAGGTCACCTTCCTGGAATGCCCAACACTTGCTACTGGATCCCGGGGGTTGTTCCGGCGTGTAGTTTGGGTGGAGGCGATTGAGATGCGAGCGAAGTTTCCGGCCCATCAGTTCAGCTGGGGTCTTGTTCGTGGTACTATTTGGGATTATGTGCTGGAGGAGAAGCATCTGGTTTATTTTGTCGTCAATGTCGTCATGGTCCATTTTATGCAAGGTCTGTTTTTCAAATTGAACCATTCGCTCAGCCCTACCATTGGCCGCAGGGTGAGCAGGTGATGTTAAGGCATGGCGGATGCCCCGATCTGCCAGGTACTGTTCGAATGGCAGGGGCGTGAATTGGGGGCCATTATCGGAGACCAGGACATTCGGAAATCCATGGGTAGTGAATAGTTTATTCAGCTTTTTAGTGACTGCCTCTGTAGTGGTGCTTTTCATCTTGTGGACTTCAAGCCAGTTTGAATAGGCATCCACTGTTAGGAGGAAAGTGTGTCCTCTTGTGGGTCCCGCAAAATCGATGTGGATATAGGACCAAGGATCTCGAGGTGTTTCCCACTGAGTTGGGGGAGTTTTTGGAGGAGTGGAGCGAATCTCCTGGCATTTGCTGCATTTTGCTACCCAGATCTCAATCTGTTTATCTAAGCCAGGCCACCATGCATAACTCCTGGCCAATGCCTTCATCCGCACGATGCCTGGATGTCCATTGTGCAACATTTTCAACACCCTATATTGCAATTTCTCCGGGACTATGACTCTGTCTCCCCACATTATGCAGCCTTTCTGGGAGAATAGCTCTGTTTGACGATTTCTAAATGGCTTGAATGTGTCATTGGTTGTGCTGATCGGCCAACCCTGTTCTACCCAGCTGAGGACTCGTGCCAGAACAGGGTCCTTTTTTGTTTCTAAGGCGATGTCTCGAGCGGTTAGCGGTGGCGATTTGAGGGTTTCGATTTGCAATACAGCTAAGGTTGGAGCAGGGTCCTCTATGATGTCTGGTAGTGGAGAGCGGCTCAAAGCATCAGCGTGGGGAATGGTTTTCCCTGGGCGGTGTTGCAATTGGTAATCGTAGGCAGCTAAAAATTCTGACCAACGTGTCATTCTTGATGATAAGATATGGGGAGTTGGTTTGTTTCCCACCAAAATACCAAGTAGCGGCTTGTGGTCTGTAATTATGGTAAAGGCTCTCCCATACACATATTCATGGAAGCGTTTTATTGCGGATACAATGGTGAGAGCCTCTTTATTGAGTTGACTATAGTTCCTTTCGGTTTTTGACAAAGTTCTCGAAAAGAACGCAATAGGTGCCTCATTCCTATTTGGTAGGACATGGCTTAAAATGGCTCCCACTCCAAATGGTGAGGCGCCATAGGTAACCATTAAAGGTAGAGTCTCGTTGTATTGCATTAATACAGCATCAGAGGTTAAGAGGTCTTTTACCTCTTGGAATGCTCTCTCTTCACGCAGTCCCCAGACCAAGGAAGCTTTTTTGTTGAGAAGTCTATGTAGGGGTTTGGCTACGGTTGCCTTCTGGGGCAAGAAGATGTTATAGAAGTTAATGAGTCCCAGGAAGGCTTGGAGTTCTGTCTTATTCCTAGGTCTCGGGGCGTTTTTGATTGCAGTTAGTTTTTTTTCAGTGGGGTGGATTCCCTGTCTGTCGAGAAGGTATCCCAGGAACTCTACTCTCTCCGTACAAAGTTGACACCTGTCCCTTTTTACCTTCAGACCAGCGTTTTTAAATTTCTGAAGAACTTTTCTGAGTCATTGTACTAATAACTCTTTAGTGGGGGCAGCTATTAGGACGTCGTCAAAATAAGGCACGACGCCTTTTATGCCTTGTAATAGTCTCTCCATTAAACTGTGGAAAATGCCAGTTTCCACGCTTACTCCGAATTGGAGTCTATTGCACTTGAAAGCGCCTCTATGAGTAACTATTGTCTGGGCTTCTGCAGTTGTCGCGTCTATAGGTAGTTGCTGGTACGCCTGAGCTAAGTCCAATTTCGCAAATATTTTTCTGCCACCCAGGGAATGAAGAAGGTGTTTAACCACCGGTACTGGGTAAGTGCTCTGTTGAAGAGCATGATTTAGGGTGGCCCGGTAATCCCCACAAATTCTTAACGAACCATCTGGCTTCATGGGTGTTACTATCGGAGTTTCCCAGCGGGCATGGTCAATCGGTTCCAATACGCCCTGGGCTATTAGTTTATCTAGCTGCTCGTCGATTTTTGGTTTTAAGGCAAATGGTACCCAACGAGGTTTAAGCAGAATGGGAGCTACATTGGGGCTGAGATTAAATGATATAGGGGTCCCCTTGTACTTGCGTAATGTTCCTGTAAACACGTCCTGGAATTCCTGGATGAGAGCCTCTTCCCAGTCATCGCTTCTGTTTCGGTGTATGCCGGCTAGTTCAATCCTGAGTGGGGTGAACCACTGTAACCCTAACAAACTGGTCGGTCACGATCGATGACAGTCAGAGGAAGTGTCGCTGTGCGGTCCTTGAAGAATGCTTGGATGTGGCTGGAACCGACAACAGGAATTCTGTTTCCCTGGTAGTCTTTCAGGATGATTCGTTGCATGCTGAGGTCCTGGCGGCAGATGTCAGGGATCAGCTGTTTGAGGGTTTTCCAGGATACCATCGATAGGGATGATCCCGAATCGACTTCCATCACGCATGGTCGATTCTCAATAGTAACCTTTACACGGATCTTTCTTGCATCGAACGATGAAGTGTGGCCAATAATAATGGTTTGGTGGGCCTCTTCTCATTTCGTTGAAGAGGCAGGTGCTCGATTTTTGTAGTAGTGGTGGTTGTTCCATTGGTGGTGCAGACGGTCTTGGTTCTCAGGAGGTTTGCCTGTCTCCCAACGGAGGTTGTTCTCCCTTCGGTTGGGACTGGACTCTCGCTTGCTTCTGCAGACTTTTGTGATGTGGCCTCTTTTTCCGCAAGTACGGCAGAGTGAGTCGAGGAATTTGCAGTCCGATCACGGGTAGTTTGCCCCGCAACCAGCACATTGGTGCGGATGTCTCTGGTTTCTTTGCTCTCATTCCGAGCGGAGCCGGTTGACCTCCTCTTCCTCACTGTCTGAGGATGACTCGAGGTCTTCGTGGTGGGTAGTGGTAGCGTGCTTCCCAGTGACGAGTGGGCTATCCTTAGCGAGTTGGCAAAGCGGTGCATTCGCTCAGCGCATTCGAGCGGCTGACTTCCTGGTTGCTTCTGTGGCAGTAGCGTCGGTGATGACATCTGTAAGGCTGATGTCGCCTTTCGTCATCAGTTTACTCTGCACGCGTGGTGCATTTAATCGCAGAACTATGTGGTCTCTTAGGGCTTCCTCTAAGTTTGCAAAACCATAAAGGCCTCCTAGGTTCCGGAGGTCAGCTATGAAATTTCCAACACTCTCGTCCTTCCATTGGTCCCTCTGGTAAAATTCATGTCTTCGTATCAGTGTTGGTACTGTGGGTGCGTAATGGGCCCAGAGGATTGGGGCGAGGGTATCCCAATCCATGGTCTTCACTTCCGCTGGTTTTGCCAATGCTTTAGCCATTTTGAAAATGACGGGGCTGCAATGGGTCAGGAACACCACTTGTTTCTTGCCAGGCGTAGCATCTTTTAAATTGTTGGTCTCCAGGAACATCTGGAAGCAATCTATATATGAGTCCCAGTCTTCGGTTGCTGGGTCAAATGGAGTGGGTGGTATGGCACCTCTGGTCATCTTGCCGTTTGTTGCATGCGCTCTTTCGCCACGTGCTCTGTCTTGTTTGATACGTACTTAGTCAGCTCTATCGTCTCCGCATCCCATCCTCATCGCCAGTGTTAAGTCCTGGGCATGGGCGCAAGGAACGGAGATGAGGCATCGAATGGTGACTTCAACTCTTTATTGAACAGAAAGAACAGAGCAACTACTTGGGCAGCAGCAGCTCTTTTATAGAGCTGGCTGCTGTCAAAACAACCAATGATTCGAGCTTACCGCTTTCACAAGTGTCCAATCAGGGGGCCCCGTTAACAGCCAATCAGACTGGCCAAAAACGACCAATCACGACTCGCTATTCACGGGCCAATGAGAAGTGCAGGATTACAAGCCTGCTGTGAAGTAAAGCTGTTTAGGGTTGTATCGCTACGTTGGCTTAGTCCATAATACATTGTTCATTTCTGGACCTCCATTTCTTGGACCTCTCCTCATTTGTTTTTCCTGACTTCTTTCCTAAAGAGCTTCTGAGCCAGCTAATGTTGTAGTGGTTAAAGTGCAATATTGCAGGCAAGCTCCGCCCACAGCCTGGAATTCAATCCTGATGAAACTCAAGGTGACTCAGATTTCCATCCTTCTGAGGTGGGTAAAATGAGGAGGGCTTACATTATAAATCACCCAGAAAATGATATCAAGCACTATGGGGTGATATATAAGTCTAAGTGCTATTGCTATATTTTTAGGATCTCTGGAGTTAATATTGTGGACATCACCATACTCTTTTGGAGTGCCACAAGTTGCTCTGCTATACTCAAATCACAAGAAAAGGCAAGATACTTTATTCTCTGCAGATATTTACTCACTTAATTTATATCCCCCTTGTCCCATCATTACTTTATTTATTTATTTAATTAATTTATTTGGTTTGTCAATTGCTTACAAGATGATAGGTATAAGTAAAAACATAGTTATGAATACATGGATACATAATAGAAAAATAAAAGAAACAATAGGATAGGGATGGTAGGCACACTGGTGCGCTTATGCACGCCCCCTACAGACCCCTTAGGAAAGGGGTGAGGTCAATAGTAGAAAGTCTAAGGTTAAAGTTTTGGGGGTTTGGGGAAGAAACCACAGAGTCAGGTAGAATATTCCAGACATTGACCACTCTGTTGCTAAATTCGTATTTCCTGCAATCAAGTTTGGTGCGATTAACCTTGACTTTGTATCTATTGTATGCTCTTGTATTGTTATGGTTGAAGCTGAAGTATTCACTGACAGGTAGGACATTGCAATGTATGATTTTATATATTTTATATTATTACACCACTCCTTGTCAGGAAGCCAATGTTAGTTATTTGACGAATATTAATTATAGTATCCACATGGTAACACTAGGCAAGTGAAAGAATATGGTCATACCACATCCTGGCTGTCTTGGCTCCATTCCGTTCTTTACTGGAGTCATGACATGATGGACATAGACAAGGGAATGTATCTGATGCTTTTAGGAGATCAGCTACGTCTTTGTTTAATTTTAAGCAGGCAAGGTGGGCTTGATTATCACATAGGTAGCATTTGATGTTATTTTCGCTTTCATTGATGGTTTTAAGACATCTGAAGCATGTACAGGAGCCTGGGAGATCATTGGAAGAGATATTATTTTTTTGTTGTTGTTTGGTAGTGGAGGATTTGGAGTCTCTGGAGTTTCTAGCTGGCATAGTCAATGACAATAGTACACTAAACAATTACAATAGCTAATTAATGTGAGAGGTAGACAGTTACTTAATGAATGTTGGTAATTAATAAATGTTAATTGATAAGTTAGAGAACAAATCAAAAGTAAGGTTACTTATTACTAAAAATCAATCAATCAATTCAGTAACATCCAATGTAAACCCAGCATCAAGGAAGAGTTGATCCAATAAAAGTTGAGGAGATACTTTGTTAAAGGTAGAAAAGCTACTTCAGAAAACTGAAATGTGGAGGTTTAACGTTTCAGTTATGGATTTAGATCTTGACAACTTTGCTGATTTCCCTAATCCATGCGCTGTAGGAACATTTCACATTGGAGATCATGACAGACCTGCTATATTTAAAGGTGTCAGGAACATTAATCCAAACACCCTAACATTTGCAAAACTGCTCCATGTGGAAGTATTAAACAGGATTACGTCTTGGGAGATAGCTTTCCTTTTAAATGAAATAAATACATTTAGTTTTGCCACTGCCACTTATCTCTTCATAAATCCTTCAACATCCACTTAAGTGAAAGTTATCATAACAAAACAGGCTCTTTTGGCGGGGGAGGGTGAGAAGAGGAATAATAATAGCTTGCAATCAATGCAGGTCTTGTTAGTTAGCTTCTTTGTTTCCTAGCAACAACATAGGGAAATCCATCAGAGATTTGAGTTGAAGGTATAAAATGGGATGGATAGCTTGAGGAGGCTTGTTTCTTACTAAATAAAATAAGTGTTGCCACAGCACATGCCAGAGGAAATGCCGTAAAGTTATGGTGGCTGACATCTTAACATACTAATATTTCCTACTTCAAGAGCTGCCATAGAATGGATCCCCTATTAAAAGTGATCATGGTATTAGAGACACTCAACTTTCTTAAGTGGGGAGCAAATTTGAACTTTTGAGAAGCTGTTAAGGAGCATGCTTAAAATGGCTACAACTCCCTCTCATTTTTGTTTTCTAAGAATTCATCCAGCAAATAGGCTGACCAAGGGAAATTTTAAGCCAGTAAAGTTTATATTGAGGCTGATGATCTGCTTTATTACATGAGAGTTTTAATTCAGTTTTGGATTTTGATGAATCCAAATAAATAAATAAATACAGTATCAGCATATACAGTATAAGGAGGGATGGATGGATTTAATGTTGCCCATCAAAGTTAGCTGGCAGAATGACCAAGCCACTGTATACCCTCATTCCTTTTGATACAGGTAGTCCTTGACTTACAACAGTTCATTTAGTTCAAAGTTACAACAGCATTGAAAAAAATGACTTATGGCCATTTTTCACACTTACAACTAGTGGTAGGATTCAATCAGTTCACATCAGTTCAGGAGAACTGGTTGTTAACTTTCTGAGCAGCTTGGAGAACTGGTTGTTGGAAGAAATAATTAGGGCAGAGAACCAGTTGTTAAATTATTTTAATCCCACCAGTGTTTACAACTACTGCTTGGCAACTGACTCATATTTATGACAGTTGCAGTGTCCTGAAGTCATGTGATTATCTTTTGAGACCTTCTAACAAGCAAAGTCAATGGGGAAGCCAGATTCACCTCACAACTGTGTGACTAACTTAATAACCGCGGTGATTTGCTTAACAACTGAGGCAAGAAAGGTCATAAAATAGAGCAAAGCTCACTTTAAAAATGTCTCACTTAGCAACAGAAATGTTGGGCTCCATTATGGTCATAAGTTGAAGACTACCTGTATTTCTTTTTATTTATTATTGGAAAATTATACACACACAGCCTCGGTGGCGCAGTGTGTGTGTCTGTGTGTGTATGTGTTCAAATGTGTGCGTGTGTTCAAATGTGTGTCCCATTTTTCCCATCACAAAGAATATTCTAAGTATTATACAAAAAGTGAAATATGGAGCATTTAACATTTCAGCTTATATGAATGCAGGAGAATTTAGCAGGAACGGAGAGGAAAAATGCAGCATATGGTGAGGTGAGATGAAGAGGGATGGGAATTTTAAATTACTTGTCCAACATGATTGCCAAAACATGTTTAAAATATCAGGGACAAGAAGTCCTGATTGAAACTAAAGCCATAAGAATTAAAAAGTTTCATGTTGGACTAGAGTTTTTAATGCCCTAGAGAAATCTTATCCATTTCTCTGAATAGCAAGACCAGCATAAATAATGCAAAATAGTGTTAAAATGCACATTTTTGCATTCATTATCTACTTGTATAAAATTTAAATCACAGCACTAAATTTTCTTGGTGGGAATGCAGAACCTAAGTGTGATAACTAGTGCCTCATCTTCTATAGAAAATGGGGGAAAGGATACAAGAAAGCCTAAAAGCAAGAAGTCTAATAAATTAGACTGATTTGGAACTAAGTTACTACTAGTGTAAGACATGTTCAGTGGTAGTACACATATTTTGGAAAAGGTTAGATTATAGTGAAGTCATAGTGAAATGCATTTGCCCTATATTATTTGAATATATTGCTTCATCTTAATTATATTCCCTCCTATCTGTCTAGGTTTTCTGCATACACCTAATTTACTGCAAGTAAATTATTGTCATCACTGACTTCTTCTAGAAACTGTATACCATAAAGATAATGAAGCTATTGCGTGCAATATTTCTGAACAATAAGCTCTCAGTTTCCCTCACCATTGGCTTTCCTGACAGATTCTCATGGGAATGATAGATTTTTTAGCATCTTACTATCTGGAGGGCAATACACACATACACACACAGAAACACTAATCAAGCAGAACACAGCAAACTCCAAGACCAATAAACACAGACCAAGACTCCCAACCAATCAGGATGAAGAAAAAGCCATTCTAACAAAGCACGAGGCTAGCACCAAATTTAAAACAGAAATGGCTGCAAAAGCCTGACACACAGATGAACGCAATACACAAGCCTGATGATGGCAGATGAGATTCTGCCGAAACTATCACTACAACTTTAAAAGCACAACTATAATGATGTGGGAAAATATCCAAACAAAGCTGAATACCATACATATAAATACCGTGAAAACTTAAGAATATATATATATATATTTCTTAAGTTTTCGCAGGTACTTACATGTATGGCATTCAGCTTTGTTCGGGTATTTTCCCACATGGGAAAATACCCGAACAAAGCTGAATGCTCTCTCTCTCTATATATATATATATGTGTGTGTGTGTGTGTATCTATATATATAGATATACACATACACATACACACACACACATATACATATATCTATATATCTATATCTATACACTGTATATATTTATATATATACGTATAGGTATGCACACCAGCTCTTCACTACATTAGTATGATCTGTTTTGCAATATAATTTTCATCACACTCATTTTATTTCTTAATATTCTTCTCAGGAATGTAAGATAGTATATTCTCCCCATTTGCCTTCTATTCTTATAACCTCTGTTGAGTTGATGATTGATCCAAGATGAGCTTTGTGGTCAAGTAGTTGCAGATGTCCCAGTTCCTAATCTGACACCACACGGCTCATTATGCTACATATTTTACTCATTATTAAAACATATCCATCACACAAAGTTCAGGTGTCAGGTTAGGAGAAGAGACAGAAGGATTAAGTTTCCACTTGTGAAAACCATGGAGTTCCCTGGTGATTTGGTTTTATTATCTCCCAGTCCATGCCTATATCAGAGGGCTAAAATAAAGAGGGACCCTATGCAAGTCACTTTTTGCTTCTGGAAGGAAATAACAAGAAAAACAAAACAGATTCTACACTCTGCTCAGTCAATAGAATACATCTTGGTTGGATTCTGGCAGTGAACAATCCCTTGACTTACTGAGCATATAAGAAACTTGTTTGCTTGCTTTTTAATTATTTAGTTTACTTTTACACCACTCATTTCTACTCACCCCCCTCTCTGCTTTAGTGGTTTCATATTTCAGTAAAAGATTGTAATGGTCAGTTCCCCGATTAATAAAAGTTCAGGGTACACTTATGTAAACAACCATCTGCAAGTTTGCATTTAGTTTTTCTCAAAATCATAAGAGTAGCCAACACATAATAATTCTGAGTGACTAAAGGTAAAGTTCCCCTCACACATACGTGCTAGTCATTTCCAGTTCCAGGGGGCTGTGCTCATCTCCATTACAAAGCCGAAGAGCCAGCGCCTTCTGAAGACGTTTCCGTGGTCATGTGGCTGGCATGACTAAACACTAAAGGCACATTGAACACTGTTACCTTTCCACCAAAATGGTCCCTATTTTTCTACTTGCATTTTTACATGCTTTATCTAATACAATAAAAAATGAAAGGTGGAATTTGGGGACCAATGCAGCTAATACATTTATTTCAGAAGCACATATTCCCAGGGGTGGGATTCAAATTTTTTAACAACCAGTTCCTGTGGGCGTGGCTTAGTTGGTGAGTGTCGCTTGGTGGTCATGTTATTGGCTGGGCGTGGCCAACTCAATATCACTCACATCGACGCACACATCTCCTCGCCTGGCCTCTCATGACTATGGGGATGCTACACAGTCATAAGTGTGAAAAATGGTCATAAGTCACTTTTTTCAATGCCATTGTAACTTTGAATGGTCACTCCACATAAGCAAAGTACCAGCAAAGGAGGGCAAAATAATTCCAGAGAAGTTCCTGAGACAGGAAATCTAGTCCTGCCAAGAATGTGATAAGGGTTAATGGAGAGGCAGTTTCTGTAAGCAACACCAGAATGTTTCCTTCCTGCCTTCCTTACAGGATTAGGCCAGTAATTTCTTCTAACAACCGGTTCTCTGAACTCTTGTTGAATGTTAACAACTGGTTCTAGCAAATAGGTGCAAACTGGTAGAATCCCACCCCTGCATATTCCCTTAACCCAGTGCCTCAGGAAAGAGCTAGATTTTTAGGCCAAGTTTAAAGGACAGCCGAATTGGAGCTATTTGAATCTCAATGTGTGTGCTTGTGTGTTACTATCTCAGAGGAATGGCACTGCAGCTAAGAAGGCATGACTACTGAGTACCGTCAGATGGCCTTGTTTTAAAAATGGGATCTGGTCATGCCTACTGTGTTATCAGATGAATAGAAGCCAGGAGAGAGAGGAAATATCTCAGACAACTTGGTCTGTTAATGAAAGGACCCATCCATTACAGAAAGATGCTTTTAAAAAATCCTAAATAAGTGTCTAATGTATTTTGGGGATGCATATTGTTGTGTATGCAATATAACTAAATAAAGTATGAGCTTGGAGTCAAGTGCAGGGTTCTGGCCCTGCACTTCTAATTGGCTGTTAAGCGGCCGGACCGGATTGGCCCATTCTGGGGAATCCGATTGGCCCTTAACAGAAATGTCTTATTGGTTCAAGAGCTAATGTTCCTAGCTCGTTATTGGGTAATCGTTACAAGGTTTGCTTATATAAGGCAGATTCTACTGCTGTTCAAATGAGCAAGTTATAATGTAAATAAAGAGCTGAAGTTCACCATTCAGAAACTTGTCTCCATTCTTTCTTGCCCATGCTCAAAACTTGACACTGGTGACGAAGGTGGGATATGGAGACATCTGAACCAACGGAACCCAGAAGCAATACCGAGCACGTGACAGACGGCGCCAACAACGGAACCATGTCCGGCGGCATCGTACCACCCGCTCCGTTCGATCCGACACAAGAGGACTGGGAGTCCTACATGGATCGCTTCCAAATGTTTCTTGAGACGAACAATTTAAAGGACGCCACACCAGGAAAGAAACGGGCGGTGTTCCTAACGCATTGCGGTCCAACTGTATTTAAGATGGCTAAAGCACTTGCCAAACCCCGAGAAGTGAAGGCCATGGATTGGGACGACCTCGAACCTATCCTGCGAGCCCACTACGCTCCTACCGTGCCTACACTCGTGAGACGCCACGAGTTTTATCAAAGAAACCAATGAAAAGGAGAAAGCGTGGCTGACTTCATAGCAGACCTCCGTAACTTGGGAGGCCTCTGCGGATTCACCGATCTCAAAGAAGCGCTAAGAGATCGCATAGTCCTTGCACTAGATGCTCCGGGCATCCAAAGCAAGCTGATGGCAAAAGGCGACATCAGCCTTGCCGACGCCATTGCCGATGCTACCGCGGCAGAGGCAACTAAGAAGTCGGCTGCATAACTATGCCGAAACCACGCTCCGGTACCACCACTGGCCAGCAAAATCTCACCTAGTGCAGAGGGACAGCTCGCGACGACACACCACGAGGACCTCTCTTCATCGTCAGAAAGCGACAAAGAAGGGGTCCATCGACTGCGGTCCAACCGAGACCATTACCTGAAGCCTGTACACCCGTGCGCTGGATGTGAAGCCAACCATGCCAGGTCTGAATGCTAGTTCCGCAACGCACTCTGCCATGAGTGCGGGAGACGAGGCCACATCGGACGGGTCTGCCGCAGCTTGCCAGGACCCAGCCAGGCCTCAAAAGGCACCAACTATCGCCAATCGACAGGAAACCGTCCTGTAAGGCGATCGCCAGCAAACCAATCCTACAGAAATCGACCTTTGCAGAGAGAACTATCACTATCGGTCATGCCTCAACCTTGGACACTAAGAAAATCCGAGTAAAAGTAGCCATTGAATATCAGCCTTGCCACATGGAGGTCGACTCAGGATCATCTCTCTCAATGGTGTCATGGAGAACACTCAAGCAACTCATCCCCATAATTCAATGTCAAGACCTCCGATTCCAACACCTCATCCTCAAGGACTACCAGGGGAATCGAATCCCCGTCGTCGGGTCCTGCTGAGTCCGAGTCTCCTTCAAGAAGTACACAGCATACTTACCTTTGACAGTCATCGATAGAGATAGGCCTAGCCTACTGGGCCTCCAATGGTTCGCGCCACTCGGCATTGAAGTGGCCGGCGTAAACCGAGTTGGTGGCTGTGACTGGGAGGAAGACCTTATCTTTGAGTTCAGGGACATCTTCGCGGACAGCTTAGGCGAGTACAAGGGGACCCCGATCTCATTTAGCTTAGATCCCAAGGTAGCTCCCATTCGCTTGAAGCCCCGTCGAGTCCTGTTTGCCTTAAAGGCTAAAATTGACGAGCAACTCAACAAACTGATAGCTCAGGGGGTGTTGGAGTCCATCGATCACTCCCCTTGGGAAACCCCTATTGTAACACCCATTAAGCCAGATGGGTCAATCCGAATTTGTGGGGACTACCGGGCCACCTTGAACCACGCCCTCCAGCAAAACGCGTATCCAGTTCCGTTGGTACAGCATCTCCTCCATTTCCTGGGGGGTGGGAAAGTTTTCGCTAAATTGGATTTAGCTCAGGCATATCAACAATTGCCAGTAGATGAAAAAACGGTACAGGCCCAAACTATTGTGACGCACCGAAGTGCCTTTAAATGTACCCGGCTGCAATTCGGAGTTAGTGTAGCTCCGGGGATATTTCAGAGCCTTATGGAAAGGTTATTACAAGGAATTAGGGGCGTGGTCTCTTATTTTGACGATGTATTAATTGCAGCTCCAACCAAAAAAATCTTACAGGACCGGTTAAAATTAGTCCTAAGAAAATTCCAAGAAGCTGGTCTTAAGGTTAAGAAAAATAAATGTAAATTGTGCACTGACAGTGTTGAGTTTTTAGGGTACCTGATTGATAGCCAGGGCATTCACCCTACCGAAGGTAAATTAAAAGTGATCAAAAACGCTCCCAGGCCACGAAACAAGGCCGATCTCCAGGCATTCCTAGGCCTCATCAACTTCTATAATGTGTTTTTACTGCACAAAGCAACTGTCGCTGAGCCGTAACACTGACTATTAGATAAAAGGGCAATTTGGTTATGGGGTTACCGTGAAGAACAGGCGTTCAGAAATGTAAAAAAACTGCTCACTTCTGACTCTGTACTCATGCAGTATAATGAGACTTTGCCGTTAGTTATAACCTGTGATGCATCGCCATTCGGGGTAGGCGCCATTTTGAGCCACGTACTGCCTAATGGGAATGAAGCCCCTGTTGCATATTTTTCAAAGACTCTTTCCAAAACTGAGAGAAACTATGGACAAATTGATAAAGAGGCCCTTGCAATCGTTTCAGCTGTGAAAAGATTTCACGAATATGTGTATGGCAGGCCTTTTACTATTGTAACTGACCACAAACCGCTGCTAGGGATAATAGCCGGAAATAAGCCAACTCCCTACATATTATCCCCTAGGATGACCCGATGGTCAGAATTCTTAGCTGCTTATACTTATCGGCTGCAATACCACCCGGGGAAAGCCATTCCCCACGCCGACGCATTGAGCAGAGCACCGCTTCCAGAAACTCTCGACGATCCGGCGCCAACGGTAACCTCGTTGCAAATCGAGGCACTCAATTCGCCACCACTGACTGCTCGAGACATCGCGAGAGAAACCAAACGCAACCATACCCTAGTACGAGTCCTGAGTTGGGTAGAACGCAGATGGCCATTGGACCAATTGCCTGATGACTTCACACCATTCAAGCCTCGACAGACCGAGCTCTTCTCCCAAAAAGGCTGTGTCATCTGGGGCGATAGAGTCATTATCCCAGAACGGCTCCGAAAAACACTGCTGAGAACCTTGCACGATGGCCACCCTGGCATCGTGCGAATGAATGCCCTTGCACGAAGCTACGCATGGTGGCCGGGCATTGACAAGCAAATAGAACATTGGGTTAAAGCTTGTCCCAAATGCCAAGAAGTCAGCAACGCTCCTCCAAAAGCCATGCCTACTGAATGGGAGACACCACATGGACCCTGGTCCCGAATTCACCTGGACTTCGTGGGGCCAACCAAGGGCCACACCTTCCTGCTTACCATCGATGCCTACTCGAATTGGCTCGAGATTCATCGCATGACGACTACAACCTCCGAGGCAGTCATCAAGATTTTAAACAGACTCTTTGCAACCCACGGATTACCAGATGTCCTGGTATCCAATAATGGCCCACAATTTATGGCACTCGCGTTCGAGCAGTACCTCGCTGACTGCGGCATCCGCCATGCACTCACCTCGCCTGCGCACTCTGCGACTAGTGGCCGAGCAGAACGCATGGTCCAATTTGTAAAGAAAACCTTGCAAAAGGTAAACTACGATAACATTGACGACAAAGTCAACCAAATCCTCTTCTTGCAACACATCACCCCACATAGCGTCACCAACAAGACGCCCACTGAACTGTTAATGGGACGAAAGCTCCGCTCCCACCTCAACCGGTTGCACTCTGCTTATGAACCAGAGAAACCATTAGGATCCAGCGGCCGCTGTCGCACCTTCCAGGTAGGAGACCTGGTGTATGCAAAAAACCTATCGGGTGACCCGTTGTGGGTGGAAGCGACGGTAGTACATATAACCAGCCCCAGATCCTACCTTGTGCAATGCCATGACAATAAACTCTGGAAACGGCATATCGACCAGTTACGGTCGCGCCTTGCAGCAGCCAGTCCACAACTCCCCTATGACCAAACTGAGGGGGGGGGAGGTACGGAAGAAGATGAAGCCCTAGGAAACCCGTTCGAAGAGAACGACGACTTAACAGAAACCCAGGCTTCGGAGCCGGAGGGAGAAACGTTTGCACCTCAAGAAATTGCAGAAAACGGGGGCAACGACGCAGAAGTAAACTCTGAACCGGAGGCAGCCCCACTACCAAACAGCAATCTGCCTCAGCAGGACTGCAACCAACCAATACAGCGAAAGTCAAAAAGACTTAAAAAACAACCGTCCTATTTAAAGGACTATGTAACTGCGCCCTGAACTAAGAAGCCAGGGGGAAGGGGTGTTGTGTATGCAATATAACTAAATAAAGTATGAGCTTGGAGTCAAGTGCAGGGTTCTGGCCCTGCACTTCTAATTGGCTGTTAAGCGGCCGGACCGGATTGGCCCGTTCTAGGGAATCCGACTGGCCCTTAACAGAAATGTCTTATTGGTTCAAGAGCTAAAGTTCCTAGCTCGTTATTGGGTAATCGTCACAAGGTTTGCCTATATAAGGCAGGTTGTACTGCTGTTCAAATGAGCAAGTTATAATGTAAATAAAGAGCTGAAGTTCACCGTTCAGAAACTTGTCTCCATTCTTTCTCGCCCATGCTCAAAACTTGACACATATTGGTTTTAAATGGGACACAGTTCAGTGACTGGAATATTTGTGACACCCCTCCTTCTCCTCTCAATAAATCTGGCTAAAAAGCCCCTGTGAGAATTATGTTGAGGAAAGTACCATTTTTATAGATACCAAGAGTCTGACAGATGCTGCTGTTTGTTTGATTGCTTCATGTATCTAAAAGAAACAAACAATCTCTGACTGAATACTTATAGAACAACAGGTTAGAAAGACAGCTTGGCTAACGGAAGTACTGTTTTGTTAAAATGTTAACATTCTGCGAGGTGGGAAGTTGATCAGTGAAGATATGATTTTGAGTTAGTTTTCAATATGCAGCTTCCCACATGGGCTTTCACACATGCTCAAAATAAGCATGCAATGATTTATTGGCTAGCCTAACTCTGATTAAACATTTGCATAAGATAAATTGGCTGACTTCACTGTGGTAGAAAAAGAAGGAAACTGGAAGTAATCCATTGCTTTCCACATTCTGTAATACCCTGGCTGTCCAGCTCTCAAAAAGACTGTAAAATTTTAAGGACAAACGTAAGGAATGATTAAAAAAAACAAAGGACACCTGAGCTCCCACGAACCGGGGTATCACATATACTGGACAACCTTCACACACTTTCCCCCTGTTTCTTGTATTGATTTACACACCTCCTCAGTATGTATAGCAAACAACTGTGGTGTGAAACAGTGTCCTACACAATGACTCATTGGTACTCTGTTTCCCATCCCACAGAGCCTGGGCTGTCATTCACATGGCATTTTGCAAACACAACTACAAAGCAGTTAATCTAGTCTGCTGTCTTGTAGAACACTTTGCAGATAAATTCCCCTTCAGTTCCCACCCAATAAAAAAAATTCTTTGGGTGTGGGGGGAGGAGGAAAGTGCAGGGTATTTTGCAAAGGAATCAGTTTGAGATGACTTTGATACCAAATGACATATTTTGAGTGTATTCACTTTATAACATTTCATTTATGGAGGAGCTCTTCCTAGTTTCTATGGCAATATGCAACTATCATCAGTCATTAGCTTCCACCATAAAGAGAGAGCGGGGGGGGGGAATCTATTTACTTATATTGGGAAAATATATTAAATAGATTACTAGGATTAACTTGAGAAACCTTGATTAGCCCCTATCTTTGTTTAATGTTTCACTTTATCAAAAGTCCTGTGATTTAAAATATCAAATACTAGTGAAATACAAAAGAGATACTTAGCTAATTATTAATGCTGCTGAGATATTTTATACAAATTTGCTACTATATGAAAATATACAAAATCTAGGGATGTCCAATGGCGGTGGGGAAGAAGCAGTGATTCAGTTTTGATGGCATATCAAGGGCTAAATCATAAAGTAGGGAATAAAAATCAAATGTAAATTACATGTAGGGTGCAGTTGAATCATTGTTTACTCCTGGTTATTGCTTGGATGAATCCTTGCAGTTTTCTTAGAAAGATTTTAGAAGTGGCTTGCCATTGCTTCCTTCTCAGGGATGAAAGAATTTGACTGGCTGAAAGTCAACCAAATACACCAAGGGTGGAATTAGATATAGATACAGATTAATAGAGTTGGAAGGGACCTTGTAGGTCATGATTAGACACACAAGGGATTTGTCTTGATGCATATGCTTTCAGTGTACATAAAAAGAAAAGATACATTCATTAAGAATCATAGCTAGGCAATCAAATCATACTAGGAAACAGTCAATATAAATCATAAGAATACAAGCAACAAAATTACAGTCATACAGTCACAAGTGGGAGGGGGTGGATAATAAGTAGTGATGAAAAGATTAATGGTAATAATAGTGCAGACTTTGTAAATAGTTGGACAGTGTTGAGGGAATTATTTGTTTAGCAGTGTTGAGGGAATTAATTGTTTCTTGTGTCTAGTTGTTCTGCTGTGCAGTGCTCTATAGAATCGTTTTGAGGGTAGGAGTTGAAACAGTTTATGTCCAGGATGTGAGGGGTCTGTAAGTATTTTCACAGCCCTCTTTTTGACTCATGCAGTATACAGGTTCTCAATGGAAGGCAGGTTGGTAGTAATTGTTTTTTCTGCAATCCTAATTATCCTCTGAAATCTGTGTCTGTCTTGTTGGGTTGCAGAACCAAACCAGACAATTATAGAGGTGCAGATGACAGATTCAGATAACTGGCATTCTTAGTTAAATTTAAATATAGTTAAATATATTTATTTTAATCAAATCATTTCAAAAATTACTTTTTTAATAAAACACTTGGAGGTTGGACAAGCCGCATCCAAGAATTTGGGAGCCTAGTGTTATATAGTTATTTTAAATATGTTGTTTATGGCTGTAATAAAGGGAAAGAAAACCCTTATTCCCCTCCCAGCTTTCAAGATGTTTTCAGGGATTGGTCTCCTAATTTTATCTCAGGCCGTTGTGTCTCTTAGCTTACATGAGATTTCTCTACTCAGTTTCCTCATTTATTTTAGCAGAGGCAGTCAATGGCTTGATATTCTTTTTCTACCACAGTTTGGCTTTCTCTAAATCATGACTTTTAAGAAATCAATCTCCATATTCCTCAAAATCATGAAATTGACTTAGTGACTGGGGAGAAAATGTTCTTTTTCACCAATTTTGTTTCTCCCTATAAATTAACAAATTTGTCAGACTTGCAAATAAATTTGATTGAACCCAAGACCAAACTTCAAGAATATTTACACAAATGCAACATAGTTAAAATGCAAAGCAATCACAATTTTCTGCATTTAACAAAGGAAAAAAAAATCCTTTACAATGTTCTAATGGATTATATAAGTTTGCACATAACATTTAGCTGCTTTGCAGGTGATAGAAAGCTTCTTATCCACTAAAAATAAACATACTCTTCCTGAGCACCCAGAAAGGTATAATACTGCCAAAGAGGTGAAATGATTCCAGAAGCAGATCCCTGTAAAAGCACATGAGTGATGATTCTGACTATTTTGGATCCATTGGGGATGAATGTTCATTGTGTAATTATATATTTACCTATCTTTCTCTCATAAGAGAGTGTCCATGGCAGACGTGGTATTCAGTAGGGTCTGACCAGTTCTGGAGAACTGGCAGCGGAAAGCAGTAGTTCAGAGAACCAGCAAATATCACCTCTGACTGGAAATTTTACAGTATCCTTCCACTGCCATGCCCACCAAGCCACAGAACTGGTAGTAAAATTTTTTGAATCCAACCACTGGTCCATTGAGATTCTCAGTCATCCAGGTCATGGTTGTCCCAAAGGTGTTTTTTTCAAGAGGCAACTGGACTTTCTGGTTTTTCTTTGAAGACATATTTCTTCTCATCCAAGAAGCTTCTGGATGTGGGGAATGGAAGGATTTATACTCCTTGCAGACAGCTGGATATTTGCATTCTTTTAGTGGGTTGTTAAGGTCACCTGGAGGTTCATCTGTGTCTTCAGGGTCACTTGAGTGGTGCAAACTGGTGTGGAGACTTCTTGGAACTGTTGAAAGGTTTGTGTTGTTGATTGGAGATAGATGATGTTGAATATTGAAATAAGGTCGTGAAGCCAAAAAACAAAGGCTTCACTGAGGTCCACCATAATGGCAGGAAAATAGGTTTAACCTGATTGGCTGAGCCAATCTATAAAAGGGTGAGCTGTCAGATAGGCAATTGCTGGGTTGTTGTTGTTGTTGTTGTTACTGAATAAAGAGCTTGAGGTTAAAGAGCTGCCTCTTCAATCTGCCCACAAAATATAATAGATTATGTTGTATCTCTCTGCTGAGAGAGGATTGTTCAATTTTGACATAGATGGCCTCTTTAACCCCCCTTTTCAAACCAGCTCATAGGTGAGTCCATTTTGTTTAGCACTAGCCTTAGAAGCCAGGAGACTGTGAGTTCTAGTTCCCTTTTAAGTATTGTTGGAAGAATTATCCTTCTGGATTCAGCTCCAAGTGGGGAAAAAGACACTGGAAACATGGAAGTTATTTGGAAAGATGGTTTAATGGTGGACAGGACCACATGGCTTGGAGCTCCAAAGTGAAAAGGATGATCGCATACTTCAAGATGTTGGGTGAAGGAAAAGAAGGAAGGGCCAAGATGCTGAAAGATTCTTATATACCCTCTGTTGGGCCCCACCTTAGTGTTTCCTGCTCCTGTGCAAGAAATGTATCCCATTGGCTGTCAGACTCCCGGGGCAGGGTAGGCTTTGTGTGGACCACATGGCTTCACCTGAGTTCCAGGTTTGGTTGAGCTTTGTTGGATGATGATGTAATGAAAGGGCTTTAGACAATTCCTGTAGCTCTACCTGGAAATCTTTGTTATGTAAAATATTCTGGCCCAGGCCTTAATGACCCACCCATTAACAAAGGTGGAGGTAAGATTTTGCTTCTGAGGTGAGCTTCTACTTCTGAGTTTTTACTCTTTTGGGGGAAAATATTCTGCCTTTTTAATATTTCTTGGATATTTCATTTTTCTAGGAGAGGGGTGGGTGCTAACTTCCTACAGTATGAAAGCCAGAAAGGTGACTTTGGACCAGTCACTCTCTCCCTCTCTCTCTTAGCCCAACCCATCTGACAAGGTTGTTGTGGGGAAAACAGGATAAGGAAGGAATATTAGATATGTTTGGTGGTGCCTTGAGTTGTCTATAAAAATAAGAAAGGTGAGATAAAAAATACTATAAATAATATTTTTCTGAATTGTCTTTAAGTAGAGCAGATGACAGATTACAGGCAATATGCAAGAGTATACTCCTTTCATTTCATTTCCTACTTTTTACCTCCATAATTTAAGGAGAATAAGGCAAGGAGAAGTGAAAAATTGGAAGCAAGTTTCCCTGAGGTTCAAGAGTCCCACACAATAGGGGTCTCCAACCTTGGCAACTTTAAGACGTATGGACTTCAACTCTCAGAATTCCTTGGCCAGATGGCTGAGGAATTCTGAGAGTTGAAGTCCACATGTCTTAAAGTTGCCAAGGTTGGAGACCCTGCCACAGAAGACAGATAGTACTTGCCCCCACCCAAGACTTGGTGTTTTAAGTCACCTTAAAGGACACTTATGCCTGCCTACCCACTCTCTAATTATAAGGGACTGTTTTGGAAAAAGCCCGGACAAGCAGTGTTTGTTCTTGTTATTATTTTTAAAAGGTGACCAAGCAACCAAATTATTCTTCTTGCTTTTTGGAGTTATAATGTTTTTTTCTGTTGGATTTTCTAATGGAACGTTGTATATGCCAGAAACAAATATTGTGTATAAATAATAGACTTCTTCCATGGATTGTGCTACTGGAGAACAATCTAGCCATAGAGTTGAGACTCTGGAACACAGTTGTTAAACTCGCAGTGTCACGTTGCTGTCACGTGATGTATCATGATGGGTTTTTTCCCCTTCGTGGAGCTGGGTGGATGTATCCAGCCCGCGGGCCACCAGTTTGACACCCCTGCTCCAGAAAGAGTGTAGAAAGACCAACAAAGATGATTAGGGGACTGGAAGCTAAACTATATGAAGAAGAGTTGAAGGAATTGGGTATGTCTATCGAATGAAGAGAAGGACTAAGGTGACATGGTAGCAGTGTTCCAATACAGGTAGTCCTCAACTTACAAGCACAATTGAGCCCAACATTTATTTTCTTAAGTGAGATATTTGTTAAGTCAGTTTTCCCCCATTTTACAATCTTCCTTTGCCACAGTTGTTAAGTGAAACACTGCAGGTCACAAGTTAGTAGCCCAGTTGGTAAGTGAATCTGGCTTCCCCCTTGACTTTGCTCATCAGAAGGTTGCAAAAGATGGATCGCATGATATTGGGGCACCACAGCGGTCATAAATATGAACCAGTTGCTAAGTATCTGAATTTTGATCACATGATCATGGAGATAATTCAAAGGTCATAACTATGAAAAACAGTCATACTGTAAATCACTTTTGTCAGTGCCATTGTAACTTCGAACAGTCACTAAATGAACCTGTTGTAAGTTGAGGACTAGCTGTATTTGAGAGCTGCCACAAAGAAGAGGGTGTCAACCAGGGGTGGGATTCAAATTTTTAACAACCAGTTCTGTGGGTGTGGCTTAGTTGGTGGGCATGGCTTGGTGGTCCTGTGACTGGGTGGACATGGCTTGGTGGTCATGTTATTGGCTGGGTGTGGCCAACTCAATATCACTCACATCGAGGCATGCATGTCCTCGCCTGGCCTCTCATGATTGTGAGGATGCTGCAACAGTTGTAAGTGTGAAAAATGGTCATTTTTTTCAGTGCCATTATAACTTTGAATGGTCACTCCATACAAGCAAAGTACCAGCAAAGGAGGGGAAAAAAACTCCAGAGAAGTTCCTGAGACAGGAAGTCTAGTCCTGTCAAGTATATAATAAGGGTTAATGGAGAGGCAGTTTCTGTAAGCAACACCAGAATGCTTCCTTCCTGCCTTCCTAACAGGATTAGGCCAGTAATTTCTTCTAACAACAGTTCTCCAAACTGCTTAGAATGTCAACAACAGGTTCTAGCGAATAGGTGCAAACTGGTAGAATCCCCCCCCCCCCGGTGTCAATGTATTTTCCAAAGCACCTGAAGGCAAAAAGAAGCAATGGGTGGAAACTAATACAGGAGAGAAGCAACCTAGAACGAAGAAGAAATTTCCTGACAGTAAGAATTATTTTTTTAAAAAAAACAAATTTTATTAATTTTACAAAAAACAATACACAATCCAGGCATAACAACTTAAAAAATCTTTTCTAAAAAAAAAAATAATAATTAAAGAAGAAAGCCAATAGAACATATAAAATAACTCCAAATTGTAATATCAATATTTACATTATCTATTTAACTTCATATCTTATCCAGACTTCTTCTTTTATCCAAATTATATTTCTTGCTAATTAAAATTTTATTGCCTTTCATAAACATACAAGACACAAAACATAAACAAAATTAAAACATCTTTTCTGAAGGCTGCCTGATCCCAGGTTGAAACTCTTCACACAGACACAAATTCAAACATTATATTCACTTTATATATCCTTCCATATCTTATTATCATTATCATTTTCTTTTTTTTATATTTATATATAAACCAATTTTATCAATTTTACAAAAACAGCGCACAAACAATCAAGGCATAACAGCTTATAAATTCTTTTCTAAAAATAATAATAATAATAATAATTAAAGAAGAAAACCAATAGAACATAATGATTCCAAATTATAATATCAATATTTACTTTATCTATTTAACTTCATATCTTATCCCAGCTTCTCCTTTCCATCCAAATTATTTCTTGTTAATTAAAATTTTATTGCCTTTTATCAATATACAAAAAAAATAAATAACAAAACCTTTATATATCCTTCCATATCTTATTACCATTTTCAATAACATTCTTTGTCTGTTCTATTTCCAACTATCCATTCATCTTTTTTCTTTCACTATACTCCTCCTATACATTAATTGGAGTGACGCCTTTAACTCATTACCCTAACTTAAAAGTACTTCACATAACACTTAATTTATCTTGGGATTCTGTTTAGTAGATTCTAAAATTGCACAGTAAATTTTATACTCTAAATACACATATAAAAACACAATCTTATATACCTTTCAGAATCCCCCTTTTATCCTTAATTAAATTCACCCATTGTCTCTGAATAAACTTTTTTTCTTTACATCTTGCTTCCCACCATTAAGGCTTCTCCTCCCCCCCTTTCTCTCTTGCTTATTTTTCTCCTTGCCCTTTTTACCCCTTTGTCTCCCCTCCTTCCTTTTCTTACTCCCTTTCCTTTGCTTTCTAACCTTGCATCCACCTTTCCTCTCATTTTTCTCTTTTTTGGTTGTTTTTTCAAATCTTAAAATCCCCTTTTTCTTATCCTCTTTCTCCTCCTCCCCGGAAAAAACCCATTGTTCATCAAAGATGGCTTCTTGTTCCTCTTCTTCTTTGTCCCAGTCATTCTGCTGCATAATCAATTTTTCATAAGTACATAACGCCATTTCTAAAAATTGAAATAAGGTGCCCAAAGTATCTTTTCCATCTTGTTCTTCCTTTTTATATTTTTGACATTCAGTCTTTAGTTCATCCACAAGCGATGCCATCCTGAAAAGAGAAACTTTCCCCAAAACAACCAACCAAATATTTTTAATCAAAAATAATTCAAAAAAAGTTCCAAAAGTTTATATTTTTCTTCTTTCTTCTATTTCTTTTTCTGGGGTTACTGTTTAATCAAAGAGGTCCAATTACCTTGTATCTTTCTTTGAGATTCTAGGCAATCTCCTCCTTTTTCCACTTCTGCTCCAATTTTTTTTCCTCTCCCTTTCCACTTGCAACATCAATTTTTAAATGATCAGAAATCCATACCTCTAATAAGGGTTTTCCAATTTCTTAAATTTTTAAGTCCAATGTCCAAGAACTCTTTTGTCCCTTAACTTCAACTTTCAGAATAATTCACCTTCAGTGCCCAAACAAATTTCAAATCTTCATCTGCTGTTTCCATGGGGTGGGAAAGTGAAGAAAAAAAAGTTCCCTTTAACAGCTTCTCCGCCGCTTTCGATCTTCTTAGGGATACAATGTATCCTCCAGCAATTCAGACAGCTCAATTCCAATGAATTTAAAAGATGTTGATTGACCCGGCTCAGCCAGCACTTTCACTTTTCTTGCTTCCTCCAGCACAATCTTACCCGGTTGCTGGCTTCTTCGTGGCGGCCATTGCTGACTGCCGCTCCACCACCTTGGGAAAAAGGGGTTTTTCTGGACGAGGAGAGGTCTGTGGCACCCCCAGCCCCCTGTCCGGCTCCCCTCTCTCTTCGGCTGTCCGTACAGGGCAGCCATATCCCCCTGACCCATTTGGATCGGGGGTACCTCGGCGGCAAGCGCAGCAGGAATCGTGAACGGTCGCGAATTCCTGCTGCCACCGAAGCCGCGTGGAACCGGAAAACTCTGACAGTAAGAATTATTAATCAGTGGAACAACTTGCCTCCAAAAGTTGTGAATGCTCCAACACTGGAGGTTTCTAAGATGAGAATTGGACAACTATTTGTCTGAAATGGTACGGGGTTTCCTCCCGCCTGAGCAGGGGGTTGGACTAGACCTCCAAGGTCCCTTCCAATCTGTTATTATGTTATTTATACTGAAAAGTATGCTTTTTCTTACAGATATTCCATTGATAGCCAGAATAATTGTAACTTCCAAAGAGATCCTTTTTTAAAGGCAGTTATTCTTCTCTACCATCTAAGGTGTTTTTTTTTAAGTTCATCTTAAGCCAATGCTTTTTGTAGAAAACAAGCTGGCAACAATTCCAAATCTGAATCCCTTCCCCATTGACAATAGATCCTTTGGAGCATTTTATAAGCTTAATTTCATGTTATGAGTGGCTCTTTTAAAACCAGTCTCTGTAGAAATCAACTGACCATGTGTTGTAGTGCAAAGCCAGAAAATTAAATTAGGAAGGCCTCCAAATAGGCCTTAATTATGTGCTAAAACTCTTCATGTAATTGGAAATGGTGGTGCAAATGGAGTGGAGAAGAGTAGATTTTGACCCAGTGTTTACCCTCATTTAAGAATCAGGTAGAAGTTACATTACATACATTACATGTTTTTAAAAAGACAAGTTATTTGTGCAAGATGGCTTCTACCATCTCACTTAACTCAATGTTGGTGTATTATTGTCATGACTTCTGGGCACTCAACAACTTGAATGTGGAATTGGATCCACTGGGATAGGTTCAGAGAATAGCAAATGAATAATTAGGGAACTGAAAAATAAATCCTCTGAAGAGAGGTTGACAAAGAGGCCATACAGAAGAAGCTCATGTCCAATTATTCCAAAGTGCAGAAAAGAGAATAATGGATTGAAGCTACAGAAAGGCAAATTCCAATTAAATGTTAGTGAGTGGGAGAAAAGCATCCTTCTACATAGTAAGAGGAGCTTGTCAGAGGAACCAATTACCATAAAAGTGGACACTCCTTGAATAGATGTGTTTAAATGGGGGCTACACAATAATCTGTCTGGGATGCTTTCTGTTACGAACTAAGCAAACGCTTCAGTTTAAAAATCGTAATAGGTTTATTTCCACAGCAGGCTCGTAATCCTGCACTTCTGATTGGCTCGCGAACAGTGGATTGTGATTGGCCGTTTCTGGCTAATCTGATTGGCTGACAGTGGGTCGCCACTGATTGGCCGCTACCAGCGCGGCAAACTCAAACCATTGGTTATTGTGACAGCAGCCAGCTCTATAAAAGGAGCTGCTGCTGCCCAGTATCTCTGATCTGTTCTGAAGTCACTAATAAAAAGTTGGAGTCACTATTCAATGTCTCATCTCCGCTCCTTGCGCCCACGCTCCAGACTTAACACTGGTGACGAAGGTGGGATGCGGAGACGATAGAGCTGATTGAACACTCACCGAACACTAATAGAGCACGTGGCTAAGAGTGCACCCAAAGTGGCAGAATGACCAGCAGCGCTATACCACCTGCTCCATTTGATCTGGCTAATGAAGACTGGGACAAATATATGGACAGGTTCCAAATGTTCCTGGGGACCAACAATTTTGAAAGATGCTACGCCTGGCAAGAAACGAGCTGTTTTTCTGACCCATTGCGGGCCTGCCATTTTTAAAATGGCAAAAGCACTTGCGAAACCAGCAGAAGTCAAGACAATGGACTGGGACAACCTCGCCCCGATCCTACGGGCTCATTATGCACCTGTGGTGCCAACACTCATCAGGAGACATGAGTTTTACCAGAGGGACCAGCAGGAAGGCGAAAATGTTGGAGACTTCATCGCTGACCTTAGAAACCTAGGGGGACTCTGTGGCTTCGCAAACCTCGAGGAAGCCATGAGAGATCGAATTGTTCTGGGCCTAAAAGACCCCACGACCCAGAGCAAGATTATGGTGAAGGGAGAAATCAGCCTCGCAGATGTTATCACCAATGCTACTGCAGCAGAAGCAACCAGGAAGTCAGCCACTCGAATGCGCCGAGTGAACGCACCGCACCGCCAACTCAGCAGTGACACTACACCTTTCTCCGAGAGACACACAACGACCACCCACCATGAAGACCTCGAATCCTCATCAGAAAGCGAGGAAGAGGAGGTCAACAGACTCAGATCTGAATGCGACCAGTGAGACCAGCGGAATCGTAAGCCTTCGAGTCAATGTGCTGGATGAGGGGGAAACCACCTGCAATCAGACTGCAAATTCCTCGACACACTCTGCCATTCCTGTGGAAAGAGGGGCCACATCACAAAGGTCTGCAGAAGCAGGTGAGGGTCCAGCCCAATCCGAAGAGAAAACAACTCCCGGCATACAACAGGCACTCCACCAATAAATCGGGACCGCCTAAACAGCCAATGGAGCCAATATTACAGAAATCGAGCACCCGCCAATTCAACCAGACGAGAAGAGGCCCATCAAACCATCACCATCAGCCACGCGTCCTCCCTTGATGTGAGGAAAATCCGAGTGAAGGTCCCCCTTGAGAATCAACCATGTGTTATGGAAGTTGACTCTGGGTCGTCCCTGTCAATGGTCTCCTGGAAAACCTTAAAACAGCTGATCCATGGCATTCGTCGCCAGGACCTCAGCACTCAAAAAATCATATTAAAAGACTACCAAGGAAACAGAATTCCAGTTGCTGGTTCTAGCCACGTCCAAGTATCCTTCAAAGACCACACCGCAACCCTACCTCTTACCACCATCGATCGAGATCGGCCCAGTTTGCTGGGCTTGCAATGATTCGCACCACTAGGAATTGAACTAGCGGGCATCAACTAAACTGGAAGTGATGACTGGGAAGCGGCCCTCGTCCAGGAATTCCAGGACATTTTCACCGAGAAGCTAGGCAAGTACAAAGGATCCCCCATATCATTTAATCTCAGCCCTGACGTTGTGCATATTTGCCTTAAGCCTCATCGAGTGCCCTTTGCACTCAAGCCAAAGATTGATGAACAATTGGACAAATTAATAGCCCAGGGCGTGTTGGAACCAATCGATCACGTCCGGTGGGAGACCCCAATTGTAACTCCCATAAAACCTGATGGATCCTTAAGAATTTGTGGGGATTACCAGGCCACCCTAAATCACACGCTTTAGCAGAACGCTTACCCTGTACCTATGGTCCAACATCTCCTTCATTCCCTGGGAGGTGGGAAAATATTTGCAAAATTGGACCTAGCTCAGGCGTACCAGCAGTTGCCCATATATACAGAGACTACAGAAGCCCAAACTATAGTCACGCATAGAGGTGCATTCAAGTGTAATAGACTCCAATTTGGAGTGAGTGTAGCACCTGGCATCTTCCAAAGTCTGATGGAAAGATTGCTTCAAGGCATAAAAGGGGTCGTGCCATACTTAGATGATGTCTTAATAGCTGCCCCCAACAGAAGCCTGCTAGAAAAATGACTCAGAATGGTCCTCCAGAAATTTAAAGACACTGGCCTGAAGGTCAAGAAAGACAAGTGCCAACTTTGTACTGAGAGGGTTGAATTCCTTGGGTACCTTCTTGACAAACAGGGAATTCACCCTACGGAGAAAAAACTCATTGCAATAAAAAACGCCCCAAGACCTAGGAATAAAACAGACCTCCAAGCCTTCCTGGGACTCATTAACTTTTATAACATCTTCTTGCCCCAGAAGGCGACTATTGCTGAACCCCTGCATAGGCTCCTCGATAAGAAGGCTTCCTGGGTCTGGGGACATCGTGAAGAGTGAGCTTTTCAGCAAGTAAAGGACCTGTTAACTTCAGATGCTGTATTGATTCACTATAACGAGACTTTGCCTTTAACTGTCACCTGCGATGCCTCACCATTTGGAGTAGGAGCCATCCTGAGCCACGTCCTATCAAACGGTACTGAGGCACCTATTGCGTTCTTTTCTAAAACTGAGAGAAATTATAGCCATCTTGATAAAGAGGCTCTCGCTATTGTGTCTGCGATTAAACAATTCCATGAGTATGTATATGGAAGATCTTTCTCCATAATTACCAACCACAAACCATTACTTGGCATTTTAGCGGGAGACAAACCAACTCCCCATATCTTATCACTGAGAATGACACATTGGTCAGAGTTTCTAGCCGCATACGATTACCAACTGCTACACCGCCCGGGGAAAGCCATTCCCCACGCTGACGCTTTGAGCCGTTCTCTGTTATCAAAAGTCATAGACGACCCAGCTCCAACCCTCGCTATGCTACAAATCCTTCACCACCGCTGACTGCACAAGACATTGCCTCAGAAACAAGGAAGGATCCTTGTTTGGCACGGGTCCTCAGCTGGGTAGAAAGAGGTTGGCCTGACAACGAACCAAATGACACCTTCAAGCCATTCAAAAACCGGCAGACAGAACTTTTCTCCCAAAAGGGATGCGTTTTGTAGGGAGACAGAGTCATCATTCCAGAGAGATTACAACATAAAGTCCTAAAACTATTGCATGATGGCCATCCGGGCATCATGCGAATGAAGGCACTAGCAAGAAGCTACACTTGGTGGCCAGGTATAGATAAGAGAATAGAAACCTGGGTGGCCACTTGCAGCAAGTGTCAGGACACTCGTTCATCTCCACCTAAAGCACCACCAACTGAATGGGAAGCACCCAGAGGTCCTGGTCCCATATCCACATTGATTTTGCGGGACCTACCAAGGGGCATACATTTCTTATAGTCCAACTGGCTGGAGGTCCTCAAAATGAAGAGCACCACCACAGAAGCCGTCACTAAAAAACTAAATAAACTATTTGCTACGCACGGGTTGCCAGATGTCCTAGTTTCGGATAATGGCCCCCAATTCACCACTCTGGCATTCGAACAGTACTTGGCAGAGCGGGGGATATGCCATGCGTTGACATCGCCAGCTCACCCTGCGGCCAATAGCAGGGCTGAGCGAATGGTCCAATTCATAAAGAAAACTTTACAAAAGATGGAGCAAGGGGACATCGATGACAAGGTGACCCGGATGCTTCTCCTCCAACATATTACCACAAACAGCACTACAGACAGAACCCCGGGAAAACTTCTGATGGGCTGGAGACTTCGCTCACATCTTGACTGCTTGCACCTTACCCACACACCAGAAAAGCCTGTGGGGTCCATCAGCAGGTATCTCACCTTCAAGGTAGGTGACCCAGTCTTTCCAAAAAACTTTTCCAGTGACCCATTGTGGATCCCCGCTACCATAACTCAACTTACGGGTCCACGTTCCTACCATTTACAAACTACTGATGGAAAAATGTGGAAGCGCCATATCGATCAACTGCGCTCCAGGCTGGCACCTACCCCCGTCACAAACCCCGAACCTCAAACCTGGGGGGAAAGGGAAATCGAGGGGACCAGAGAAGAACTAGCATATGACCCAGTACGTGAAAACCAGAAATCAGCACAACCAACCCAGAGATATTCACCTTCTGAAGGAGAGCCAGGCCAGACGATCGCCTCACCACAGAGCAGCACTGTGACAGCAGCAAATCCAAGGGATCCGGAGGACAACCTTAATGGAAGCAGAGATGACAACCCTGAGTCACCCAACAGAGAGGGCGGAACATCTTTGCCAACAAGCGCAGTAAGCAGCCCACCGAGACCAGAGTCAGGGCAAGGACTGGTGGAGCAATGCAGATCAGGTAGACAGGTGAAACGACCTGCCTACCTGCGAGAATACATCACCCCACCCCTCAGATGGAACCTAGGGGGGAGGGGTGTTATGAACTAAGCAAACACTTTAGTTTAAAAATCCTAATAGTTTTGTTTTCACAGCAGGCTCGTAATCCTGCATTTCTGATTGGCTTACAAACAGCGGATTGTGATTGGCCGTTTCTGGATAATCTGATTGGCTGACAGCGGGTCGCCGCTGATTGGCTGCTACCAGCGTGGCAAACTCAAACTATTGGTTATTGTGACAGCAGCCAGCTCTATAAAAGGACCTGCTGCTGCCCCAGTATCCCTGCTCTGTTCTGAAGTCACTAATAAAGAGTTGGAGTCACTATTCGATGTCTCGTCTCTGTTCCTTGCGCCCATGCTCCAGACTTAACACTTTCATTTTGAATCCTGCACTGAGCAGACAACTGGATACCTAAATGGCTCCTTACAAATCTATACATTGATGGCTTTTGGTAGTTTTCCCCCCTCTACTGGAGAAATTGAAGCTATCCTTCTGTTTGGATCATATTAATCTAGGCATTTAGAAAAATGGCAACAGCTCATCCACTTGTTAAATGTTGATTGGATGTGCCTTTAGGTTTTTTAGTATGCATTTTGCTATAAACTGCCTTGAACGTTGTATAGAACAGAAAGTAGCTAAAACTAAAAATGGTTAGAGAGGACTGGGCATTATTAGCATTTGGAATGGAACCCACAATAAAATCTCAAGGCTGTAAGATAGACTGAGGTGCAGGGGCAGGAAGATGGCAGTAACGGATTATTTTGATATTGTTGCAAAGGAAACTAAGATATATGGATGCATCCATATAATCACAAGAAGTCAGATAACTTTCTGAAACTTTGGGATGAACGCAATATTAATAATAACATTAATGGAAAGAAATATATGATTTATGCAAGTATGTCTTTGCAATTTATAATCCTTTTACATTTCTTTTTCAGCGGGGATTCCCTCTGTGTCCATCTTGAACTAAAGAAAGTGGCAAAACCCAGGGACCCAATATCACAATCTGAAATCATTATGTGACTAATTTTTTTTTTTGATTATTTACAGATGTGATGAATCAAAAGGAGATAGCTGGGCTACATGCCTATTTTTAGAAGTTTCTGATAAGAGAATGAGCTCAGTTTATTGAGGCTGTGGACATCAGTATCAATTTTCTAGCAGTACATTTCTTTACATAAAAATACAGATGTACATCTGGATATTATCACTGGAAAAATGGATAGCCATTTTTTTTCCTTTGTATTATTTGAAGCCCACATCTCCTGCTTTGTTTCTGCCATCAATTTCTATATCATCTGTCATTTAATAAAGTAACTCCTGCAAACCCCCAAATCCAGCAACTTATTGGATACTGCATCATGAATTAATAACCCTGTTCATTAAGTAGTCTGCTGGTAACAAGCACTGATATTATAGTTTGGAGCAAAACTATCTCTTTGACAAATTGATTTTCGATCTTCAGCCCTTTTCTGAGATTTACATTCAAGGTAAAGTTTTCATCCCCAGTCCAGTCATCTCTGACTCTAGAAGGCATCTCCCTTTCTTACCCAACGGAACCAGTGTTGTCTGAAGACTTTTCCACGGTCATGTGGCCTGGATGACTTTATACTGAGGTACATGGAATGTTGTTACTTTTATGCCAAAGGGGTATCTACTTGCATTTGCATGCTTTCAAACTTCTAGGTGGGCAGGAACTGAGACAAGTACATGGGAGCTCAGCTCACCCCCTTGCACAGTGCTCGAGTCTCCAACCTGGGCTGTCAGCTTTTCAGCTGACAAGCTCAGCTTCTTTAACCACTGAGCCCTTATACCCTCTCCCCAAGAGTTACATTAGGAGTACTTAATAAATCTTGCATTAAAATAATCACTGGCAAATTCAGGATTTATTTTGACAAGTTTTGACATCTTATGGTCAAATTTAGACTGGAGTACCCAAAGCAAACAGGCTACCTGACTCATGGAAATATGACTGTCACTTATTTTAGGAAAGATTTCAACTAATTTTCTGGGTTGGTGGGCATATTATGGAAACCTTGGATGTCAACAATGGCTACAAAAATGAATGATGGGCATGACTTGTGACTGGAGGACAGCAGCTATCCAAGATTTCTTTGGCAGGAAGCGTCAACGTTTGGGAATGACTTCGAATGCCTTTGATGAAGATGACACTGGAAAAGACTTATATTATAGATCATATAATTGGTCAAAGAATATCAATATGTTGCATATTTTAATGATCCTAAATGTTGGATTATTCAGAACATATTAAGACTTCATGCTCAGTGAAACTATCTCAAGAAGCTCACAATTTCTATAAGTAGCCCTGAACATTGTTTTGTTTGTAACAGGTCATTTTAACATTTAGAGCAGAGGTCTCCAAACTTGGCAACTTTAAGACTTGTGGACTTCAATTCCCAGAATTCTCCAGCCAGCTATGCTGGGAATTGAAATCCACAAGTCTTAAAGTTGCCAAGTTTGGGGGCCCCAGATTTATTGGGTCTGATAAAATAAATCTTAGCTATAGGTCCTCTTCACTTGTGTCCTTAGATTGCATTTATCAGGATGCCTGCAGCAGAAGTTTTTCACATTGAATTTGGACTATATCATTATACACATCCATAGTTTGTTCTACAACTGGTATATACAAAGTCTTCAGATGTACAACTTGATGAAAACAAAAGTTGTAGATGTTAACCTCATGCCTGTTAGGAATAACATTGTTTACCCTAATTGGTTTAGGTAAAATAATAAATATGTTATCATGGTTTATAAGTTAAAGTGTCTGCAACTTTAAATATAGGAATGTAATTAAGGGAGTGGTTGTGAAAGCACCATAAAAGAAGCAAGCGTCAGCTTGCTCTCTCTGACTTGATGATCCCTAATTACTGGATGAAGACTGCGTTTTTTCCTTACTCGGACGGGAGAGAAAAAGGACTGATTTGTAAGTGAACTGACATAGGATATTCTACACGGACTTTGCTCATTGAATTTCCTTGAATGGACTGACTAAAATGATACATGACTAAAGGACTGTTATTTTGACTATGCTATAAACTCTAAATGGAATAAACTATATTTTGATAGCACAAGCGTATCTGTTATTTTTACTGTATGTTAACAAACATACAAGCTTATCTCACTCATTTATCTGTGTGCCTATCTGACTAACGCTGCACATTCTGTTTAGCTTGTCTCCTTAACCCTGGTTGGGGAACACAGGCTTAACAATGCCCAACTGAATATATGTCAGACTATATTTGTATAGTCCTGCCAAAATCTTTCCTCTAGACTGACCATTCCCATTTATCTCATCACATTCTAGTTAACTAAATGTATCTAAGGATTGTTCCTACCATTTGTCAGAAAGAGGTA
Source organism: Hydrophis major (assembly GCA_033807585.1). Taxonomy (NCBI): domain Eukaryota; kingdom Metazoa; phylum Chordata; class Lepidosauria; order Squamata; family Elapidae; genus Hydrophis; species Hydrophis major. The sequence continues at coordinate 25,324,582 of CM066333.1, forward strand.
ATTCAGGTTGTCATGAAAAAAAAATTGTTTGTTTGTTTATTTATTATTTTTCATTTTTTGTATATTTCACTGCCAGGGATCTTTTGTCTCTAATGTCAAACTATATTGCCTCACTTTGAATACAAAGAACCTGTTATATTATAGAGAGAAGAAAGATGATTTGCTATTTTATCTTAGACAGCATAGCGTCATGAGTAAAATAAACATAAGCATAAGCTCTTGGCTGTACAATAATATAGACTCTAGGAATTCATACGTCTCCATGTTATATGCAGCTACTATATCTGATTTCTTATATTTTCCAAAGTAGGGGTCCCCAACTCCTAGGCTCAGCCTACTACTGGGCCTTGAGCTGTTCACAACCAGGCCGCAGAAGACTGCACACATGTATGCATCTCTACTTGTGGGAGCAGTGGATGAGTGTGCACTGTGTTTGCATGAGTGGGCGCACATGTTCGCTGCTCATGCAAATGGAGCTGCATGCACAAGTGCCCTTGCTCCAGTGGTGGGATTCAAAACATTTTACTATTGGTTCTTTGAGCGTGGCTTGGTGGGAGTGGCAGGGGAAGGAAACTGTAAAATCTCCATTTCCTCCCCACCCCACTTACCTGCTTTCCAGCTCCATTCTCCTCTGCAGAGCAACAAAAGAAGACTTAGCTGATCAGCTGGGACTCGGGAGGCAAAGAATACATGAAGTTGGGGCCAGTCAGAGGTGCTATTTGTCAGTTCTCCTAACTACTCAAAATTTCCACCATCAGTTTTCCAGATCTGTTCAGAACCTGCTGAATAAAGAAACGAAGTCTGCATTGCTCTCATAGAACCATCCCCCTTCCACCCACCCCCGGCAATCCACAAAGCTGGAAAAGTTGGGGAATACTGCTCCAAAGCACCATTTGAATCTGAAATACACACAACTGTGCTTGCTATATTTTGAACAAAGAGTACAGTGTCAGGAAAAAGTTTCCTTAAACAGTTGCTTCTGAACCATCCTGTTCATCCAGTTGCTGTATGTTCCAGCCATTTTGCATCTCCTTTGTATTAAAACAAATATAGGTAAATTGTTTCATGCATGCTTGTAAGTTGCCCTGAAAGTAGAATATAAGCTACTATAAGTCAGGAAGTCCTTGACTTATAGTAGTTCATTTAGTGATCATTCAAAGTTACAATGGTACCCTCCAAATGACTTATGACCATTGTTCACAGTTGCAACCTTTGCAGCATGCCCATGGTCACGTGATCAAAATATGGATACTTGGCCGTTGGTTCTTATTTGTGACCAGTGCTGTGTCTCTCTGTCATGTGATCATCTTTGGTGGCCTACGGATAAGCAAAGTCAATGGGGAAGCCAGTTTCACTTAACAACCAGGCTACTAACTTTTCAACTGCATTGATTCACTTAACAACTCTGGCAAGGACTTCCTGTTTTGAGCTTCCCCAAAGACGGACTGCTGACCGCGACTGTGTGCGGCTTTGGTTCATGGTTCAGCATTGGAGAGCCCCAATCCTTTGGATTCGGGGCAGAAGCTACTTTGTAGGGGTGGCGGAGGAAGGGGAGACCGTCAGCTGGGTAGAGGAGAGTTGCAAATCTCCTCCCCAGCTTGGCAATTGCTCCCTCCTGAAGACGCCTGAAGCAGTGGTTTAAAATGGCCACCCTAAAGGGGAAGATGAGACAGGAATAAGATTATGCAGGAGAGAGAGAAAGAAGCAAACAGCAGGAGGAACGGGATGATATAACCAAATGGAAGATACCCCCAGGATTAACATTTCAAAGAATCTTTTAGAAGGGATCTAAGCGGCGAAGAGAAAGAGAGAAAAAAAAGAGTGTGAATTGCTTTTGAGAGCGTCAGGGCTTCAAAACCGCAAAAGGTAGAAGCTGGAGAAGGAACTATATAATCAACTTGGACAAGTATACTTTGATTTTATATTGGCACTAATAAAGCTGAACTATAGAATGTTAAAGGGGAAATTTAATATCAACTGGATTTGATCTTTTTCTTGTTGGAAAACTGTGGTTTAAAAAGCTCTGAATAATGGAGAAGAAAAAAGAAAAGAGGGGGTGCTTAGCATAATAAAGAGTGCCATCTCAGTCAAATTCGACTTGTTTTTCTTTTAAAAAACTTGTTTCTTGAAATTGCATGGAAATTGATACAATAAAGCAAGAACTGTGAATGGAGGCGATATGCTATGATAGGTGATCTGTAACTACAGTGACGAAATACTGAGAACAATCTCGTGGGAATGGCCTTCACAAATGTATTTTGAAACCTGCTTGCTCTTCAGGAATTATTGTTCTCTTAATGGTAATTTATGGTTTATTAAATTACTTCTTTCACTGTAGGATGAAAGGAGACTAGGAAAAATCCTTTTCCTAAAAGACACCAATATGTTCACTTCTGATTAAAACTGCTAATATAATTACCCAGTAATCTCATTATCTTTATCAAATTAAACTATTATCCCAAATGCAGTTATAGAATATTGGTAGTTGCCAAAACCATCTGTGCATAGTGCTGATTGGTTGGTTCCCATAGCTTTCTACCTTATAGTACATGTCTTCAAATTACCACATCTGTCTCTATTTGTATGATTCTGTGATGTACATTGTGGAATGTGTTATGAACTAATAAAGGCATTTAATAAAGAGTTGAAGTTCACTGTTCACTGCCTCGTCTCTGCTCCTTGAACCATGCGCAGAACTTAACACTGGCGATGAAGATGGGATGCGGAGACATCAGAGCTGACTGAACACTTACAGAGCATCAAATAGAGCACGTGGCTGAAGGCGCATCGACAACGGAAACCATGTCCGGCGGCGCCATACCACCCGCTCCATTTGACCCGGCACAAGAAGACTGGGACTCATACATGGACCGGTTCCAGATGTTTCTGGAGACCAACAACTTGAAAGAAGCAACTATGGGGAAAAAGCGAGCAGTGTTCCTGACCCATTGCGGGCCTGCCATCTTTAAGATGGCCAAGGCACTAGCGAAACCGGCTGAGGTGAAATCCATAGACTGGGACGTCCTCACGCCCCTTCTTCGGACTCACTATGCACCCGCCATACCAACGCTTGTCCGAAGACATGAGTTTTATCAGAGGAACCAACGGAAAGGAGAGAGCGTCGCAGATTTCATCGCAGACCTCCGGAACCTGGGAGGCCTCTGTGGGTTTGCAGACCTCGAAGAAGCTCTGAGAGACCAAATAGTTCTGGGATTAGATGACCACTCAGCGCAGAGCAAGATCATGGCCAAAGGGGACATCGATCTTGCCAATGTCATCAATGAGGCTACTGCAGCAGAAGCAACCAGGAAGTCGGCCGCCTGAATGCGCCGCACCAACGCACCGCTCCGTCAACTCGCCAATGATACCTCACCTCGCCTAGAGAGGCACACAACAGCGACCCACCACAAGGACCTCGAATCTCCATCAGAAAGTGATGAGGAGGAGGTCAACCGGCTCTGGTCCAAACGCGACCAACGCAACCCACGGAATCGAAGACTACTGCACCAATGCGCAGGTTGTGGGGCAAACCACCTGTGATCAGATTACAAATTCCTCGACGCGCTCTGCCATTCCTGTGGGAAAAGAGGCCACATTGGGAAGGTCTGTAGAAGCAAACGAGGATCCAGCACAATTCGGAGAGAAAACAACTACCGCCAGACCACAGGGAATCGTCCTGTGAGTCGGGAACACTTGAACCACCAATGGAATAACCACTCCTACAGAAATAAAACACTTGCCACTTCAACGAGACAGGAAGAGGCACACCAAACCATTACCATCGGTCACGCTTCATCGTTAGATGCAAAGAAGATCCGAGTGAGGGTCGCCATCGAAAGCCAACCTTACGTGATGGAAGTTGACTCAGGGTCATCCCTCTCGATGGTTTCCTGGAAGACCCTCAAACAGTTAATCCCTGCCGTCCGGCATCAAGACCTCAGAGCCAAAGAATTATTCTCAAAGATTACCAGGGGAACTGAATTCCGGGCGTCGGCTCCAGCCAATTCCAAGTATCATTCAAAAATCGTACTGCGTTGTTACCGCTGACTGTCGTCGATCGTGACCAGCCTAGTTTATTAGGCCTTCAATGGTTCACCCCACTCGGGATCGAGGTAGCCGGCATTCACCAAACCAGAAGCAACGACTGGGAGGAGGCCCTCGTCCAGGAATTCCAGGACGTCTTTGCAGACAAACTAGACGAGTAAAAGGGGACCCCGATATCATTTAACTTTAACCCTGAAGTAGCCCCCATCCGCCTTAAGCCTCATCAGGTGACTTTTACTGACCACGCCCATTGGGAAACCCCAATCGTAACACCCATCAAACCAGATGGATCGTTAAGAATTTGCGGGGACTACTGGGCCACCCTCAATCATGCCCTTCAACAGAACGCTTACCCGGTGTCAGCAGTTCAACACCTTCTCCATTCCCTGGGGGGCGGAAAAATCTTCGCTAAATTGGATTTAGCGCAAGCATACCAACAACTACCCGTAGATAAAAAAAACCGCGGAAGCGCAGACTATCGTTACGCACCGAGGTGCTTTTAAATGCAACCGACTCCAATTCGGAGTGAGCATAGCCCCAGGGATTTTCCAAAGTCTGATGGAGAGACTTTTACAAGGGATCAAGGGAGTCGTACCATATTTTGATGACGTTTTAATTGCGGCCCCTAATAGAGAAGTACTAGAGAAGTGTCTTGGAATGGTCCCCCAAAAATTTAAAGACTCCGGCCTAAAGGTTAAAAAAAAATAAATGTCAACTGTGTACAGAGAAAGTAGAATTCCTGGGGTACCTCCTTGATAAGCAAGGAATTCACCCCACTGAGGGCAAACTAAGAGCGATCAAAAACGCACTGAGGCCTAAGAATAGAACAGACCTCCAAGCTTTCTTGGGGCTCATTAACTTTTACAACACCTTCTTGCCCCAGAAGACGACCGCAGCTGAATCCCTACATAGACTGCTCGACAAGAAAGCCACCTGGGTCTGGGGACACTAAGAGGAGCACGCATTCTGACAAGTGAAAAACTTACTAACCTCCGAGGCTGTTTTAATGCAGTATAACAAGACTTTGCCTTTAACCATTACGTGTGACATGTCACCATTTGGAGTCGGAGCCATTTTAAGCCATGTGTTACCAAACAGTAGTGAGGTCCCCATTGCTTATTTTTCAATGTCATTGGCAATCATTAAAGAGAATTTTAAGATATCTTAAAGGAACAATGAACCATGCATTGTATATAGAATCAAAGGGTGATTTGAGTCTTAGTGCCTATGCAGATGCAAGTTTTGCAACTGACATAAACACTAAATCAACATCTGGGATGGCTATATTATTTGGTAAGACACTAAAAGGGTGGAGGTCAATCAGACAACAGCAAATAAGCTTGTCCACGATGGAAGCGGAATTTTCATGTCTGTCATTACTATGCACTGACTTAATTTTGTACAAACAGTTATTATTATATATGGGTATAACTGTTAAAGATTCCATTATTGTGTACGAGGACAACCAGGCAGCCATAAAGTTAGCTACTAATATTGCTGTAAAAACTAGATCAAAGCATACTGATTTAAGATACTTAAATGTTAGAGAATCTATAAAAAATGGGCTAATTCAATTGGAATACTGGATGATGGAAGAAAACATTGCAGACCAATTTACAAAAGCTCAAGGAGTAATTAAGTTTAAAGAGAGTTGTAACAAATATGATTTAAAGATGTAAATAGTTATAGTATTATTATTATTACCTAAAAGGGGAGAATGTTAGGGATAATATTGTTTACCCTAACTGGTTTAGGTAAAATAATAAATATGTTATCATGGTTTATAAATTAAAGTGTCTGCAAGTTTAAATATAGGAATGTAATTAAGGGAGTGGTTGTGAAAGCACCATAAAAGAAGTAAGGAACGTCAGCTTGCTCTCTCTGACTTGATGATCCCTAATTACTGGATGAAGACTGTGTTTTTTCCTTACTTGAACGGGAAAGAGAAAGGACTGATTTGTAAGTGAACTGACATAGGATATTCTACACGGACTTTGCTAACTGAATATCCTTGAATGGGCTGACTAAAATGATACATGACTAAAGGACTGTTATTTTGACTATGCTATAAACTCTAAATGGAATAAACTATCTTTTGATAGCACAAGCGTATCTGTTATTTTTACTGTATGTTAACAAACATACAAGCTTATCTCACTCATTTATCTGTGTGCCTATCTGATTAATGCTGCACATTCTGTTTAGCTTGTCTCCTTAACCCTGGTTTGGGGAACACAGGCTTAACACTGGTTGAGAGCTAAACACAACTATAGCCAAATTGACAAAGAGGCTCTTGCTGTTGTATCTGCTGTGAAACGGTTTCATGAGTATGTGTATGGATGAGCCTTCACGATAATTACCGATCACAAGCTCTTGCTGGGGATTATTGCGGGAGACAAACCAACCCCTTATATATTGTCACCCAGAGTTGGTCGGAGTTCTTAGCTGCTTACAATTATAAATTGCAACATCGCCTGGGGAAAGCCATTCCCCACGCTGACGCATTGAGCCGTGCCCCACTTCCGGAAACCGTCGACGACCCAGCTCCAACCCTCATGACACTCCAGATTGAAACCCTACATTCACCACCGCTAACAGCCAGAGACATCGCTATCGAAATGAAACGAGATCCTGTCCTGGCGCGAGTTCTCAGCTGAGTCGAACAAGGATGGCCAGCAGACCAAACCCCTGATGATTTCACCCCTTTCAGTAACTGGCAAACAGAGCTTTTCTTGCAGAAGGGATGCATCCTATGGGGAGACAGAGTCATCATCCCAGAGCGGTTACAATGAACAGTTTTGAAAGCATTGCATGACGGTCACCCCGGCATCGTGCGTATGAAAGCACTCGCATGAAGCTACGCGTGGTGGCCGGGCATTGATAAGCAGATTGAAGCCTGGGTGAAGACTTGTCTAAAATGCAAAGAAGTCAGCAGTGCCCCACCTAGAGCAACTCCAACAGAGTGGGAAACCCCCCAGGGGCAGTGGTCCCACATCCACATTGACTTTGCGGGACCTACTAAGGGACATACGTTCCTCCTAACAGTGGATGCCTATTCCAACTGGTTCGAAATCCACAAGATGAAGGAGTATTCTACAACGGAATCAGTCATCCGCAAATTAAATAAACTATTCACAACACTTGGACTGCCAGACGTTTTAGTCTCCAATAATGGACCCCAGTTCAATGCCCTGGCGTTTGAACAATACTTAGCGAACCGGGGCATCCGCCATCTGCTAACCTCGCCGGCTCACCCTGCGGCCAATGGAAGGGCCGAGCTCATGGTCCAATTTCTTAAAAAAACTCTCCACCAGATGCACCATGGGGACATTGACGACAAATTGAACGGAATACTCCTACTCCAACACATCACCCCGCACAGCGTAACCAACAAAATGCCAGTTGAACTGTTGATGGGACGCAGGCTTCGCCTACGCACCAGAGAAACCCTGTGGATCTAGCGGAAAGTGCCACAAATTCAAGGTAGGCGACTTAGTCTTCGCTAAAAATCTTTCCAATGAACCTTTGTGGGTCGAAGCAACCGTAACCCAAGCCACTGGGCCCAGATCGTACTGCGTACAAACAATGGACGGGAAAATATGGAAACACCATATAGATCAGCTTCGCTCTAGGTTGCAATCCAGTTCCCACGACTCCTGTGACCCTCAAACTGAGGGGGAGGGGATGTCGAGGGAACCGAATTCGAGATGCTTGATGACGAAATCGAAGAAAGTCAGCAACAAGGTGCATTCCATGAAGAAGAATCAGGAAGGGGGTGTGCCTTGCCACAGAGAAATACCTCAACAGAGGCGAGCCCACAGGAACCAGAGGACAACGATGACAGAATTAGCAGCACCGAGTCCTTCTGTGGGGATGCGGAACCGCCTGTACCAGATAAATCAAAAAACATTCCACCAGAACCGGACTACAGACAGGAACTGGTGGGACAGCGCAAAATCTAATAGGCAATTGAAATGACTTGCATATCTACGCGATTACGTTACTGCACCCCTCAAACGGAACCTGGGGGGGAGGGGTGTTATGAACTAATAAAGGCGTTTAATAAAGTTTTAACAACCTTAAGTAAAAAGCAGGGTTCTAATCCTGCACTTCTGATTGGCCGATAATAGCGACATCGGATTGGTCCTTTCTGGGAAATCTGATTGGCTGTTAACGGGCCAACTCTCATTGGTTCAAGGGTTTAACACTCCCATATTTTTCATTGGCTAATAGGACAGCAGCCAACCCTATAAAAGGGCTGCTGCTGCCCTTTTTCTGTTGCCCTTTTCTGCTGCCCTCTTCTTTGCTGCCCTTGCTCTGTTCAGTATGCTTAATAAAGAGTTGAAGTTCACTGTTCACTGCCTCGTCTCCGCTCCTTGCAACCATGCGCAGAACTTAACAGAATGAGTTTAGTGTGGTTGTTTAAATTAAGCTAATTAGATACGTATGTTTGTTCATGTAGCCATTTTCCCACTTGCATCCAACCAGAACACACTCGTTCCTTGATATCATTTCCTTCTACTTATGACTGTAAACTTGTTGCTTGTATTTTTACGATTTTTATTGTTTTATTCAGTTTCCTAGTATGATTTTGACTGCTTATTTAGTATCCTATGACTATCACTAAGTGTTGTATCTTATGATGCTTGATGAACATATTTTTTTTAATGTACATTGAGAGCTTATGCACCGAAGACAAATTTCTTGTGTGTCCAATCACACTTGGCCAATAAAGAATTCTATTAATTATTTTTTTCCTTCTTCATTGAATAAGATTGCCTTGAATCGTCGCTGGCTACAATGGTATTGAAGTAGTGGTGTCCCATTTATTGAGATATCATTCAAGGACTCTCTCGAGTTATGTTGTTGTTGTTAGTTGCAAAGTCATGTCGACCTATCGTGACCCCATGGACAACGTTTCTCCAGGCCTCTCTGCCCTCTACCATCCTCTGGAGTTCATCTAAGTTCATGCCGACTACTTCAGTCACTCAAGATATGGAATATATGAAAGGCTTCATTACCAATTACCTAGAACAGGGGTGTCAAATGGTGTCACTGAATCATCACATGATGTATCAGAACTTTTTTCCCCTTCACTAAACCTGGCGGGGGCATGGCCAGCACTGACACATCTGGCCCATGGGCCAGGAGTTTGACAACCCTGACCTAGAAGGAATGTCAGTGACTGGGAATGGAGGCAATAGAGGTAGCATAGGGACTGACTACAGGGCTGCAAATTGCAGAGTATTCTTTTGCTTACAGATAGACAGAGAGATAAACAGAAAGACTACATCCCTTTTTTATAATTCCTTTCCAATGTTCAGTTGGGCTGGAAAGGAAAAAAAACTCTAAAACTTAAGTGAGGCTTGTACATTTTTAAAATCAGCCTTTCATAGTGTGTACCATCAAAAGGTTTTGCCTTTTGCATTGTCTTACCCTCTAAGGCAGAGGTGAGGAACGATGGCCCTTTCATAACTTGTGGACTTCAACTCCCAGAATTCCAGAGCCAGCATTCCAGAGCCAGGGAGTTAAAATCCACAAGTCATTACCCACTCCTGCTCTAAGGTAAGACCTGCTCCACTCTCCTATCCTTCCATTAGAACCTGAAGACCTGGCTCTACCGGTTGGCCTGGGGAGCTCCATACTGTAAGTAGCTGCTAAATTGTCTTTTCTCTCCATTGATCCATCTTTTTGATTACCCCATTAATGTATTTATTCTCATATTCCTTTGTCGTTATTTACTTTATTGTTCTATTATTTGACTTCCGTTTCCATGCTTTTGCATTTTTCTTCCTTTTTATTACCGTAAACTGCCTAGGGAAGCCCAATGGGAAGACAGCTGTCAAATAAATTTAACAAACAAACAAACAAATAAATAAATGCCTGCTCCAGGATATTATTCTTTTCTGAAAACCCTTGTGACTAAAATGTCCAATAAGCAGGATCATTTTGCCTCTTGTCCAATCTTTATCTTTGTGAAAGCATTTGCTTTATTCCTGGATGGCCATAGTAATTGATTTTAAAGAGGCTGCAAGATCACAAAATTTAAGAAGCCCTGCAGAGGTCTTTTCTCCTAGAGAAATTGCTCTAGATCAGGGGTGTCCAACCTTGACAACTTTAAGACTTGTGGACTTCAACTATCAGAATTCCTCAGCCAGCAAAGCTTTGCTGGCTGAGGAATTCTGGGAGTTGAAGTCCACAAGTCTTAAAGTTGTCAAGGTTGGACACCCCTGCTCTAGATGCTTCTTTTCCAGCTCTAAAATGTCCTTAGATGTTAGGTTACCTGAGGTCCTTATATAGATATGTAGCAAGTATTATACACCATAGATTTATGTGAGGATATTTTTTAGATGGACAGCTGTCGAAGTCAATTTAACCTTGTCATCTGATTAGGGAAGGGTTAAGGAATTCATCTTAGGTATTTTAGTCACTTCATAAATTGAAAGTTAGGATTAGGATCAGAACACAAGACTTTTTTAAAATTCATTTGATGTTGGAACACTGAAAGAGGATACGTATATAACCAAAACCAACACAATGATATGTAGTGACTCTCTGCTTTTGGAGATATGCATTCATGGGACAACTAAATAGTAATATTTTTCAGTATGTGCTCAGTTCCTGAAGAATAGCTTACTCCATAAAATTCAGTGATGCCCTTGATGATAGCTATAAGAAAGGCAATTAAAACAGAAGCATTTCAAAGAGCATTGATTTTTTTTTAATGGTGCTGATGTATTATTTAGTTAGGATTTAGTGGACTATTTGAGTGAAAACTTTATAGCCCCCATTCTTTTTGAATACACAAGAAGCTGACAATATAAATTTATTGCTATGCAATAAATAAAATGCATAGAATAGAAATTCATTAAACAAATAATGAATAATGTGCCAATATGTAGCACCTGTGCTTGACAGAGGATGAATATTTGAAAGGGATACTTTCCAAAAGTATGTTCCCAAAAATGTTTCCTTCATTTCTAAGCATTATTTAGGGGCCACAAGTAATTACATAGGTCTAGTAAAGTACAGAACAAGAAAGAGAGCAAACTCAGAGAACAGCCTGGTCATGGTACTGGTGAAGACTGTTTCTTGCTTTCAGAAAAGGAAAGCGAGGCCCCCTCCAAGAGAATAGCTTGAGAAGAACAAGAGATTACATGCTGAAGCAACTATTAACCTCAGTTCCTGGGTATACTGTTGTACGTATATCCTACCTTTAGGATAAAGAAGTATTCACCTACTGCTTCACCTCCAATTTTGCCCTCAACAATCTTGTGAAATGGATTGGGATGACAGAGAATGACTGATCCTAAGTCACCCAGCCAATTCTCATGCCTAAAGTAGGACTAGAACTTACAACCTCCTGTTTTCTAGGATAGCACTTTAATTACCAAACAAAACTGGCTCCTCTTTGTATATAATGTACGAATAATAACAAAAACCTCATGGCTCTGTTTTATGCTTTTTATAAGATTCTAATGCACAAAAAAAAAAAAAAAATCCTCATTCTAAAACTTATATCACTTAGAACATATAGATTAGTATATTAGTACTAATGAAAGGCTGGCAACCTCTACATTAAAGGAGCCAGATCAGGAACTGACTGTGCAAATCCATGTGAGGAAGGTTGGATGGATGGAAGGAAAGAAGGAGGGACGAACCTTTATTTCACTGTATCACAAGCTTTCCTTGCAACAGTTGCCATGGTAATAGAAATAGCTGTAGATTTTAGTGATTCTCCCCTCCTCCTTTTTGAGGACAATGACTGCACAGTTTTGAAGAATATGCTAGCAAATGTAGAGGAGGCTGAAGAAAAGAAAGCAGGCAGGGTTGCTCGCCACCTTCTGAGATCCTGTTTTAACTTCCCGTTCTCTTACTACATTGAATCTCCCATCGCTCTCCTGAACATTGCATGATTTAGCTCTGGAAAATTTCTATTCCCTTCTAAATCCATTGGACAAATGCATCCTCTAAGTATTTGCTTTTTGAAAGGAAAAAAATTAACACAATGTTTTATTTGGATATCCTCCCATATTTCTAATCATTATAAATTTGCACATTTCTTGTTTTAGTGAGATATTATTTGGACACAATTGTATGACCAGTGGATAATGGAATCCTCTACAGGCATGTCATTACTGCTGTTTACTTAAGATTTATGAATGCTAATAAGTAGATCTCACTATAATTATATTCTTTCCCTTGCTTCAGGCTTTGCACTTTTTTTTGAAGTTCATGATAGTTTGGTTTTAACAGACAAATCTGCCCTACCACTTCACTTCTGTCTGTCCTGTTCCACCCTTTTAAATGGTCTTTAACACTACTGTGACTCTCTTGAGGGAAACAACATTTGGAGAAATTCTTAATGGAATGCAAGAGAATTTGGCACAAATGGCCTTTTCTAAATTGTCCTGCATCGTTAAGGGCAGAGAAATTGGGCAAATGATTTCTCAAAACATTTCCTTCGGAGGAAGAAATTCTCCCATTATTTTTTGAAGAAAAAAAACTTCTTTCACTATGACCTCAACACTACTACAACTACAAAAGAAACGTCAAATAAAAGTTGCCCCACATTTGAAAGAGACTGCATGCGTGACAGTATATATTATGGTATGTACTTGAACATAAAACTCACTGCAGGAACTATCATATTATCAGTATCTCTAAGTTTTTCTTTGTTGACTAACAAACACAGAGCAGAGGTAATAATTTGGAGATTTCAAGCATTTTAAATGCAGGTAGGGCTAAAACATTTGCCGTTAAGTCAGAAAAATTCTTTCAGCAAGGGCTAGAATTTCCCAATCATTGTTTGGAACCATTGAAATGGCAGTAGGGAAGAGGGCAGATACCAAAAAGTCAAATTCATTGAAGTTGATTTAAACTTAAAACTTGATCAGTCAATTTCATTTAAGTTGATTAGAATGTTACGTGCAGTCCAAAGCCTTGCTCATTGTTTTACATGCATCACTAGTAATCTATTCTATTATGTATGTGGTATTTTATTATAAAAAGCCAACACAGTTCTAGGCTGCATAAACAGAGGGATAGACTCAAGATCACGTGAAGTGTTAATACCACTTTATAATGCCTTGATAAGGCCACACTTGGAATACTGCATTCAGTTTTGGTCACCACAATGTAAAAAAAGATGTTGAGACTCTAGAAAGAGTGCAGAGAAGAACAATAAAGATGATTAGGGGATTGGAGGCTAAAACATACGGAACTGGTTCTGTCTACTAACTAGTCTAATGAAATGAATGGACTAGGGGAGACATGACAGCAGTATTCCAATATCTCAGGGGCTGCCACAAAGAAGAGGGAGTCAAGCTATTCTCCTAAGCACCTGAGGGTTGGACAAGAAGCAATGGGTGGAAACTAATCAAGGAGAGGAGCAACCTGGAATTAAGGAGGAATTTTTTGACAGTTAGAATGGTGGAACAAGTTGCCGCCAGAAGTTGTTGTCATGCCTCTGTCGGAATCTGATTCAGAGGAGGAAGCCGAACAGCTGACAGGGAGTTTGAGTGTGGCTCCTTTGGCTGTGGAAGAAACTGGGGAAGGGCAAAGTCCAGCTGGGCAGAGCAGGGGAGTGGAAGAGCAAGGGAGAGGGAATTCAAAGGAAGACCCAGACCCACCCGTGAACTTATCTTGTGTCATCGTGACTTATCTGTGTTGCTGTTGTCTTCCCAACTGTGCAAGTTTTGCCGTGCTTTCAAGTCTGGGGTTCCTTCTTCTGCCCTGTTATGCTGGTTGCTTCAGTTTGCTTTGTTTGGATTTTAAGTTGCAGTTTGTGTGTACCTTGTTTTGGACTGCATTTTCTGCAGCTGGGGGCTGTTCCTGGGACAGTTTCTCTCCGCTGAGGGTGACCTGGACATTGGGGGTAAAGTTGGGGATGGTGGAGGGACTCTTATTGCTTGTTTGACTTCATTGCCTTTGTGCCATGCCCCGAGTCATCACAGTTGTAGATGCTCCAACACTGGAAGTTTTTAAAACGTTGGATAACTATTTTGGTGTAGGGTTTCCTGCCGAGACAGGGGGTTGGACTAGAAGCCCTCCAAGGTCCTTTCCAACCCTGTTATTCTATTCTATTCTATTCTACAAAAATGAATTCACTCTATCACAAAAACATAACATTCTACTTTTCAGTAATATTTTGGAGACCACACTTCAAGAAGTAGTTATGACCAAGACAAAAACTAAATTGACATTTAATTTAAAATGACTTAAATTATGTTAAGTTAATATGCTCATTCCCTTGAGATATATCAAATTTTCTCCTTGGTCTTACTGAAACTTATAGTGCAGTGTAAGTTTTGGAACAACATTTCATTCTGGTCTCTCATGATATTTTTCATAATGGTACATTTTCTATTTTACTATTTTAATTTAAATGTCTATCTTAAACTTATATCATCTAATTTTGATGGGAAATTGCTTAAATATAAAGATAGGTTTCCAGAAGAAAGGCCTGTTCTGTGGAAAGTTTTCCCCTTGAGATTTCAGTGACCCTATCTCAGTTGGCCTTTCTAAGACTCTTAAGAACTGGCTGTTTCTTTGGACATTGGGTCAGAATGTTGTGTAAGCTCATCTATAAGAAGCATGACACACTGGCCAATTTTATATGGATTGTTAATTGTTTTTAAGTGTGCTGTCCTAAATCACTGTGAGTGGGACAGTCATACATGTTGAATGAAAAATGAATGAAATTATAGATGAGAAATTAGCAACATTGTGCTTTCAAGTGTATTGTACTACAACTCTTATTATCATTAATAATAATAATTGGACATATTTAGCCCAAAATGATGTCATCAGGAAGCAATCAATAATTTCCAGCACATATTGAGATTTCTGAAATTTGATTGTTCTCCAAAGGTAATGGAACTACATTCTGTATTTGATTTTGACATGTTCCATGGCTAAATCTTGACATTCTCTCTCTATTATCTTCAAAGCTAGGTCTAGTCAAATGACTAAAGACAGAGAAAAGAAAATTATTGCTAAGTTATTGTACTGTATGATGCTTTTTGGGGGAAATGAGGTTTCATTTGTTTTGTAGGACAAGTAGAAGAAATGTTAGGAATCTAACAGAAGAATTTACCAAAGGCTACTCTTCCAGAACTGATTTGATACCATATTACTTGTGATTCATCATAAGACAGCTTGCAATTAAACATTTTTGATAAGTCTGTCAAGAACAAAATGAGCAACATCAATTAAGTTTCTGATAACAGAACAATAATTATTTCCCAATCATTTAATTAGTACAGACACTGGGTCCATGATACATAATGTCATTCTGTGTAGAAAAGAATTTCACTTCCCAATGATTGTTTATCAGTGGGTAATTGCAATGCAACTAGCAACTGCTCTTTGTTGCAAACAGTATCCTTTCCATGCTTTGGATCTTGAGGCTCTTTGTTTTAATTTATTTTGTTCTTAAATACCTCCCGCTATTTAAGCAATAATTCCCTGTAAATCAATTGTTAACAGCAGTTAATGACTGGTTGGGTAATTAATAGCTGAAAGCAAAGCTTGGGGTGTTCAGTGCTCCAAGAATCCAGCAGGCATAAACTGTAGTATTACACTAATGTACCCTATAATCAATGGTTTCTCCCAGCTTCAATTCTATCTATATTCAGAGAAAAGCCAAATGTTTTATTGAGACACTCGTGTGTGGGAGAGTGGGGAGGAAATCTGTTGATTAAGATTTGTTTTTCTTTATATCCTTTCCGCAATTTTTCACCATGTTATCATTTAGTGTCATCTGGGATACTTAAAAAAATCTGCAACAGTTTTTTGACTATAAGCAGTGGGAGCAACATGGTACTTGCTAGCATTTCTAAGATTTGGTTTCACACTTGTCGATCTACTTCTGTAATAGCAGATGGATTGGCAATTTCTATATCAGGTTTCATGATTTGCAAGGCCCCAGATTACAGAGGTGAAGCTATCACTCAAGGTTTTCTAGTTCTTAGAGTTCCTTGGGCATCCCACTGACTTTTAATGGCCCAGTTTTAATGTCAAATTTGAGCAATGTGATTTCCCACCAAACATCATTTCATAATGGTTATAAGGGAAATATTAGTAAACTTCATTGTTTGTTTTTTAAATTCCTTTTAAACAACATTTACTTTGAGTTTTTTCTGGTCTTACTTGACCAGGTTCTGTGGTTGTTTTCATTTAATTTCATTTTACTGTAACATATATTTAATAGCACAACCATGAAAAAACAAACAAACAAACAAGAATAGGGAAAAACTAAAAGAGATTTATATATTGTGTAAACTCCTATATATTTTTATATTTAGTTCTGCTCACTACTGTGGCAATTATTCATTATTTGTTAAATTTATATGTTGCTTAACTCATTATCCAAAGTACATGAGTTCCACTTTCTGCCTAAGTGCATGTAAAAATTTGCCAATCTCTATTCCAAGTAAGAATAATTCTGGGGAATTTGTTCACTGAAATCTGAAAGCAGCAAAGAGGGCAGAAGACATATGGCCCACAGATTGCCTGCAATAAAATAGGAGACTGGATGAATGAATGAGTGAATAAATGAATATGAATGCACGTTACTGTAAATCCATTGAACTTTTCTAGTGATGAAGCTTTAATAATCACTATAAACATGTTTTGATATGAAACAGATCAGCATGGAAACAAATAAAAAAGAAAGCAGGTAAAGTAACTTTTGCTCTTTAATAGTTTAATGCATCCAATACCTTTCCCACACTTTCTCCCATTAAGAGCCAGCAAAGGAAAATGAGATGTGTTGATTTGTGTATTGATCTGGATAACTGGCTTTTGTTTCAGGTTAGATTGCCTCTGGGACTGAAGCTTTAGGAAACAGAAAATATTATGTAGTGAATAAACTTTCTGATAGAAAGTACGTGTTGAGTTATTCCCACCATTTGCTGGTAGCATTGAAAATAACGGTCACAAGAAAGAACAAAGAATTCAAAACTGGGCATAACCTTTATGTGAAACAATAATAACAGCTTATTTTTGTATGATGCAAAATTTAGTATGATACATAATTCATAGCTAAATTTATTAATTTACTCTCCACTAATGTTCCTTAATCTGAGAAAAGCCAAATGTCATGGGACTACATTGTTGCTAGCCATTGTACTAACAGCTTTTGAGTTTTTGAGGATAGGCAAGGAGTGAGGTTTTTTTTATTATTATTTTATTCCTTTTCTAGAAAAAGTTTCATTTGACAAACACAAGGCCTGACTCTGTACCAAAGATACCTAACCATGAGTCCTTCAAAATAGAATTCTGATGCCTGTACAGATATTACTTCTTTTTCCATTCAAATTCTGTGCAGAACTACAGAGACCTGAATACAGGATATCATATATGGCTCTTCACATACTGGGACTGATTCATTTTTTGGTCTCTCAAGTATCAGTTCATTTAGCAGAACTTGATTATAAATTTCTCATCTCCACTCCAAAGGCAGATTGTCATTCCTCCTACTCCTACTCTAGTCCATTGAAATGTTCCCTTAGCCCTGTTTCCCAGCTTTGACTCAATTTTTTTTTTTAAAAATCCTGATTTAAGCCCTTTAGTTCAGATAGTTCCTAATGCTTCATTCCAGTCACAACCTCAGCTCTGACTGGCTCCAATATTTGGCATACATCTCCTCTAGTACCTAGGCACTGCCTTGGGCAGCCATTTTATCCTTGACTGGTGAACTGTTCTATTCTTTGATGGCCACTAGTAGTTTTTAAAGAATAATCTTGCAGTTGATTTAACAATGGCCCACTAAGTCAATGAACTATACTCCGTTTGAAGTTCATGTTGCATTCAACTCTTGCATCTCCTAATATGCACACTTTTTTTCTGCCAGATTGGACAAAGATGCTCCAAGCTGGAATTTCTGAAGTTGAAACAGTTGGAGACAAACAGTTTAGGCTTATTCACCTAAGTATAAAAGATTATCAACATGGCAACAAAGTCTTTCTTTTCATAGACACCGGAAAAGCATCTTACAGATCACCTTAGACCAGAGGCTAAATTAGAGAATACAAGGCAAGGCCAATTGAATACAGTTTCTCTTATTTGAGAACCTTTTTCAAATTTCTTTCTAGCACCTGCAGTCTGAGTAACTGGTTTGTATTGCCACACATTAATCTGGTTTACTACTGAGTATTGACATAAGACTTTGTTCTTAGCATGACGACTTCAGAATATATTAGATCTTGAAAACTAAATTGCCATTAACATGGTATTATCCAGTCCTCTTCTTCATCCTATTAATTCTGAATAATCAAAAAATTATCATTCATTGTCAAAATGGCAGTGATGTCTTCTCACATATTAACCCTAACCCTAACCCTCAAAACAATGCTATAGACCACTGCACACCAGAATAACTAGATATAAGAATAGTTTTCCTCCGAACACCATCACTCTGCTAAACAAATAATTCCCTCCACACTGTCCAACTATTTACTATTACTATTAATCTACCCATCTTTCCTTTCACCCATTTCCTCCCACTTATGACTGTATGATTGTAACCTTGTTGCTTGTATTCTAACAATTTTTATTGACTGTTTCCTAGTATGATTTGATTGCTTATTGTACCCTATGACTGTTATTAAGTGTTGTACCTTATGTTCCTGACTCTTGACAAACATATCTTTTCTTTTATGTACGCTGAGAGCATTTGCACTAAGACAAAGTCCTTGTGTGTTCAATCACACTTGGCCAATAAAGAATTCTACTCTATCATTGTGACAACCTGAAACATAAGAATCATAGATGGAACCAGCCAGCAGTGAGTTAAGTGTCCTATGCCATTATGAGATTTCAGATGTACTCAAAATCCATTGAGGATTTTTACAGATCCCAAATGCTACTGTTATAGATCAGATTTACTTATTTCAATACTGTAATCATATTTAGATAGGATCAAAATCATTAGGTCTTTTTCTTCCAATACTCCATGTTAATTTTTTTTTAAAAAAATCAGGATTGATCTACAAAAAATACTCATTTTTTTGACAATGAATGTGAGTGTCTCCCATCAACCTGACCATAATCCTTGAATGCAACTTGAAATCAAAATTGTTAGCAGTGTAATGTATCTAATCACCAGAGATGTAGCCACACTCACATCTGGACAAATATCAGAATATCTAAATTAATTAGCAAATAAATACATGGGTGCTTATTCAATTTAAAACCAGTAATAATAAAATCTCTTAAAGAGCTTAATGTTTCTGGAGAGATTTGCACACCTATGTTCATTATCACCAAGGCTTTCCTACAGCTCTCATTAACACAAGCTCTAGGCAATACTAGCTTCTGAAAATGAGCTTCCTTTCTGGTAACAGCAACCAGTCCTAGTCTCCACTGCCAATATGGCCAATCTCCAAGTGAGATGTTTGGGTACATGTGTGTTTGTGTACTAGACTGATAGAAGCAATAAACATGTGCTTAATTCCTAGTGAGTCTCTCCCACAAATTTTAATTAAGAATAATACCTACTATTGGCCACTTACTGTATTATCTCCATGGGATCAAAGGTGTGCAATATGCAACCTCTGAACTGCTGTCTGTCTTTTTCTATAGTTCATTAGTCTTAGAACTGAATGTCCCAGCAATGAACAAAGAATATTTTACACTAATATTAATATAGCACTTTTACAGTAGAAATAAAAACAAATAATATTGCAGTTTCCATTTGTAGAAGACACATGAGAACTTTAAGATAATGAACAAACAAAAGCTCCATGAAAAACACCTTGTCATGGGTAATGCCTTTACAGATCCTGTTACTGAAACATTCAATGAACTCAATCATGATTTGTTTTAACCATGGCTTCTTGAACACATCTTAGTGGCAAATCCCACTAAGCTAAAAAATAAATAGATCCCCAGATATACAAGTTGCCACTTTAAATATGCACAATTAGGTTTACAAGTTTTAACTGCCTGCCTAGATGTGTGGGAAAAATATTATGTGGCACAACACCCTGAACATAGTCCCTCTGCAGCTCATTCCCCCACCCTTGTCTCTCTTACAATCATAGGTCATTATCCTAGTCAGGTCAAAACAATGAGTATCTGAGGCACTTTTCTATTAAGGCAATTTCGCCTTCTTTGTCAGCTGCCAGCATCCATTTTAGTTGTTTCATAGGCAGAAAATCTCAATGAACAACTCATTGTGTAAGCAAAAAAAACCAACAAATCTACCAGACATTATGATAGTTATCCTAAAATAGATCCTAGATTCATGCTTTATTTTATTCATTTGTTTGTTTGTTTGTTTATTTATGATACTGAGAGTTGGTGATTAACTGTGTAAAGGTCAAGTAACCAAGTAACAGTAAGCCAATGACTATATCAATAAATACAGATATTATAGGTATCTGAAACTTGGGATAAATGTAAGTCTTAATAAAATTTTAATAGCATTTAAGTGTTTAAAAACAGTCTGTACTTTCAGAAGTGTTCGTTTCTTTGTTTGGTAGTTTTATATCCCATTTTACTTCAGGAGCAAAAAAAGTAACTTACATAGGCCCTCTCTTCATGTAATGCTTGTAGCAGCACTTCTGTGAAGTCAGCTAACTTGTGAGGAAGAAGAATTGACCTCAAAAGAATTGACCTCATCCCATGAATCTGAAAAAAGAAAAGAGAGGTGGTAGTGAAACAATATTTATCCCTGAGGTTCTAGAAATCTGTTTTTCAAACAAGAGAGAAACAATGAATTTTTTTTTTAATACTTCAGATAGCATCAATTTTGCTCATATTTGTTGTCATTCTTCCTCTCCTCTTAAACTGCTAACATAAAATGGCAGCTGGGCCTTAATTTGAGCTAGCAGTGAGTGCCAAGATCTTTATTTCTCTCAGTGCTGAGCCTCAGTTTTATGCTAATAAATGTAGCATTGCTTTTTATTTTCTCCATGCTATATAGCAGGGGGAACTGTATAATTTCTTCTCAACAGAAAATCACGGGTGGCTCTTGTGTAGCATGCCTGGGGCTGCAACACTTGAACAAAATAGTGGAGCAATCATCAATCAATCAGTCATTCCATTAAATGCAATTACAGGATTACCCTACAATGAAGAGGATTCCTGAGGTGAAGGGGTTGCCACACAATTAGAAGAAAATCGTACAGCCTGATTTGCTTCTTGTCCCTTCAACAAGTTATATTCAGCTTCATGAACACAAAAGGATACACCTGCAAGCTTGGTTTACATTTATACTTTATTGCAAAAATAATCTCTCTCTGCTAATAATCCTGTGAACCTATTCTCTAATTTTGCTGTTAAATCACAACTACCACTTCAGTTGGAAAATGATGGAGAAGTTGGCTTGGTAAAAAAATTGCACAATCATTTTGTCCTGGGTAAAGATAAAGGTGTAGTAACCCAAAATATTGGAACCTGCAACAATAACAACAAAAACAGAAGTCTGGAAAAAAAAACTGATTCCATACATAGTATGAAAATATGCTGAGAAAATGTCTTCTGTGAAGATTTGGAAAAATCAATGCTACAAAAAAATTTTTAATCATACATGGGAAACAACAGCCTTGCACTTTTCTTTGCAACTAACTTCCTATTAGTCTAAAAACTGGAAATAATTATGGCCAAAACTGAGCATATTGCTCTGAATACCATTTCTCCTGTCCCTGTTTCTCTGTCTGTGTCACTTTCTCTGTCTCTCTGTCTCTGTCTCTGTCTCTGTCTGTCTGTCTCTGTCTCTTTCTCTCTCTCTCTGCTTTTGAAGTATCAAATACTTCCACAATAGCTGGGTTTTTTTCCTGATGTGGTGACAGATCTCAGAATAAAAGCTGTCATCAAAGGACCCCCATCACTCAGTCTCTCTTAGTGCTTTCATAGCTATTGCCTCTTCCTCTTCTTTCAGACTTCTACAGTGACCTTTCCTGATGCCAAAACACTGCTAGAATTCATGGACGAATCAGCTAATTCCATGGATACATCATTATGGATAAATAATTGGCTAGTGAGCAGGCAGAGGGGGGGCAAGAGACAAGAAACAAGAAAAATACAATAGCACATCCTTATCATGATTCCATCTCTCATAATTCCATCTCTGTTTTTCAGTCTCTTAATTTCCTTCTGGTCAGACCTGACTCCTAGAGTCTCTACGGAGTAATCCATGCATTTCTCTAAAAAAACATTTTCGAAAACAGCTTGACTGGAGGACTCTGGTAGTATCTTTTCAGACTGATAATTTGTGTTTAAAAACACATACTTGCGTGAAATACAGTTTTAGTCACTCCATGCATCTTATGAAAGAAACTGTAAGAAAAATAAAAGTACCTTTTAGAGAAAATTCTCTATTAGATTTAATCTCAGATTAAAATGAGTAGTATAAATGTTTCTGTGGGAAGCAAATTGTTTTATTGTTTTTGTTATTATTTATTGACTGCATTTATATCCTATCTTTTTTCCTCACAGCTCCAGGTAGCAATATATGGATGTTTTCCATAATTATATTTCCACAAGACCTCCATAATGCAGATTGGGTTGCAAAAACTAGAGTTGTTTAGCTAAATCTGTGATGGAGTGGAGCAGAGATCCGAACATGGCTGGCTTTCATCCAAATTAATTATTTGATTATGCTCTACCAGCTACCTTGAGCTGCTGTGTTTCTTGAAGATCCTTTCTGCCACTGCAGTGGTGGGATTCAAATTGTTTTTATTATTGGTTCTGTGGCGTGGCTTGGTGGGCATGGCATGGCTTGGTAAGTGTGGCTTGGTGGGCATGGCAGGGGAAGGATACTGCAAAATTTCCATTCCCTCTCCACCCTGCTAGCCTGTTTTCCAGCTTCGTTCTCCTTGTGCAGGGCAACAAAAGAAGACTCAGACATTCAGCTGGGACTCAGGAGGCAGAGAATAGTTGCGGGGGTGGTGGGGGCAGTCAGAGGTGGTATTTACTGGTTCTCTGAACTATTCAAAATTTTTGCTACTGGTTCTCCAGAACTGGTCAGAGCCTGCTGAATACCATCTCTGCGCCACTTCTATTTTTGAAGAAAAATTTTAAAATTGCACTTAATATCATATCTGAATTGATCTTAGGCTCGGTCTTCTCAGTTCAAGAGAGAAGATATTGTTTCTGTTAAGTACTTGGACATGGGTCGAAGTAAATGGAGACAGCCTCTGAATAGTGACTTTCAGCTCTTTATTAGCATAGTGACTTCTCAAAACAACAACAGTGAACTCTTCCTTATATAGGAATTGTCCAATAGCGAGCTATGAACACTAGCTCTTTTAACCAATAAGAATCCTCTGTTAAGAGCCAATCGGATTCCTCAGAACTAACCAATCCGATCTGGCCGCCTAACAGCCAATCAGAAGTGCAGGGCCAGAACCCTGCACTTTACCTCAAGCTCATACTTTATTAACTATGGTACATACACAACACTCCTTCCCCCTGGCTTCTTAATTACAGTGTAGTTATATAGTCCTTTAAATAGGATGGTTGTCTTTTAAGTCTTTTGGATTTTCGTTGGACTGGTTGGTTGCAATCCTGTTGAGGTAGATTGTTGTTTGGCAGTGGATCTGCTTCTTGCTCAGATGCAATTTCTTGTGGTGCAAACGATTCTCCTTCCTGCTCCATTTCCTGAGTATCACTTAGTTTGTCGCTCCCTTCGAGCAGGTTCCCTGGAACGTCATCTTCTTCTGTACCTCCCCCCCCCCTCGGTTTGGTCATGGGGGAGTTGTTGACTGGCCATTGTGAGTCGTGACCGTAATTGGTCGATATGCCGTTTCCACAGTCTATTGTCACAGCATTTCACTACATAGGATTTGGGGCTGGTCACTTGTACTACTGTTGCCTCTATCCATAACGGATCGCCCGATAAGTTTCGTGCGTAAACGAGGTCTCCTACCTGGAAGGTGCGACAGCGGCCACTGGATCCTATTGGCTTTTCCTGTTCGTAAGCAGGGTGCAACCGGTTGAGGTGGGAGCGGAGTCTTCGTCCCATCAGTAGTTCGGCGGGAGTTCTGCCGGTGAGACTATGTGGAGTTATGTGTTGCAAAAAGAGTATTTGGTTGACCTTGTCATCGATATTGTCAAAGTCCACTTTTTGCAAAGTCTTTTTAACAAATTGGACCATGCGTTCTGCTCGGCCATTGGTCGCAGGGTGCGCAGGCGAGGTGAGCGCATGGCGGATGCCGTGGTCAGCGAGGTACTGCTCGAACATTAGTGCTGTAAACTGTGGCCCGTTATCGGACACCAGGACATCAAGCAATCCGTGGGTTGCAAAGAGTCTGTTCAGGATCTTGATCACTGCCTCGGAAGTTGTAGCCGTCATACGATGAATTTCTAACCAATTGGAGTATGCGTCAACTGTCAGCAGGAAGGTATAGCCCTTGGTTGGCCCCGCGAAATCCAGGTGGATTCTGGACCAGGGTCCACGTGGTGTCTCCCATTCAGTAGGCATGGCTTTTAGTGGGGCGTTGCTGACTTGTTGGCAATTGGCACACGCTTTGACCCACTGCTCGATTTGCCGGTCCATGCCCGGCCACCATGCATAGCTTCGTGCAAGCGCTTTCATCCGCACGATGCCGGGGTGGCCCTCGTGCAGAATTCGTAGCAGCGTCTTCCGGAGTCGTTCTGGGACAACGACTCTATCGCCCCAGATGATATAGCCTTTTTGGGAAAAAAGTTCAGTCTGTCGAGATTTAAATGGTGTGAAGTCATCTGGTACTTGGTCCAATGGCCATCCGCATTCTACCCAGCCTAGGACTCGAGCTAGGGTGTGGTCGCGTTTGGTTTCTCTCGCGATGTCTCGGGCGGTCATAGGCGGCGAGTTGAGTGTTTCAATCTGCAACGTAGTTGCCGTTGGTGCCGGATAGTTGAGAGTCTCTGGAAGCGGTGCTCGGCTTAATGCGTCGGCATGGGGAATGGCTTTCCCCGGGCGATATTGCAGCCGATAATTATAAGCAGCTAGGAATTCTGACCATCGGGTCATTCTAGGGGATAATATGTAGGGGGTTGGCTTGTCCCTGGCTATTATCCCTAGCAACGGTTTGTGGTCAGTTATAATGGTAAATGTCCTTCCATACACAAATTCATGAATTTTTTTTACAGCTAAAACGATTGCGAGAGCTTCTTTATCAATTTGTCCATAGTTCCACTCTGCTTGTGAAAGAGTCTTCGAAAAGTATGCAACAGGGGCTTTGTTCCCATTAGGCAGTACATGGCTCAAAATGGCGCCCACCCCGAAAGGCGATGCATTGCAGGTTATAACGAATGGCAAAGTCTCGTTATACTGCATAAGTACAGAGTCAGATGTGAGCAGTTTTTTAACATTCTGGAATGCTTGCTCTTCCCGGTAACCCCATACCCACAATGCTTTCTTATCTAATAATCGGTGTTACGGTTCAGCGACAGTTGCTTTGTGCGGTAAAAACACATTATAGAAATTAATGAGGCCTAAGAACGCCTGGAGATCGGCCTCGTTGCGTGGTCTGGGAGCATTTTTGATCGCTTTTAATTTACTCTCGGTAGGATGAATGCCCTGGCTATCAATTCGGTATCCTAGAAACTCAACATTGTCAGTATATAAGTGACATTTATTTTTTTTCACCTTAAGTCCAGCCTCTTGGAATTTTTTAAGAACGCATTTCAAACGATCCTGCAAGATTTTTTTGGTAGGGGCTGCAATTAATACGTCATCAAAATAAGGAACCACACCCTTGATTCCCTGTAATAACCTTTCCATGAGGCTCTGGAAGATCCCCGGGGCTATACTAACTCCAAATTGCAATCGGGTACATTTAAAAGCACCTCTGTGCGTTACAATTGTTTGGGCTTGGGCCGTTTTTTCATCCACTGGTAGTTGTTGATAAGCTTGAGCTAAATCTAATTTAGCGAAAACCTTTCAGCCCCCCAAGGAATGGAGGAGGTGCTGCACCACCGGAACTGGATACGCATTCTGCTGTAGGGTGTGGTTTAAAGTGGCCTGGTGGTCCCCATAAATTCGGATTGACCCGTCTGGGTTAATGGGTGTTAAAATAGGGGTTTCCTATGGATGGGCTTCAACACCCCTTGAGCAATTAGCTTGTCGAGTTGTTCGTCGATCTTTGCTTTAAGAGCGAATGGAACTCGACGGGGCTTCAAGCGAATAGGGGCTACCTTTTGATCTAGACTAAATGAGATTGGGGTCCCTTTATACTCGCCTAAGTTGTCCACGAAGACGTCGCTGAACTCAGAGATAAGGTCTTCCTCCCACTCACAACCACCGACTCGGTTCACGCCGGCCACTTCAATGCCGAGTGGCACGAACCATTGGAAGCCTAATAGACTAGGCCTATCTCTATCGATGATCATTAGAGGTAAGTAGCTGTATGCTTCTTGAAGGAGACTCGGACTCGGCAGGACCCGACAACGGGGATTCAATTTCCTTGGTAGTCCTTGAGGATGAGGCGTTGAAATTGGAGGTCTTGGCGTTGAATTGTGGGGATGAGTTGCTTGAGTGTCTTCCAAGACACCATCGAGAGGGATGATCCCGAGTCGACCTCCATGTGGCAAGGCTGGTTCTCGATGGCTACCGTGACTCGGATTTTCTTAGTGTCCAAAACTGAGGCGTGACCTATAGTGATAGTATGGTGAGCCTCTTCTTTTTGCAAAGTTCGATTTCTGTAGGAGTGGTTTACTGGCTCTCGCCTTACAGGACGGTTTCCTGTCGATTGGCGATAGTTGGCCCCTTTTGAGGCCTGGCTGGGTCCTGGTAAGCTGCGGTAGACCCGGCCGATGTGGCCTCGTTTCCTGCACTCATGGCAGAGTGCGTCGCGGAATTTGCATTCGGCCCTGGCATGGTTTGCTCCACAGCCAGTGCAAGGGCGTAAGGGCTTCAGGCGAGGGTCCCGGTCGGTTCGCAGTCGATGGACCCCTTCTTCGTTGCTATCTGATGACAAAGAGAGGTCCTCGTGGTGCGTTGTTGAGAGCTGCCCTTCTGAGTTGGGTAAGATTTCGCTGGTCGGTGGTGTTACCGGAGTGCGACTTCGCCGTAGTTGTGCAGCTGACTTTTTAGTCACCTCCGCAGCCGTGGCTTTGGCGATGGCGTCAGCAAGGCTGATGTCGCCTTTCGCCATCAGCTTGCTTTGCATGCCTACCGCATCTAATCCCAGAATTACTCGATCTCTTAGTGCCTCTTCTAAATCAGCGAACCCGCAGAGACCCCCTAAATTTTGGAGGTCCGCCACAAAATCAGCCACGCTCTCCCCTTTTCGTTGGTTTCTCTGATAAAACTCATGGTGTCTCACAAGTGTAGGCACGGTTGGCACGTAATGGTCTCTCAGGATGGGTTCGAGGTCGTCCCAGCTCATGGCTTTCACTTCTCAAGGTTTGGCGAGTGCTTTAGCCATCTGAAATACAGCTGGGCTGCAATGCGTCAGGAACAGTGCCCGCTTCTTTGCTGGTGTGGCATCCATCAAGTTATTCATCTCGAGAAACATTTGGAAGCGATCCATGTATGATTCCCAATCCTCTTGGTTTGGATCGAACGGAGCGGGTGGTACGATGCCGCCGGACATGGTTCCGTTGTTGGCGTCATCTTATCACGTGCTCGGTATTGCTTCCTGGCTTCTTCGGTTCAGACGTCTCCACATCCCATCCTCGTCGCCAGTGTTAAGTACTTGGACATGGGTCGGAGTAAATGGAGACAGCCTCTGAATAGTGACTTTCAGCTCTTTATTAGCATAGTGACTTCTCAATACAATAACAGTGAACTCTGCCTTATATAGGCAACCCTTGTAAGAATTGTCCAATAGCGAGCTATGAACACTAGCTCTTTTAACCAATAAGAATCCTCTGTTAAGGGCCAATCGGATTCCTCAGAACTAACCAATCCGATCTGGCCGCCTAACAACCAATCAGAAGTGCAGGGTCAGAACCCTGCACTTTACCTCAAGCTCATACTTTATTAACTATGGTACATACACAACAGTTTCCACAGATTTTATCCTCACAGGCTGAGAATCCTGATTCAGGCCAAGAGGCTGTGTGATTCATATGTCTGATATTTCACTGACATTTGCATTGCATCCCAGTTGGGACTAAAGCAGATGTGGGCAGAACATAAATTATGATCTACTCATAAATCCCTGAGCGATTTGCAGTAAATCATCTAAAAAAAAAAAAGGCTGATTCCCAAATGGAACACCAGTATGATTTTTTTTTCTCACCTAAAATGGGAAGCTGAAATGAAAATTTTGGAGTAACCACAGGTGGAATTTTTTTTTAGGAACAGAATATTCCATCCAGTATTAGATACACATTTTTAAAGTTCATAATGTGTTTGGAGGAATACTTCTTTTGCAATTGTTGTGTACCTTTCATACTTATTTTGATTGGTGTTTTAATATCTTAGTAGAAGACTAGAGGAAACTGTATTGGTAGATACCATATGCTAATAAAACTCCTCTCTAGGCATCCACTTGGTTGTCTGCCACATCTAATTTTAATCTATAAAGAGTCTTTTAATTAAACAATGAAAAAGAAAATGGGCACGGTATATCCCTTTATACCATAAATCCAATTATGAGATATTAAGAAGTCACAAGCATGTGTTTCCCAAATGGCTTTTTTTTTTAAACTTTCCCAGGTGTCTACACAAATCCCTTGCTCTCTGAAGAATGAGGAACTAAATGTAATACTGCATTTCCATTTTTTATTTCTTTAGTGTAAGAAAAAGTCTTGTATTCAGTTCAGGAGAAGTTTGTGAAAAATTAGATTTATTTATTTTTTACATAAAAATGCATCTTACTCAAATACTTAAGTGGTTTTTGAAAAAAATAAAATAGTGTCTAGGATAAGAATGTTACTTACCTGGAACATTTAATCAATTTTGAAAATGAAACTCTGTAGTATTTTTTTCTTTCTAAAGAGATGTCAGTTAGATAGGTATGAAGAAACTTTTATTATTCTATTGAAATTGCAAAAGGACATACTGTAGCAGAGCCAAGGAAAGCCAACCCTACTGTGTTCTGACCCAACTTTTAAATACCAGCAGTTTATATTGGAATCACCTTAAACAACAACAAAAGTGTTCAACTCATTTTTTTTAAAATAAAAACCTACTTTAAGAGTTTATGAGAATCATTAAAATTTAAAATAATAATTTTAAAACATTCAAATAATCTTGGTTCTGGGTAATGAACAGGGTGTTGAACTTAATATCCACTCCTCATGTATTTGACTTATATTCATGGCATTTATTTATTCATTTAGGTAGCTAGCTTATGGTATAAACTCAGTGGTGGGATTCAATTTCTTTTTTTACAACTGGTTCTGTGCACGTGGTTTGGTGGGCATGGCAGGGGAAGGATACTATAAAATCTCCAGTCAGAGGTGGTATTTGCTGGTTTTCCGAACTACTCAAAATTTCTGCTACCGGTTCTCCGGAACTGGTCAAAACCTGCTGAATACCACCTCTGATATAACATATACAACTAGTTTATGCTAGTTTATGGCAAAAGATACATGAACTTATGACACTTCACCTAAATTAAAAGCACAGTAAAATATGAATGTTAAGAGGATCTATACTGATATACCAATGTCTTAGTTGCATAATAGTACTGCTCCTGTAGTACAGTTGCTTCCAGCTGCGGATTCAGGGATTTAGGAATGTTTCCAAATATTCATCTTTTTCAACTTTTGCCCTCTATGAAGTAGAAGCAACTGCCTAAGAATGACCACTGGCATTTGCATGAAGTCTGATACAACTTGGTGTTCAGGATTCTTCTGTGGTGAATTTGAAATTATTTGATCCTCTCTCAGATTATCTTATGTTACATTGGTAGTTATTCCCTACTCTTGTCTCACTGTAATATGATAACAGTTTTGGGTGTGGTGCTATTATCCTTGCTAGCTGCTGCCCTGCTATTTTCATGCACACTGATTCTTGTCTTCCTGTGCTTGAAAAATAAGCTTTAACTTCAAATATCTCCAACAATGCACTAGGTAGTGTTACTGGCAATGCCATCAGCTCTCCTTTGATAATCCCATCCCCTAATGCATGAGGCAATGTTGGGCAAGTGAGATCCTTCATAAACAATGAAAACATGGGATCCTTAAGGTAGATAATGGACAGATTACTTCCATGGAACTCATGCTCTAGAGCAGGGGTGTTATATTTACATCATCATATGATGTATTGGGATGTTTTTCCTCTTTGCTAAACTGGGTGTGGGCATGGCCAGTGCATGATGCATCTGGCCCATAGGCCAGGAGTTTGACAGCCCTGCTCTAGAGAGAAGCAGCTAGGGTTACTTGATAAGCCATGGTGGTGCAGTGGTTAAAATGCAGTACTGCAGGCTACTTCTGCTGACTGCTAGCAGTTCGATCATCACCAACTCAGCCTTCCATTCTTCCAAGGTCGGGTAAAATGAGAACCCAGATTGTTGGCAGCAATATGCTGACTCTGTAAACTGCTTAGGATGGCTGTAAAGTACTGTGAAGCAGTATATAAGTCTAAGTGCTATTGTTATTTTGGTGTTATGATTTTCCTATGTCTGCATGATTTTCTTATGGTGGGTTTTTCAACAAGATGGTTCATCCAAAACTGGCCAAACTGGGAAATGAGTAGGCATGTCAATACTCTAATAAGAGTTCCATTTTTGCCCATCAATATATCTGTATCATGGTTATCATTAGAACGCCCACATTCACAAAACAATGTAGGGAAGTCTTTAAGCTTGCAGCTTTCAGCACTTGCTCAAAATGTATGCTATTATAATAGCCCTGTAGTGAGAATAGCTCCCAAGTGAGATAAACATGTTAAGAAAATTAAGACCTTTTACTCTCCTGGAAACATAATATATTTTCTCCTTGTCACTTCTAAATAATGAGGACATTAGCAAAGACTTTCAAGTAGCATTTAACAGAACTTTAAAAGGAAGACTTAATAGAAAAATATTAATGGGAGAGATTTTCCCTTATTTTAAATTAAGAAAGTTGTATTTGAAAAGAAAGAGTCAAAAATCATATCATCTTCCATGACAGTCTCTTCTTTAGCAAAGAACTATCTTGTATGAGTTAAAAGTTGTTGTTACATTTAAAAATAGCAATAATAAAGGTTTAACCGTCAGCTACCAAAAATGTTGGAGGATGTTGTTTTGTTTTATAAAATAGTTCCATGAAGTTTGCTTGAGATTAGTACAGCTTGCCAAATGTATTAGTGTTAAATACGAGATTACTTTGTGAATTGAGGAATAGCTGTTTAAAACTCTCACAGTTCTAGAGTTTCCCTCCCTCTATCTCCCTCTCTTTCTCTGCTCCTCATTTTGCCTTGCCTATTCAAAATTAATCAAGTATTAGGCGGTACACTAGTTATTTTATTTCTAGGCCAAGGAGTCAGAAGAGGAATGATCAGAACAATAGTTTGAGGAAGAAAATCACATTTTCTGCAAAAATAATTAAATGACATTACTTAGATATATTTTATTCCATAATATATAACATAGAATATAGAATCACATGACTGGAAGTGACACTCTAGTGTAAAGGTCTTCTAGTCCAATTTTCCACTCAAGGCAGGACACCTTATACCATCCTGGTCAAATGGTTGTCCACTGACACTTTTTGTTTTGTTTTCCCTTGATGAATGGGATTTCTGGCCCTTCCTAGTTAATTTAAATATACTTTCAAAGTTTGTTGCTTTTAAGAGAAAGAGAAAGAAAGATTGTCTTGCACTGGCAATTTGAATAGTTTATATTTTTACCATGTAGACTCAGATTTGTATTGAGCGTTTGCTCCTGGCTTCAATATACTTCTCCTTATATCACAGGAAATAAAATTGCTTCCAATCTTCACAGGAGTTCGGTTATAACAATACTTCCCTACTTATTGAAAGTCCAAAGTTACTGTCCTCTTAAAGGGAAAGTCCAGATTTGCAATTTGGTGAAGAGGGAAGAGGGAAAGAGGGGCGACAGGGGGGAAGCAGTCTGTTTCACACCCTGGCTGCAAATGTCTGAAGTCCGACTCATAGATCCCAATGCTCACTGCCCTGCAAGGATGGGATGAATCTCACCATCTCACTGCCCTGCAAGGATGATTGTTGAGCCTCCCGGTACTGGTGAGCCCACTGCCTTACCTTCTAGCAAGGATGGGTTGAGTCACAGATTGTTGAGCGCTTTTGAATGGAGCGCTCCCGAACTTAGTGCCCACCAAGGAATGAGTTCTTTTCTGGCGTGCTGAATCGGAGATCTCCGAATACTTTTGAATTGAGCGTTTGCTGAGGAATGCAAGTCTCGGATGTTAGGCTTTCCACCTCACCGGGTGGACCTGCAGGGATTAGAGGGTTGTCACCTGGCGCTGCCCATGCCCACTGGAACTCCTCATGCTGCCTCTACTGCTGCCACCATCTTTAGTCCCCACCTTTCTCTCATATAAGGAAATTTTCCGCAAAGTTCTCAGTACTCAGAAGGAGGTTCTAACCTGGATATGATATACTAAAGGCTCTGATTCAAACAAGATCAAGCAAATATAGAAAAATTATATTGAATTCAAGATTGAAAACAATATTCGATCTTTAAGATTTAGAAAATGTTTGTAATTAGCAATAGCAAAAGCACTTAGACTTATATACCTCTTGATAGTGCTTTACAGCCCTCTCTAAGCAATTTACAGAGTCAGCATATTGCCCCCAACAATTGACTCCTCATTTTACCAAACTTTGAATGATGAAAGGCTGAGTCAGACTCAAAATGTCGAACTGCGGGCAATCAGCAGTCAGCAGAATTAATCTGCAATACTGCATTCTAACCACTGCAGCTCTTTTACATAAACTACATGACCCTATTACTAGAAAATGAAGCTAGATATGTATTCCAGTCATTATCAAGTCATAAAGCTAGGGATTTGGTGTAGCATATACTTTAAAATAAAGACCAAAGTAATGATAACAAGTATCACAGCCACTTTTAGAATTAACAATGAACAATAAAAGAACAATGGTAGATAGCTTTTGTTTTGAAGTTCAATTATCAATAGTAATGGAACTAAGATACAAGAAATGCATTGCATACCTTTTTAGGGTAGCAATGAAGACTCTTGGGAAAGCTATTCAGATATTATGACATGTTGTCTACACTTACTAAGTTCAGAACTCCATAGGAAATAATTTTCCTTGTGCATGCAATGCACAAAAAAGCTGGATAGAAAATATATCAATATATTTTAAACTTTGATGTTGGGTAAAAGAGTCCTGAAAATTCCATAGATATCCAAGAAGTTAAACCAATGAGCATCATACAGCAGATTCATCCATAGTTCTCACTTGAGGCTCAAGCTATTTATTTTGGACACAATATGCAAAGGTCAAGGACATCTCTTGAGAAGTTTATAATAAAGTTTATAATATTTATTTAGCATATGGCACGTGTTTGCCAGGAATCACCAATGTGGTTGGCTTCCTCTGTGAAAGGAATTTTTGAGGTGGTGTTATGCTGGTAGGAACTCAGGGAAGGCTCCTTTCTTGTCCCTCCATGGTTTATTCACTCTCAGGAAAAGAATGGTGTGTAAGCCCAGCATCTTAGCATGTGAGCCACTGTGGCCTCCTTTTATAATGTGGGAATAATGAATGGACAGAGAAAAGGATAAGAAGTTGGGTGGATTTGATTACAGCATAGATGGATGCCCTTTTAGGAGGCTGAAGGAGCAGATTGGGGACAGGTCATCCTTGACCAGGTCTATCTACATAGCTGCTAAGAATCAACACTAACTTAATGGCACATATCAATATGTGTATCATCATGTATATGATACATATACATCATGTATATGTATGCCTCAGCCAGAATCAGTACATTGCAGGATAAAGTCCTCTTCACTGAGATAGCCATCTTAGATGTGGCAGGAGACTGTTGCTGAGAAATGAGTAAAATAGCTTTGGTAATTCTAAGTAGTCACTTTAAAGTCTGACAAGGTAGCTGAAGCATTCTGCTTTAAGAAGCTGAAAATTACTTTTTAGAAAATTTTGACAAGTGGCAGAAATCTCTGCAGTACATATCACATTTAGGAGCCATCTGGGGAAATGAACTACAAATGATGATCATTAAAAAATAAGTAAAGTGTATATGGTTTAATCAGAAACTGAACAAAAGTATTCTT
This sequence comes from Hydrophis major, assembly GCA_033807585.1. Taxonomy (NCBI): domain Eukaryota; kingdom Metazoa; phylum Chordata; class Lepidosauria; order Squamata; family Elapidae; genus Hydrophis; species Hydrophis major. The sequence continues at coordinate 25,358,737 of CM066333.1, forward strand.
TGATATAAATGTATCAGTTGCAAAACTATTATTAATAAAGGTCCATAACTAAATCATCTAATTTGAATATTTATTGATTAGGTGCTTAAGTATATATAACTATTAAATCTATAACCAATGAACAGATGGCCACCTTATATTTTATGTGCAAATTGACATGAATCTTTCTTCCACATATTTAACCAAAGGGACATTAATGAAAAACGGAGCACATGAGAACTCCTAAAAGAGTCAAAAAAAAAGGCAGAAAGGTTCACTCACAAAGTTTTCAGCTTATACAGGTTAGGAAAAATGATGGCTTGTTGTGAGGACAATAAGCAATAATAACAAAATAAAATAAGGTAGTTGTATTTCAAATGGAAAGCACCAAGAGATAGGGAAAAGTGCCAAAGTCGAGGTTTGATAAAATTGTCAATCCTTGTTGGAAATTATGAAAGTGCCTGAGAATTGTAGTTCTTTGGAATCATCACATAGAACAAGACACTGTGTATACTAGATGTCTTATCTCAGTTCTTCTGAAACTAAAACCTTGCCTACCAGCCAGTTGTAAAGATATACATCGATAGGTATTAGTAAGAGGAAATTTTCAGTTTAGGAAATAAAAAATAAATATGGTAAACCTGCATTTGCTTCTACATCTGAAACTCTGAACAAGAAGAAGCACTGTGGCTCTTCTAAAAACTCTCTTTATAATCCCCATTGCGACCTAAATGCATATTTTTCTGGATGATAGTTACCAATTTTCTTTCCTTTTCTTTTTTTCTGGCAACACTGTTGGGTAATGAAAAGCATGGCCAGTAGAACATTCAGCATAGTGAGCTTTGCTGATTTGCTAAATTGTAGCATTTTAAGAGTCAAAGGAAGCTCTTTTGGCAGCAGGTTTTGTTGGAGGGGAGGATAAACCTATCTACAATTCATTTCAATTTTTATTATTAAGTCTCTTCTTTCTTGAATGTTTAAACAGATGGAAAGTGGGAGGGAAAAGAAGGAAAATCCCAGAGAACAAGGCATGATGAGACATGCTAAGGACTGGAGAGATTTACTTTATTATTTATTTATTAAACAAATGTATGATGTTTGGGAGATGAAGTGATGTTCAAGAGAGGATATGAGTAAGATTCCAATGATGGCCTTTTATAATGATGAACACAATCTTGGAGAGTCTCTTTATCACCTTTGAAACTACTGATGAAGCAACTGAAATTTCTTTATGTTTCTCCCTATTCATCTTCAGCTCCCTCCACCACTTCTCTTTTGGATTGCCTGTCTAGAGTCGTTGTCAGGCTGTGCTCCCTTTAGATCCCAAGAAAGAAATACTCAGACTCCATGGTGTAGAGCAAAGTTATCCTTTTACTGGAAAATAAAGTGGAAGCTACAAATCAATTCCGAAGCTGAGAAATTGGCGGGTAGAATCCACATACAAAGAATTAGGTTTGTTCCCACCCCCCAAAGTTCAAATTATTCTTCTAATTAAAACTTCTGAATAAGCTCATGTGGTCATCTCCAGATGGTGATGAAGCGTCTTGTCAAATGACCTTGACATATTTTGATAAAAGTTCGCAGTTGCACAAAAGAGGACAGAAGATAGCCAAGAAACGGAAAGTTAAAGAAAAGAATCCCCCCTCCCCTTGCTAGCCCAGCAAGGAATGCAAACACCTCCAGTCTTCTTCTCTAGCAAAATCCCCCCTCCCACCGTTGTCATGACAGCCCAGAGAAATAATGAAATAATAGCAGAAAAGCAACAGAGGAAGGTATCTTGAGGGCTGACAGTCGTATTTGTACATGATGAAAAAATGAAAATGAATTGTTTACAAAGGCATGCCTGGAATATCACAACTACTGTATTTATATATTTAAAGAATTTACATGGCTGCCTACTTGACATGGTTATCATAGGTTGATCATAACAACAACAATAAAAACAGAAATAAAAGTAAAACAAGCCTATCTACCAGAGACCAGACCAACCAAACTATTATCAATCTGACTCAAGCTCCATCCAAACTCAAAGTTGAGGGGAAAATTTAGGCCCTCAGAAGCATTCTGGAAGGCTAAAAAAGAGACCCTCAAATCTCAGGTAGATCCTTACACCTGTTTATAGGTTTATAAACCTATTTATAGGTTTATAGGGGCAGAGAAGGTGCACCTCTGAAGATCCACCAGGGACAATATTTAGTAAGGCAGGAACCGAGAGGTTCCGTGCCCTATCTGACCTAATGGAATGAGAAGATAACATTGAAGAAAGGCAATACTACAGATTGTCTGATCCTGTGGCATGTACAGCTTTAAAGGTGATAAAAAGTATCTTGTACCTGGAAAGCAACTATGAACCACTGCAGCTCATGCAACAATAGTATAAAATGAATCATAGGGTATCAGAACTTCATTCTGGAGCAGTTGTAGCTTTCAGATGGTCTGCAAGAGTAGTTTCATGTAGATTGTATTAAAGTAATTCAATCTGTAGGTGACTAAGGCATAAATGATTTTAAGCAAGTCTTCTTAATCCTAGAATGGGAGTAATTAGCACAAAAGATTCAATTTGTGCAAAGAGCCCCTTGGCTATGGCTACCACTTTCTCTTCCAGAAGGAACTATATATCCAGGAGAACCCCCAAATTTCACAACAATTATTTATGGGGGAGTCAGAGATATTAACACTCCTGACTCCACAGCAATGAAGACCCACAACCACTCCGCATTGCTGGGCTTGAAACAAAGCCAGTTGAGCTCCATCCAGGCCTTTACACTCTTCAGTACTGAGCTAATTCCTGAACAGCTTTGCTTGCCTTAAGTAGAGATTAATTCAGTATGCTTAATTTTTGCAGAAAAAAATCTTGAAAAAACTACTAGAAAAGATGAGACATGTAAACTGCAGAAGAAAAAAATGTTCCCAAAATTTTACACAGGAAGTATCTTTAAGAATAAATTATCTTAATAACCAGAAAAAGAGAGAAGATGTAAGCCTTGAGCATAAGAAAGATGTATGTTGATTGAACACAGACTTCCAATATCAAACAAGAAAGCACAAGGAAAGAGACCTTAATTAAAAATATCTACACACAGTGAATAATTATTATAAGAAATGGGAACTGAGATGCTTTTTAAAGATGATCAGAGAAATACCAAGAAATGTTTCTCTTAACAAAGAAATATTCAGTAATTGTCACTGAATACTTCTGGTAGAGATAAGGAAAGTAGAAAGGCTACTGAAACCCCTTACAAAGGGGTTTATAAAACCATTGGAACATTTGTGGAAATATAATATGTTCAGGACCTGACTATATTAGAAAGTGAAGTATGATGAACAATAGACCAGCTGTTTTCTGTCTTCTGCACAGAGGTAGATTTGAAGCTGTACAGATGCAGATAGATAACAAGACATCCATAACAAATTACATTTATTGGTTCATCAGGTATCCTCATAACTCACATTTGTGATGAAGTTCTTCTTTAATGACCAATCCTTTGTATATCTGCCTTGTAGTAAAAGATGGTTATGTTAGGGATAACATTGTTTTACCCTAACTGGTTTAGGTAAATAATAATATGTAATCATAGTTTGTATGTTAAAGTGTCTGCAACTTTAACTGTGGGATAGTAATTAAGGGAGTGGTTGTGAAAGCACTTTAAAAGAAGCAAGGCTGCAGCTTGCTCACTCTCTGGCTTTGATGATCCCTGATTACTGCAAGGAAACAAGTCTGCATTGCTCGAACGGGAGAGAAAACAAAGGACAGACTTGTAAGTGAATTGACATGGAATATTTCTACACGGACTTTGCTAACTGAATATCCCTGAATGGACTGACTAAATGATACATGACTATTGGACTGTTATTTTGACTATGCTATGAACTCATAATGGAATAAACTATATATTTTATAGCACAAGCGTATCTGTCATTTTTTACTGTATGTTAATAAACATACAAGCTTAGCTCACTCATTTATCTGTGTGCCTATCTGACTAAGCTGCACATTCTGTTTAGCTTGTCTCCCTAACCCTGGTTGGGGAAACCAGGCTTAACACTGGTTATGGGCCCAGAGGCTGCAAAGTCAGTTTAACTAGGATAAAACAGATTTATGTAAAAGTGAGAGTTTGTGTTGTTATACATTACAGTAAACAGACAGCTGTGTTTTATTAATTATAGTTTTATATCCATATAAGAAAAACATGGCACAAGTCAATCTACAAAGTTTGTCCCTTATATCCAAGTTGGATGGAACAAACTATGTATCATGGTCTATGAAATGTAGTCTGCTTCTACGAAGAGAAGGTTTGTGGAACATAATTGAAAATCCACCAAATGTAGAAGAATGGGATCCAGAGGATGATGAAGATAAATTAAAGATAGAAGAATTTATGCATAAAAATCAACAAGCTATTTGCATTATTGCTTTAACCTTAACTGATATGCAACTTGTTTATATCCATGGAGAGAATACAGCTGTTGGGTGTTGGCAGAAGCTGAAGAGGATTTATGTTCGAGATAACGTTGGTGCTCACATAAATCTAACACGGAAACTTTTCAGTACACATCTCCATAAGAATGGTGATATGCTGAGTCATTTAAAAACTATGCAAAGCATTTTTCAAGAACTGCACGAGAAAGAGCTTATTTTCTCTGAACTACACCAAGTTTACATAATTCTATCTTCACTTGATGAAAGCTATGATAACTACGTAACTTCCCTTGAAATATTGCCTAAGGAAAGCCTAACTTTAACTGATATAACTGGCAGATTGATTGAAGAGGCCAGAAGAAGGCTTGAAAGAGACGAGTTAAGGAGGCAGCAACCTCAAAAAGAAGACAATGAAACTCCTACTGCATACGCAATTAAAAAGTGCTTTAATTGTGGAGGAAGAGGACATTTGGCAAGATTTTGTAAAAAGGCAAAGTGCCAGAATGCTGGCCAGAATACAAAAAGTCATCAAAAGATAAATAAAAATTTAGAGTTAGCCATGTATGCTAACGAAGCTGTAAAAAATAATTTATGGGTGGTTGATAGTGGAGCATCACATTGTATAACAAATGATTACAGAAATTTTATTAAAATGTCCAAGAGTACACAGCAGATATCGTTAGCCAATGGCTGGAAACTGAAAGCTAAAGGTCAAGGTATAGCATATTGTTCTTTTATAAAAGAGAATGTAAAAATGTTATATGTACCACAACTTAAGTTTAATTTAATTTCAGTTAGAATTTTGGTTAAACTAGGATATGTAGTTACATTTAAAGGAGATAACTGCATAATTGAGAAAGAAGATAAGAGAATTACTGCATCTTTAAGAGGTGAATTATATGTGTTAAATGATGATGGTTTAAAGGTGGCTAACACAGTTTATGAAAATAAGAAACCTCATGATGAATGTATTCACTTGTTACATCGAAGGCTAGGGCATTTAAATTTTAAAATGCTTAAGAAAACTGTTGAATTATCTAAGGGAATAAGTTTGAAACCTTGTAATAAGTATTTGCAATGTAATCCCTGTAATCAAAGTAAGGCCAGGGTCACACCGGCTAATAGAGTTGATGGATTTACTACTAAAGAGCCTTTAGAGGTAGTATTTGCAGATTTAATAGGTCCGAAAAAACCAAGTGTAGGAGGAGCTCGTTACACATTAAGTATAATGGACCATTATTCTAGATATGGGTTTTGCTATTTAATGAAGAGCAAAACTGAAACGTATCAAAATCTCTTTAATTGGATTAAATTTGCAGAAAAGAAAAATAAAAAGAAATTAGTAACTCTTATAACAGATAATGGTACGGAATTTACAAATAATAAATTCCAGAACAGACTAAGAATGTTAGGTATTCAACATAAAAAGTCTGCACCATATAGGCCACAACATAATGCCTTTATAGAGAGAAGAGGCCAAACATTACAATCAATGGCACGAACTATGATGTCTGATTCAGGATTACCTGACAATTTATGGGGAGAAGCAATAATGTGTGGTAATCATATATTAAATAATGTTGTTAATTCAACAACAGGTGAATTACCATTCACACTGTGGCATGGTACAAAACCTGATTTAAGTTACATGCACACATTTGGAGCACCAGCATGGGTGCATATCCCTTCACAACTTAGATACAAAGGACACCATAGAGCTAAAAGATTATATTTTGTAGGATATACATCTAATCATAGATCTTATAGATTCTGGGAACCAGGTACATCTAGAATTTACACCAGTGCCAGTGCAAAATTCCTAGAACATGTAGGATAGAATAGATTAGAGCAAGATTTAAATAATGAAGTAATTATTGAACCCTACAAAAGGCAGAAAGATCAGATTAGTTATAAGAAGAGTCCAATTAAAGAAGAAGTCCACAAAGAGCAAATAGGACCAGAACAAGAGAAATCAGTTGATCAGGAAGAGTTAGATAATCAAGAAGAGTTAATAAATGAAAGTCCACCTGTAAGTCCTGTAATACCTAGATGTTCTACACGTGTAACTAGACCACCTGGTAGATATCAAGCAAGTATAGTTTGCCAAGCAACTAAAGTTCCAACTAGTGTAGATGAACTTAAGATGTATCCTGCTAAGGATCAGGAGAATTGGCAAAAGGCAATGAAAAAGGAACTAAATTCATTAAAGGTAATGAAAGTTTATGAAGATGCTAAATTACCTCCAGGAGAAAAATCCATTGGGTGCAAATGGATATTTAAAGTAAAAACTGGAAATGATGGGACTGTTACCCATAAAGCTAGGTTAGTAGCACAAGGATTTAATCAAACTGCATCTGATTACGATGAAGTTTTTGCACCAAGTCTTAAAGCAACATCTTTAAGACAGCATTAGTGTGGGCAGCTAAGAAAAACTATGTAATTAACCATTTAGATGTAGAAACTGCTTATCTACATGCACCATTGCAGCACACTATATATTTGAAAAAACCAGTAGGTATAAAAGACAATAAAGTAAATAGTAATGATTGTTGGAAACTCAAAAAGAGTCTTTACGGATTGAAACAATCTGGCTTTGAGTGGAACCAATATATTGTGAAAGAGTTAAACAATATAGGTTTTAAATCTGGTTTAGCAGATCCATGTGTATTTAAAAGAGAAAATAATGGAACGGTGTCATTATTGTTATTATTTACAGATGATATTGCTTTGATAACTAAGACTAATAATGAAGCTAATGAGATTATATCATTATTAGCCAAAAAGATAAAATTAAAGCATTTAGGTGAAATTAAAAGGTATCTAGGATTGACAATTAAAAAAACAAAAAATGGATTTAAGATATCTCAAGAAGATAAAATTTGCCAATTAATTAAAACGTTTAAAATGGAACTTTGTAAACCAGCAAAGACTCCAATGAGTCAGGAAGTTTGCCAAACTGATGATCAAAGTCCCAAATTTGATAAGTCCATATATCAATCTTTGATTGGTAGCTTATCATATATAAGCAATTGGTCTAGGCCAGATATAGCTTATAGTGTAAATCAGCTGGCACGTTTTAATTCAGATCCACAACAATGTCATTGGCAATCATTAAAGAGAATTTTAAGATATCTTAAAGGAACAATGAACCATGCATTGTATATAGAACCAAAGGGTGATTTGAGTCTTAGTGCCTATGCAGATGCAAGTTTTGCAACTGATATAAACACTAGAAAATCAACATCTGGGATGGCTATATTATTTGGTAAGACACTAATAGGGTGGAGGTCAATCAGACAACAGCATATCAGCTTGTCCACGATGGAAGCGGAATTTTCATGTCTGTCATTATTATGCACTGACTTGATTTTGTACAAACAGTTATTATTAGACATGGGTATAACTGTAAAAGATTCCATTATTGTGTACGAGGATAACCAAGCAGCTATAAAATTAGCTACTAGTATTGCTATAAAAACTAGATCAAAGCATACTGATTTAAGATACTTAAATGTTAGAGAATCTGTAAAGAATGGGCTAATTAAATTGGAATACTGCATGACAGAAGAAAACATTGCAGACCAATTTACAAAAGCTCAAGGAGTAACTAAGTTTAAAGAGAGTTGTAACAAATATGATTTAAAGATGTAAACAGTTATATTTATTATTATTTCCTAAAAGGGGAGAATGTTAGGGATAACATTGTTTTACCCTAACTGGTTTAGGTAAATAATAATATGTAATCATAGTTTGTATGTTAAAGTGTCTGCAACTTTAACTGTGGGATAGTAATTAAGGGAGTGGTTGTGAAAGCACTTTAAAAGAAGCAAGGCTGCAGCTTGCTCACTCTCTGGCTTTGATGATCCCTGATTACTGCAAGGAAACAAGTCTGCATTGCTCGAACGGGAGAGAAAACAAAGGACAGACTTGTAAGTGAATTGACATGGAATATTTCTACACGGACTTTGCTAACTGAATATCCCTGAATGGACTGACTAAATGATACATGACTATTGGACTGTTATTTTGACTATGCTATGAACTCATAATGGAATAAACTATATATTTTATAGCACAAGCGTATCTGTCATTTTTTACTGTATGTTAATAAACATACAAGCTTAGCTCACTCATTTATCTGTGTGCCTATCTGACTAAGCTGCACATTCTGTTTAGCTTGTCTCCCTAACCCTGGTTGGGGAAACCAGGCTTAACAGGTTATCTCCTAACCCATCTCGTAGTGATAGAAAGAAGCTGCCATGAGTTAGAGAGTTCAGACAAAGAATGAGGAAACCCCCCCCCCAACCCATTTAGGATCAAACTAGTGACCAATCAGGATTACAGATGTGGCCATATGACATGAACTACATTTCCCAGGATACCTTTAACTACATTTATCATGATGCAATTCCTAAGTAACTATCCAATTCCCATAGATTGGCTGGGACAGCACAAGCTGTCAAATAGGAAAAAAAAAGCAACACCAGGTATAAATGAAATACTTCTTACATTGTTTAAGACCACAGGGGAAGAGTTTGAGTGTTACCTACATTTTGTCAAATAGAACAAGATTGTTTGACCCCCAAACTGGGAAATAGGATTTCATATCCCAAAAAAGAGCGATGCGTGAAAATGTACAAATCATAAGGACTATGCATTCTTCAGAAATAATTCAGAATAAGTGCTTCACACCTTGAATGCAAAATGTGAGCATGGAATCTTACTGGTATCCATTTAAGCCCATACATATTTTTCAGGCTTCTGCATGAGCTTAGAAGTATTGTGAAGCATCTACAGGTGGAGTTCAAGAAGGTCAGATGAGGGTGCTGTATTGTATTGCACAAACATCACTTTTTTTGAACATATGCCAGAATGTTGCATGCACGTACAAAAACAGCAAAGCTGTAACATAATCCTGAGGAAAGCTCTGGATCCTGCAGATATCCTTGGAATGAATGAATGAATGAATGAATGAATGAATGAATGAATGAATGAATGAATTCTTTATTGGCCAAGTGTGATTAGACACACAAGAAGTTTGTCTTGGTGCATATGCTCTCAGTGTACATTAAAAGAAAATATACATTTGTCAAGAATCATAAGGTTCAATATTTAATAATAGCCATAGGGTACAAGTAACCAATCAAATCATACTAGGAAACAGTCAATATGAAACATAAGGATACAAGCAACAAAGTTACAGTCATACAGTCACAAGTGGGAGGGGATGGGTGATAGGAATGATGAGAAGATTAATAGTAATAGTAATACAAACTTAGTAAATAGTTGGACAATGTTGAGGGAATTATTTGTTTAGCAAAATGATGGTGTTCGGGGGAAAACTGTTCTTGTGTCTAGTTGTGTCTAGTTGGATATGTCTTCTTTAAGGTACATGCTTTGATAAAACAGTTCAGGTCTCTCCTGAATCATTTTATTACAGTCTATTGTAATAGTTCAAAATGAATAAATTCTACTGTAAAAGCTGAATTTGGAAAAACAAAAAGTTCACAAGGGAATAAGACATGGATGCATAAGAGGAACAGAATGATGTTGTAGTTAAGGTGCTGGCCAACAAGTGTGGAGATCAAACTTCTGGTTCACTCTCCAACATAGGAGATTCATCACCAGTCATTGTCTATCAGCCCAGCCTAGATCAAAGGAGTAGCTGTGGACAAAACCAGGAGAAGGGAAAACTATGCATATTGTCTTGAGCTTTTGAACAAAAGTGGAACATAAATCTAATAAAGAAGTACAGTTATGTTTAATGTACAAGAATGAATTGTAATATTGAAAGTGATGGTCAAAATGTGGAGGTCAAAGGCTAATCGGTTGAGATATGCAAACAACATGACTTGGGTGGCTGATCTTATGAAGAAATCAAAAGAACTCATTAAAGAAAAAGACAGAAAAAAAAATCTAGATTAATGTTCAATAATGAAGGATACAAATCTATATGCTTCAGAATATAGAAAAGATCAAAATGCACAACATAATAGATTGTGCTGTGCAAGCACTGCCTCTTTTTAGCAGTTTGAGGTGGACGAAGGTATAAAAGGAGTAGAGTTTTCTTTCCAATATTGGGTCCATATTCTTGCCTATTTTGACTGTCCCTTGCAGACATTATTGAATAGATTGTTTCCATAACTATATAGCTTTCTAGTGTACTTGTAAATAGAAATGTATCATAAAGTTTCTACACATTAATAGGAATGGTGTTATCTGGGGACAGAAGACTATGTGTAAAAGTATTGTAGTTCCAGTTCTTTTTCTTTTAAACATTGGTATTACTTTAGCTACCAGGAGCTGGCTCAATAAATTTTTTAGCAATTTTAGAGAACATCCAAGAATGTATTCCTTAGCAAAATAAAAAATAAAAATAAATGGATCTTTTCCAAGTTTTTCATTATTCAAGAGGGAGCTTTTAAAGACTTGCAGTTTTAACATTTGAATGACACATGGTCCTAAAAAAAGCTAAGCCATCTTGAAATTTTCTTATGAGCTCATTTATCAGTAGAAATATTCATTTAATTGTATAGTCCTTAGCTGAGAACACAATTTCCTCCTTCTCATAGTATAATATTTCAGAACAAATTGGTTCAAGTTGATATTTTTCATGTTAGTATTGTATTATTATTTATTTCTATCTTCTCTACTTCCCTCTTTTAATGATATTATTATGTTTATTTGTTATGTCTCACCTATATTCACAAGTGAGAACAAGGAGTTCCACAGTTCAAAATATTCAAACAAAACAAAGCCAAACTAAAAAAGGGTTAACAGTACTATATTCCAGTCCTTGGCAGACTTCCCGGAATCTGTCTGGTAATTCAGAATGCCCATAAATTACAAAGGCCGCTCCACAGGTATCCTTTCAACACATCAAACACTTTGCTTCCAAGCAAAGTTTGAGAATCACCACGCTTCCTTAAATCTCCTCCTAGTTCTGGCATCAAGCCACGATCTGTCAGTTTCCCCACTCAAAGCCTCTGACTCATTTTGTGGATCAGTTGCTGGCATGAGCAAAGTCGAAGGTTCTGGGGAGGATTGTCTCTGCGACAATCTCTCATCCTCCTAGCTCACATCTGTGTCTGCTAATAATTCAGACTCCGCATTCACAGCAGGCTCCAGCCTTCCATCTTCAGAGTCATCAGAGTCAAAACTCACAGCAGGATCGATCCTTTCAGTCACAACACTATCCCTCACTGCAGGGCCTTTCCCCCGAGTCTGACGATCAGGATGTGGTTTTGACGGGAATTGTGCATGATATATGCGAATAAGGTCTGGGGCATGCACCTTGGATACATCCTGCCAAGAGCGAATCTCCGTTTCATTTTCCAGTCTTCCCAAGAAGTACTGGAATCGTCCCTTCAGCTATCGTGAATCATAAATTCCGACCACTGTAGTATCTGTAACAGGGTCAGTGCTGAGCCTAGATGGAGAATCTTCTGGAGAATGGAGAGTACACGATGGAATGTCAGGTACTAACAGGGAGCGATGAAAAACAGGGTGAATGCGCATGGAGCACAGTAAAGTGAGTCAATAAGCCACAGGATTAATAACTGCCTCGATAGGGAAGGGACCAATAAAGCGATGATCCAACTTCCTAATCGGACGATCGACCCGAAGATGTTTCATTGACAACCACACCTTGTCCCCCACAGCCAACAGAGGCGTTGCTCGACGCGAACGATCTGCGAAATGCTTATAATTTGCTTTCGCTCATTCCAATTGTCTGGAAATTAATTGATGCACCGCATATAACTCCGACAAAAAATCTCGTGCCTCTGGAACTGGAGAATCTGCGATCAACAGGGGGAAAAACCTCGGATGGTAACCCAGATTTGTGTAAAAAGGTGTCATGTGGGTAGAGGTGTGCCAAGAATTATTAAAGGCAAACTCTGCCAATGGAAGATAGGTCACCCAGTCATTTTGTCTTTGATTTACAAAACATCTGAGGTATTGGGCGAGGATGCCAATTACCTTCTCAGTCCCACCATCGGTTTCTGGATGGTGCGCCGACGCTAAACATACTTGTACTCGTAGTGCATTCATTAGACTTTTCCAGAATTGAGTTGTGAACTGAACACCGCGATCTGAAACAACTCTGTCTGGTAAGCCATGTAAATGGAACACATGTTGTATGAAAAGCTGGGCAGTAACACGAGCCGAGGGTAATCTCCTACACGGGATGAAAAGGGCCATCTAAGTGAGCATGTCAACCACCACGAGCACTGTCGTATAACCTGACGAAGGGGGCAAGTGTGTTAGAAAGTCCATGGAGATCGCTTCCCATGGTCTGCTTGGAGTCGGCAGTGGTTGAAGAAGTCCAGGAGGCACACCCGACGCCGCTTTTGTTTGTCGACATTGTACGCAAGAAGCGACGTAGGAAAACACATTGTGTTGAACCCGGGGCCACCAAAAAGTCCAGGTGACCAAGTGCAGAGTTTTGTAAAAACCAAAATGACCAGCAGCGGGGTTGTCATGACATTGAGTCATGATGAGGGCTCTAAGCATCCTGGTGGGTACGTACAATAAATTCCGATATCTTAGCAAGCCCTCTTCAAAAGACCATGGAGAATCAGGTCCAACTTCCCCCCTTCTCTGCTGCGTCCATGCATTTAATCACTGCGCCTCCCATATTCGAGCCCGTAAAAAAAGCTAGGCATTGTTTGAGGTTTATATTTGATAGTTTCAAATAAAGTTTCCTCTAAATAACTTCTCCATTGAATCATGCTTACTTTGTATGACCCGGGGTGTGGCAGTTAAATAAGGAAGAAGAGTCCATTTAGTACCTCCAACTTTGCCCCCAGTGTCCAGGTTACCTTCGGCTGTAGAAAAAACTCTCCTAAGAACAGTCTTTAAATAGAGGAAATTCAGTCTGGAAACAAAGTACATACAAACTGTAAATAAAAATCCACACAAACCACACTGCAGTAATTAATTTGACAGGACAGGAAGAGGAATTGCAAACTTGAAAGCCCAGCAAAACACACAAAGTTGGGAAGACACCAGGAACCCAGATAAGCCTTGACGATACCAGATAATTCACAATTTGCTCCCAACAACTTGCTGTGCGCAGCTTTCCTTTTTAAACACTGTGTTCCCAGCTGCAGCTAATGAAGGGAATCAGGGCCCTTTCCTTCCCCATAAGCCATGTAACTCACATTGCTCCCTTCTCCGTTCCTCCCTAGGATGAAGAGGGGGTGGGCCTGGGTCTCCCTCCGAATTCCCTCTCTCTTGCTCTACTTCTCCCCTGCTCTGCCTAACTGGCCTTTGCCTTTCCCCAGTTTCTTCCACAGCCAATGGAGCCACAGTCCTACTTCCGGTCAGCTGCTCGGCCTCCCCCTCCGAATCAGATTCCGACAGGGACATGACAACTTGGACTTGGTCAACTTGGTGTTCATGCTTGATCTTACTACTTTATAGCATTAAGCTGCTTGCCCATAACTTGGCCTGATGATCATTGGAGGACACCTCCAAGACTTTTGTTTGTCATAATTATGAACCCATAATTATAAAACCTTACCTTGTGAGCCTTATGACTTTTCTATCTCTCATTCTTTTTTCCCCTCAATAGTTTCCAGATTCTTTAAAATACAAGCAATGACAACTGGATGATTGATAACAGTTCAGCTGATAAATCTGTAGAAGGGAACATTAGTGATAAATAGTCTGTTCTTAGGCATTATATGAGATTAGCTCTTATAAAATTAACCCAGCAGTCCTACCTTATCAGTAGTGATATGAATAATACTATAGGGTCAAATTTTCTCATTCATATAATAATAATTGATGTTATAGAGTTGCTGCTAAGGCATATTGGAAATCATTATACATATTTTTATACAGTGCTTTAATACCACCTTATCAGGGGTCTAGAGAACCAGTAGTTTTGAAGAGCAGCTGACACCAAAAGGGTTCTCTTCAACGATCTTCTAGTCTTCTGATTAGGCCATCTGCCCACCCAGGCTCTAGGCTGTGCTTTGTTCTCTACTTTTTCCACCTCAGTTATTTTGCGTGGCACAGCTGAGTGCCACGTGTCAGCAGGAGAAGGTGAATGCTTGCAGGAACCAGTGATTTGTATACAGTGCGCATTCATGCGCAGCCAGGGTGGGATTCTACCAGTTCGTACCTATTCGCAAGAAGCGGTTGTTAACATTCTAAGCAGTTCAGAGAACCGGTTATTAGAAGAAATTACTGGCCTAATCCTGTAAGGAAGGCAGGAAGGAAACATTCTGGTGTTGCTTACAGAAACTGCCTCTCTGTTGATCCTTATTACATTCTTGGCAGGACTAGACTTCCTATCTCAGGAATATCTCTGGAGTTTTTTTCCCTTCCTTTGCTGGTACTTTGCTTGTGTGGAGTGACCATTCAAAGTTACAATGGCACTGAAAAAAGTGACTTATGACCATTTTCACACTTACGACTGTTGCAGAATCCCCACAATCATGAGAGGCCAGGCAAGGAGATGCATGCCTCAATGATATTGAGTTGTCCACACCCAGCCAATAACATGACCACCAAGCCACGTCTATCCAGTCGCATGACCACCAAGCCATGCCCACCACCTAAGCCACACCCACACAACCCGTTGTTAAAAATTTGAATCCCATCCCTGTGCGCAGTTCACCGAACTGGTTGTTATGCTGGTAGGATCCCACCCCCGCTTTATACACAAGAGATTTACAGAAAGTAAATCTATACACAAGAGATTTACAGAAATCAGGATAACTTTGGCTGACTGTGAAAAGCTACTGCTGTACTAGAAAGTAAGATAGTAATAAAAAGAAGGGCGTGGCAAGGATTTTCATAGAAATGCCAAGAAAATTAAGGAAGTTCTTGACTTACAAATATTCCTTAATTACATACAGTTCAAAGTTATGATGCTGTAAATAATGACTTATAACTGGTCCACACACTTACAACTATCATAGCATTCCCATGGTCATGTGATCAAAAATTGGGAGCTTGGCAACCAGTATGTCTTACAATGGTTGCAGCATCCTAGGGTCACATGATCACAATTTTTGAACTTCCCAGGAGGCTTCTGACAAGTGAAGTCATGGAAGAAGCAAGATTTGCTTAATCACTGTGTGATTTGGGTGAGATTCATTCAATTACCATCAGGCTTTATTTGAAGACTATTTTTTTTTTAAAAAAAATTAGACATAAATTTCATCTGGTGCAATATCAGAATATAATTCAGGGTCAGGATTAGTGTTCTTCAAAAACAGTAAGATATTTTTCTTTTCTGCCCCAAAGGAAGGAAGGAAGGAAGGAAGGAAGGAAGGAAGGAAGGAAGGAAGGAAGGAAGGAGGGAGGGAGGGAGGGAGGGAGGGAGGGAGGTGTTAAGTCCGCATGGAAGGAAGCCAGGAGTCGGTGACTTTGTTTCAAGCTCTTTTTATTAGGCTGGTACCAAACTGAGCATATAGGAAACTTCGCAGCTTTTTATTTCCAATCCGCGGCATCCGCGGCCAATGCACCACTTTGAATCTCCCGCGATTCAAATGGACCAATCGCGGGAGATTCTCAGCGAGCCAATCGGCGCGGCTCGCCTAGCCAATCAGAGCGCCCCGTGCTTTGGCCAATCAAAGCGCGGGGATCTCAAGAATGCAAATGAGGGGACAGAACACCCCTCCCCTCTTGGTTCAGTCCTTACGTTGCGTAGTCCCGTAGGTAGGCGGGGCTCCATCTCTGCCTACTGGACTTGCTCAGGTCAGTCGTATGTTGGATCCCGGCCAGTTCGGTCGGCATCTCTGTTTCTCCGGACTCCGTCGTGGGAACCGCCTGGTCTGTCTGGCCGGGCCGCTCTCCACAGCTCCCTCCTGGGCTACCCGGGTTGGTTGAGCTGCGGGTTTTGCCGCTCCCACTCGGTCTTCCTGGGTTGGTTGAGCTGGCCTGGCTGTCTCTTTCTGGCGAGGTTTCGTGCTGGCTGCTTCCAGGTGAGTACGGCTGGTTTATTTTTTCTCGGTTTTGGTTCCCTGGGTATTCCCTCCCCTCTTGGTTTGTGTTGTGGGGGTTGGTTTTGCTTGGTTGCGCGTTGGTGGTCTCTTGTGTGGTCGTCCTCGATCTTAACTGGTCAATGTGCCATTTCCACGCTCGTCCATCGGTTGTTTGTAGCCAGTACGAGTGTGGGCCTCTTAGTTGTGTTATGATGGCCGGTACCCATAATGGGTCTCCGGTTAGGTTTTTCACGTAGACGGCATCGCCTGGTGCGAAGGTTCGGTGTTTGCTGGTGGAATCTGGGGGTTTCTCTGGGTTGTACGTGGGGTGTAATCTATCGAGTAGGGACCTTATTTTCCTCCCCATTAGCAGTTCAGCTGGGCTTTTATTTGTTGTGGTGTTTGGGGTTATGTGCTGGATGAAAAGCAATTTATTTATTTTGTCCTGGATCTCCCCGTGGTCTATTTTCTGGATGGTTTTTTTTGTGAATTGAACCATCCGTTCCACCCTACCATTCACTGCCAGATGCGCCGGGGCTGTCAGCGTGTGTCGTATGCCCCTCTCCGCTCGGAATTTTTCGAATTCTAGCGAGGTGAATTGGGGCCCGTTGTCGGAAACAAGGACGTCTGGGAGGCCGTGTGTTGCAAAAAGTTTGCAGAGTTCTTTGGTCACGGCCTGCGTGGTGGTTGTTCTCATGTTGCTTACCTCCAGCCAGTTGGAGTAAGCATCTACGGTTATTAAGAAAGTGTGTCCTTTTGTGGGCCCGGCGAAATCTATGTGGATCCTAGACCACGGTCCCCTGGGGGTTTCCCACTCTAGGATGGGTGCTGCGGGTGGGCTTGGCCTAGTTTCCTGGCATCGTTGACACCTTGCTACCCAATCCTCGATCTGTTTGTCCATCCCTGGCCACCAAGCGTAACTTCTGGCCAGGGCTTTTGTCCTAACGATGCCCGGGTGCCCCTCGTGTAACAGTTCCAAAACCTTCCCTTGTAGTTTTTCCAGGATGACCACCCTATCCCCCCATAGAATGCACCCTTTTAGTAACGAGAGTTCAGTTTGCCGGTTCAGGAATGTCCTGACGGACTCGTCGTTGTCCCTTTCCGGCCACCCTTTCTCTACCCAATGCAAAACCCGCGCCAGACGTTTGTCTTTATTAGTTTCTCGGGCAATGTCTGATGCAGTTATGGGTAGGTTGGGTAGAGTCTCTATGCTGAGGGTGGTCATCGTGGGTGCTGGGTCAGTGTCAAGTTCCGGTAACGGTGCGCGGCTTAAGGCATCCGCATGGGAGATAGTCTTACCAGGTCTGTGTGTGAGTCCGTAGTTGTAGGCAGCCAGGAACTCGGACCACCTTGTCATTCGGGGAGACAGAATGTTCGGAGTGGCCCTGTTCCCTGCAAGGATTCCCAGCAGCGGTTTGTGGTCGGTGATGATGGTAAAAGTCCGACCGTAGAGGTACTCGTGAAACCTTTTTACTGCGGCGATGATAGCCAAAGCCTCTTTGTTCAGCTGGCTGTAGTTCTGCTCCGGTTTGGTGAGGGTCCTTGAAAAGAACGCGATGGGTGCTTCTTTTCCGTCGGGGAGAGTGTGGTTGAGGACAGCGCTGACGCCAAAGGGTGATGCATCACATGTGATGGCTAGTGATAGGGTCTCGTTGTACTGGATGAGGACGGCATCCGACGTGAGCAGGTCCTTGGTTTTTCTGAAGGCGGCTTCCTCGCGTTTCCCCCAAGTCCAGGTAGCCGCCTTGTCCAAAAGCCTTTGCAAAGGCTCCACCGCAGTCGCCTTTTGGGGCAGGAAGACATTATAAAAGTTTAGCAGCCCCAGGAACGCCTGCAGTTCTGTTTTTGACCTGGGTGTGGGGGCTTCCTTGATGGCTTTAATTTTCTTGTTGGTGGGGTGAATGCCGTGTCGGTCTAGGAGGTATCCTAGGAATTCGACCCGCTCTGTGTACAGCTGGCATTTTTCCCTCTTCACTTTAAGCCCGGTTTCTTTGAACCTCGTTAGCACCTCCCTTAGGCGAGCCTCTAGTTCGGCCTGGTTGGTTGCCGATACTAGTACATCATCGAAGAATGGGACCACCCCCTTGATGCCCTGTAAGAGTCTTTCCATGAGGCTCTGGAAAATCCCCGGTGCCACGCTGACTCCAAATTGGAGCCGGTTGCATCTAAACGCTCCCCGGTGGGTGACTATGGTTTGTGCCTCGACAGTTTCCTCGTCGACTGGCAGTTGCTGGTATGCTTAGGCCAGGTCAAGTTTCGCAAAAACTTTGCCCCCTCCCAGTGAGTGTAGGAGATGCTGCACTACTGGGACGGGGTAAGTGCTTTGCTGCAAGGCGCCATTTAGGGTGGCCTTATAGACCCCGCAGATTCTCACTGACCCATCAGGCTTAATCGGGGTGACTATGGGGGTCTCCCACCGGGTGTGGTCTATGGGTTGTAATACCCCTTGCTTTACGAGCTTGTCAATTTGCTCGTCTATCTTCGGTTTGAGTGCGAACGGGACCCGCCTTGGTTTTAGGCGTTTTGGGGGAACATTGGGGTCTAGGCTGAAGGATATAGGGGGCCCTCGGTACTTGCCTAGGGTGCCGTCAAATACTTCCTGGAAATCCCGGGCCAGTTGCTGCTCCCACTCGGCTTCGGTGATGTGGTCGATGCCCATGACTGCGATGCCTAGCAGTGTGAACCATTGAAGTCCCAGTAGGCTAGGTTGGTCTCAATCAACGATGGTTAAGGGAAGTCTTTCGGCGTGTCCCTTGTAGGTCACTGTAAACTGTCCTGTTCCAACTACAGGGATGCGGTTTCCCTGGTAGTCCTTGAGGATTAGTCTCTAGTTTTCTAGTTGTTTTCTCTGGATGGTAGGCACCAAGTGTTTAAGTTCTTTCCAGGCTACCATTGAGAGGTAGGACCCGGAGTCCACCTCCATTTTACAGAGCTCGCCTTCGATGCCTACCTCCATGTAGACCTTTCTGGCGTCTGTGGTTGTGGCGTGGCCGATGGTGACCGTCTGATGTGTCTCTTCTCTCCGCCTGGCCTCGCCGCTTCATTGGGCTCGTCCGTTTCGCTCCCAGTGGTTGTCTGTTGGCCGGTCTCTGGTCCTGGGGGGTGTGCTCTCTTGTCTCCGCTCGCTCGGGTCCCATCGCCTGGGGCTGTGGGTCTTCTTGAGGCGGCAAACGCATGCGATGTGGCCCTTCTTGTCACAGTGCCAGCAAACGGAGTCGAAAAACTGGCATTCGGATCTGGGGTGGTCGCCTCCGCAACCGGCACACACGGTCCTCGACTTACGACTCCGCCGGCTGCGCTGGTCGCAGCCCGCCTGTAGTCGGTGGATGTCTTCCTCTTCGTCGGACGTGCCCGAGGTCAAGTGGAGTTCGCCTTGGTGGGTGGTGGTTTCAGGTTGGGCCTCGGTCGACCTTGCAGGGTTGTTGTTTGCGGTGCAGTCCCCGGCGTTCGGTCTCCGCATGCGGTCTGCTGACTGTCGGGTTGCTTCGGCGGCCATGGCTTCAGAGATGGCGTCAGCGAGAGCAATGTTGCTCTTAGCCATCAACCGACTTTGGAGAACGGGGTCCCAAAGGCCGAGCACGATTCGGTCCCGAAGGGCCTCGTTCATGTTGGAGAACTCGCATAGTCCTCCCAGGCGCCACAGCTCTGCAACGAAATCACTGAGACTCTCGCCCGACCGCTGGTCCCGCCAATAAAATTCGTGCCGTCGGATGAGGATGGACATGGCTGGAGCGTAGTGGTTTCGGAGCAATGGCTCGAGGTCCTTCCAATCCATTTCGGTCATGTCGGCGGGTTTGGCTAGCGCTTTTGCCATCTTAAACACTGCGGGCCCACAGTGTGTTAGGAAAATGGCTCGTTTCTTTGGTCCCGTGGCATCCTTCAGATCGTTGCATTCGAGGAACATGTGGAATCTGTCCGTGTAAGATTCCCAGTCCTCGGTAGCAGGGTTGAAGGGGGTTGGTGGCGCGATGCTGGCCATTTCGTCGGTTGGCTGGCTTCCGTCGGACATGTGCTTCGGTTCAGGATGAGGATCCCACCTTCGTCGCCAGTGTTAAGTCCACGTAGAAGGAAGCCAGGAGTCGGTGACTTTGTTTCAAGCTCTTTTTATTAGGCTGGTACCGAACTGAGTGTATAGGAAACTTCGTGGTTTTTTATTTCCAAGCCGCGGTGGCCGCGGCCAATGGCACCACTTTGAATCTCCCGCGATTCGAATGGACCAATCGGGGGAGATTCTCAGCGAGCCAATCGGCACGGCTCGCCTAGCCAATCAGAGCGCCCTGCGCTTGGGCCAATCAAAGCGCAGGGATCTCAAGAATGCAAATGAGGGGACAGAACACCAGGGAAGAAAGGGTCCTGTCACAAATCTATGTGTTTTTCATTCATTATTTTTGGATTAAATTTATAATTATTTTCCTGATTCTAGCTGGAATTAAAAGTCAAGTTTTAGATCCCAATGTTTTTCAGAAAAACTTGACCTATACTTCCATGGAAACTAGAGCTGCAAAATCCATTTGTATGGCAATGCAGAATTTGAGCAACATTCTTGAAAAAAAAAAACTGTGCATCTTTGAAAGGCTTAACACAGAGTTCTATCTAATACACCCACAGATTACCCACCTCTTTCAAATTGCTGCTTTTTCAAATACCCAGCAGTATTTCCTAGCTACAAACACAGGCTTGGTTGTTTCAAATCCACCAGTTTTAGTTTTAAAAGCAATGCATTCTATTATTCCATTAGCATGGAATAACAATTATGTAATTTTTGCTTGATCTATGCCTTTGTTTGCTATTAGTCTTGCACAGAAAAATGAAGGCATGGATCAGGTAAAATTTACATAATTACTTAGGTTTGTAGGTGGAAATATCCCATGGACACTTAGTATCAGGAAACCTACCAACCAGTTTCACTAATTGGATGCAATGCAACAGTAATATTTTGTAGAGATAGAATGTTATTATTATATTTTAAGTGAGATTTTGTGTTCACGAAAATTTGACATTTAATGGAAGGTAAGGAGAAACTCACACATCAAGAAAGCATTGCTATAATTTTCTGGAAGAGAATACTTTGCTGACCTCTTTGTGTTAGAATTATAATTGTTTTCTTTCACATTTGAGTTTTTAAACACTCAGGCTGAAGTTATTTGTTTTATTCTCTCAAACTATTTGAAAAGAGATAGCATCCTTGTAGAACTCAGGCTTTTTGCATGTAAAACTCACCAGCTCTGTTCAACTATTTCCATTAATAAAGTTTTCAGAGAGAAAAGCAATTAATTTACATTGCCCTTCTCTGCACCTTTCCTGATTTTTTTCCTTAAAATGTGGCTGCTCAAACTGGTCACAATATTTGAAGTCTGACCCATGCAGAGCACAATGGAAATACTTCCTGTGTTGGCAGCTATATTCTGTTGATGCAGCTTAGAATTGTATTTCCTCTTTGGCAATGTTATTTTGCTGACTCATATCATTTGGTAATTAACTATTCCTGTGAAATCTTTTCCACACATATTTTGACTAAGCCAGCTATGCCTATACTCCATTCTATATCTCTGCATTTGAGTTTTAACTCCAAGGTGAAGTCTTTTGCATTTGTTTCTGTTAATTTTGTTCTGATATTTTTAAACTACTTCTCTCATCCAGTAAGATCTATTAAAGTTTTGTCTTGGCTTCTAAAGTACTAGCTATCCCTCTCGGAAAACAACAACAACAAAGCATAATAATAACACCCCCCCCCCCCACACACACACACTCAACAATAAGTAATAAAAACAAGAATAGGATTTAAGATTTTGTAAGATATTTTTTAAAATGCTTTACCATGAAATGCATTTTACTTTAGAGAAAATTAAAATAAGAAACATTTAATTGCATATGCCAAAATGGTACATCCAGACTAAGGAAAAGAGTTTAAAGTCAGCAAGAACTTAATGCAGGCAAGAATTTACTATGGTTGATACATTCACAAATTTCTGGAAGAATAGTAACACATCTGCAGAAAGAAGGAGGAACTTTGACAAAATTGATAGAATTTGAGACATTTCTACAAAATTAACATCATTATTAGGAAATATATATAAATTGTTATTGAAGTATGACATGGAGATGGAACAAATAAACATTTGTATGATAAAGTGACACACAGCATTATGGAAATAATCACAGTTCAACAATGGGAAGAATCAGGGAAAAAATAAATCAGGCTTACTCCAAGTTATTATTTAAGGAAAATGGGACATAACTCTATCAACAATCACTATAATAGATAAATCATGCAACAATAAATGCTGGAAATGTCATAACAAAGAAAGAACATGTAATCATACACAGGGGTTATGCAAAACAAAACTAAAAATCCTCAAAAGTACAGGAAAGAAAAACATAAAAATATTGAGAAAATCCTAGAAATAAAATTTGAACCAAGGCCAAAAATACATTTATTAGGTATAATTCACAGAAACCCTAAGTGAAAAATGTCATGATTTATTAAGTTGTATGGTGACAGCTGCAAGACCAGATGTGTCACAATATTGGAAAAGAGGAACCTTGATGATATCAGATTGTGAAAACAAAATTGGAGATGCTGTATATAGCAATGGCAAAATTGATGGAATATGCACAACAGAGGTCTAACCAAATGTAAACAAGAATGGCTTCCATGTTACTTAGTTGGGGAGAATTAGATGTTTGGAATATGATTTCTACAGGAAAATTATGGACCCAATAATAACAAACAGACAAAACAACTAAAATAGATTTCAGCAATAATCTTCAATGTAAAGTACAGATGTTTAGATATTTCTCAGCAGCTGAGAAAACAAACAAGAGGGAAGAGGAGAATAGGTCCCCAGAAAGGTTTCTATTTCTTTTTAATTTAGTAGTAGTAATTATTTTTATACTATTCTACTGTCACTATCGAACATGGATTTTTATTTCACTATTCTAATAATAAAAATAACATTTGACCTGTCTGTGATCTATACTTTTGGCTGAATATTCCCTGAATTTCTTCATCTGCCATGGTGCATGTTATGAACTAATAAAACGCTTAAATAAAGTTTTATCAAATCTTTAGGAATAGCAGGGTTCTAATCCTGCTCTTCTGATTGGCCGATAATAGCGATATTGGATTGGTCCGTTCAGGAGAATCTGATTGGCTGTTAACGAGCCACTCTCATTTGTTAAAGGGGTTAACGCTCCACGTTTCTCATTGGTTACTAGATCAGCAGCTTGCCTAAAAAAAGGCTGCTGCCGCCCTAGGTTTTTGCTCCGTTCAGAATGATTAATAAAGAGTTGAAGTTCACTGTTCACCATCTTGTCTCCATTCCTTGCGCCCATGCGCAGAACTTAACACTGGCGATGAAGGTGGGATGCGGAGACATCAGAGCTGACTGAACACTACAGAGCACCAAACAGAGCACATGGCTGAAGGCGCATCAACGGCGGAAACCATGTCCGGCGGCACCATACCACCCGCTCCATTCGACCTGGCACAAGAAGACTGGGACTCATACATGGACCGGTTCCAGATGTTTCTGGAGACCAACAACTTGAAGGATGCCACTACTAGAAAAAAGTGAGCGGTATTCCTGACTCACTGCGGACCTGCCATTTTTAAGATGGCTAAGGCACTGGCGAAACCGGCTGAGGTGAAATCCATGAACTGGGACGTCCTCCAGCCCCTCCTATGGGCCCACTATGCACCTACCGTACCAACGCTTGTCCGAAGACATGAATTTTACCAGAGAGACCAGCGGAAAGGAGAAAGCGTTGCAGATTTCATCACAGATCTCCAGAAACTGGGAGGCCTCTGCGGGTTCGCTGACCTCGAAGAAGCTCTAAGAGACCGAATAGTTCTGGGGTTAGATGCACCTCACATGCAAAGTAAGCTGATGGCGAAAGGCGACATCAGACTTGCAGATACCATCGCTGACGCTACTGCAGCAGAAGCAACCAGGAAGTTGGCTGCCCGAATGCGCCGCACCAATGCCCCGCTCCACCAACTCGCCGGTGAAACCTCACCTCTCCTAGAGGGACATACAACGGCAACCCACCACGAGGACCTCGAATCATCATCAAACAGTGATGAGGAAGAGGTCAACCGGCTCCGGTCTGAATGAGACCAACGCCACCAGCGTAATCAGAGAATGCAGCATCAATGCGCAGGTTGTGGGGCAAACCACCCACGATCAGATTGCAAATTCCTCGATGTGCTCTGCCATGTTTGTGGGAAGAGAGGCCACATCGGAAAGGTCTGTAGAAGCAAGCAAGGATCCAGCCCATTTCAGAGGGGGACCAACTACCGCCAAACCACAGGAAATCATCCTGTGAGTCGGGAACATTTGAACCACCAATGGAACAACCACTCCTACAGAAATAAACCACTAGCCAATTCAACGAAATGAGAAGAGGCACACCAAACCATTACAATTGGTCACACCTCATCATAAGATACAAAGAAGATCCGAGTGAAGGTCGCCATCGAAAACCAGCCCTGCATGATGGAAGTTGATTCAGGATTGTTCCTCTCAATGGTTTCCTGGAAGACCCTTAAACAATTAATCCCTGCCGTCCAGCGGCAAGACCTCAGAACCCAAAGAATCATACTCAAGGATTATCAGGGAAACCGAATTCCGGTCGTTGGATCCAGCCTAGTCCAGGTCTCATTCAAAAATCATACTGCATCTTTACCATTGACCGTCGTCGACCATGATTGGCCTAGCTTGTTAGGCCTTCAATGGTTCGCTCCACTTGGGATCGAGGTAGCCGGCATTCACCAAACCAGAAGCAACGACTGGGAGGAGGCCCTCATCCAGGAATTCCAGGATGTCTTTGCAGACAAACTAGGCGAGTACAAGGGAACCCCGATATCATTTAACCTTAACCCTGAAGTAGCCCCCATCCGCCTTAAGCCTTGTCAAGTACCTTTTGCCCTTAAATCAAAGATTGACAAGCAACTTGATAAATTAACAGCCCAGGTTGTTTTAGAACCGACAGACCACGCTCCTTGGGAAACCCCAATCATAACACCCATCAAACCGGATAGATCGTTAAAGATTTGTGGGGACTACCATGCCACCCTGAATCATGCCCTTCAACAGAATGCTTACCCGGTGCCGGTGGTACAACACCTCCTCTATTCCCTGGGGGCAGAAAAGTCTTCACTAAATTGGATTTAGCACAGGCGTACCAACAACTGCCTGCAGATAAAAAAACAGCAGAGGCACAAACGATAGTTACGCACCGAGGTGCCTTTAAGTGCAACTGACTCCAATTCGGAGTTAGCGTAGCCCCAGGGATTTTTCAGAGTTTGATGGAGAGACTCTTACAGGGGATAAAAGGGGTCGTACCATACTTTGATGACGTTTTAATTGCTGCCCCGAAGAGAGAAATACTAAAGGAGCGTCTTCAGCTGGTTCTCCAGAAATTTAAAGACTCCGGCCTTAAGGTTAAAAAAAAAAAAATGTCAACTGTGTACAGATAAAGTAGAGTTCCTGGGGTACCTAATCGATAAACAAGGCATTCACCCTACCAATAGCAAACTAAAAGCAATCAAGTATGCCCCAAGACCCAGAAATAAGACTGATCTCCAAGCTTTCCTGGGGCTCATTAATTTTTACAACATCTTCCTGCCCCACAAAGCAACCGTAGCTGAGCCCTTACATAGGTTTCTCAACAAAAAAGCAACCTGGGTCTGGGGGCACCGAGAGGAGCACGCATTCCGACAAGTGAAAAACCTATTGACCTCAGATGCTGTTTTAATGCAGTATAATGAGATTTTGCTTTAACAATTACATGTGACTCGTCACCATTTGGAGTAGGAGCCATTTTAAGCCATGTGTTACCAAACGGTAGTGAAGCCCCTATTGCCTATTTTTCAAGTACCCTATCAAAGGCTGAACGTAACTATAGTCAAATCGATAAAGAGGCTCTTGCTGTTGTATCTACTGTGAAACGGTTTCATGAATATGTATATGGACGAGTTTTTACTATTGTTACCGACCACAAACCTTTGCTGGGGATTATAGCGGGAGATAAGCCAACCCCCTATATATTGTCACCTAGAATGACTCACTGGTCAGAGTTTTTGGCTGCGTACAATTATAGGCTGCATCACCGCCCGGGGAAAGCCATTCCCCACGCTGACGCGCTGAGCCATGAACCACTTCTGGAAACCGTCGATGACCCAGCTCCAACCCTTACAACACTCCAGATTGAAACGCTACATTCACCGCTGCTAACAGCTAGAGATATCGTGATCGAAACAAAACGCGATCCTATCTTAATGCGAGTTCTTAGCTGGGTCGAACGGGGATGGCCAGGAGATCAAACCCCTGACAACTTCACCCCCTTCAAGAACTGGCAAACAGAACTTTTTTTGCAAAAAGGCTGCATCCTATGGGGGGATAGAGTCGTCGTCCCAGAGCGGTTACAACGAGCAGTATTAAAGACACTGCATGAGGGTCACCCCAGCGTATGAAAGCGCTTGCACGAAGCTACGCATGGTGGTCGGGCATCGACAAACAGATTGAAGCCTGGGTAAAGACTTGTTTAAAGTGCCAGAAAGTTAGCAATGCCCCACCTAAAGCAACTCCAACAGAATGGGAAACACCCCAGGGACCGTAGTCCCACATCCACATTGACTTTGCGGGACCTACTAAAGGACATACATTCCTCCTAACAGTGGATGCCTATTCAAACTGGCTCGAGATCCACAAAATGAAGAGTACTACAACTGAGTCTGTCATCCGGAAGTTGAACAGGCTATTCGCGACGCATGGACTGCCAGACATTCTGGTATCTGACAATGGACCCCAGTTTACCACTCTACCCTTTGAACAATACTTAGCGGACCGGGGTATTCGCCATGCACTAACTTCACCAGCGCACGCTGCGGCTAACGGAAGAGCCGAGCGCATGGTACAATTTGTTAAAAAAAACCTCTACAAAATGGACTATGGGGACATTGAAGATAAAATAAACAGAATACTCCTTCTCCAACACATCACTCCACACAGAGTCACCAACAAGATTCCAGCTGAACTATTAATGGGATGCAAACTCCGTTCTCACCTCGACCAGCTTCACCCATCTTATGAACCAGAGAAACCCTGTGGATCTAGCAGAAAATGTCGTGAGTTCAAGATAGTCAACTTAGTTTTCACCAGAAACCTTTCTGGCGAATCGTTGTGGGTCGAGGCAACTGTAATTCAAGCCACTGGACCCAGGTTGTACTGGGTGAAAACCTGCGATGAAAAAATATGGAAACGCCATATAGATCAGCTTTGCTCAAGGCTACAACCTAGTTTCCACGACTCCGATAACTCCCAAACTGAGGGGGGAGGGGATGTCGAAGAAACCGATTTCGAGATGGCGGAAAGCAGGAGCGAAAGAAGTCAACAATCGGGCATAACAATTGAAGAAGAATCAGGGAGGGGTGTTTCCTCACCACAGAGGAACACCTCAACAGAGGCAAGCCCGCATAGACCAGAGGACATCAACAAGAACATTAGCGGCACCAAGTCATCCAATGAGGAACCACCGGCACCCAACTTGCCCAAAAACATCCCACCGAAACCGGGTTACAGACAGGAACCGGTGGGACAGCGCAAATCCAATAGACAGTCAAAACAACCTTCCTACCTCAGGGATTACGTCACCGCACCCCCTAAATGGAACCCAGGGGGAAGGGGTGTTATGAACAAATAAAACACTTAAATAAAGTTTTATCAAACCTTTAGGAATAGCTCTTCTGATTGGCCAATAATAGCAATATCGGATTGGTCCGTTCAGGAGAATCTGATTGGCTGTTAACGAGCCACTCTTATTGGTTAAAGGGGTTAACGCTCCATGTTTCTCATTGGTTACTAGATCAGCAGCTTGCCTATAAAAAGGCTGCTGCTGCCCTATGGTTTTGCTCTGTTCAGAATGATTAATAAAGAGTTGAAGTTTACTGTTCACCGTCTTGTCTCCGTTCCTTGCGCCCATGCGCAGAACTTAACAGTGCACTCTGTAAAGTGCTGGTTAGATAAGGTGGAGACCCAAAGGAACTTAAAACAGCCCTACAAGATCTGCTAAAGCTCATTTAGGCCAGCTTTTTGCTTCTCCTGAGTTTCAATCAGATGCCTCTGAGGTATTTGAAAAATGGAAACATGATCTTCCAGTGGGTTTTTTTTTTTGCCTAGTGATGGCTATTGGAAGTTACATGCCTGCACCCATAAATAATATTGATTTTTCAAGATTGATAGGTTTTGATAAACCTATTCTCCACAATTCTTTCCAATAATCCTGCCATCAAAGCCCCATGGTCAAGTTCTGATGGGGAATAAGACCAAGTTTCCAGATTGTTCTCTTATTTAATAGCAACAAAATAAGCAGTCTGGATATACATTACCCCAAGCCTTATCAAGGTCGGTAAATAGATTTAATTTTCACTTTTCATTACTTTTTATGTTCTTTAGTAGGCATTATTTCATTTCCTAGCTAGCAAAGCCTGATAGAGCCTGGAATAGAATGTTAAACAAGTATTTTTTTCCCCCTAAACTTCATTTGTCCTCAGAAGAAGGCAAATCACAACACATGTATTTTCTCGACATACATAGGTCCATAATTCCAAGTATTTATCTTATTTATTCTTCTAGGTTGAAAGAAAGAATTTGATGTATTCTTTATTAACTGCTATCCAGGGGTGGGATTCTACTGATTCAGACTGGTTTGGGTGAACTGGATATTAAATTTTCATCTAGTTCTCTGAACTGGTATTTGAACCAACTGGCTGGCCCCGCCCACCCTGGCCTTCCCCTCCTAGGAGTCTCCACATGACCCATTTTCAATGCAGGTAAGTATAGGGTCCATGCAGAGATTCCGGGAGGAGGAAAACAGTCCTCCTGGAAGTACTGGAAGTCCGGAAATGGGCCTGTTTCTGGCTTCTGGAGGGCCTCCAGAGCCTGGGGGAGGCCATTTTTGCTCTCCCAGAGGCCTGAGGGAAGCCTTGGGAAGGCGAAAAATGGCCCTCTCAGAAGTTCTAGCAGGCCACGCCCAGCATGACCACGCCCACCCAGCAACTGAGTAGTAAACCGGTTGCTGGGATTTTTGAATCCAACCCCTGCTGCTGTCTCTTCATTGAGCATCTGATAAATCTTTCCTTTGTCTTATATTATAAGCACATATCAATAAGTCCCATGCGCTATTCTTAGCATTTGTTGCTAATTTATTAAGACAAGACCTGTCCTGACAAGCTGGATTTGCTTTGAAATTTCTAAGTGATCTCTCCCACTAACCAAGTTTGTTTTAAAAGAAATTCTGCTACTCAGTCTCCAGTCTGTAGCTGGCCACCAATGAATCAAATTTCTTTCCCTTCCTGAGAAATGTAATAAAATAAGACCGTCAAAGGGCTTTGTCCAGCACTTGGTGCACAATCACCATTTTTATTCATCACATGAATGCAGTGGTTTCAAGGGATGATTATCAACCTTGCAGATGATAGACAATGAAAAGGAATGACTAATGCTTTAAAAGAGAAAGAAAAAAATTCAAAAGTAGACAAATTTGAACGTAAGCCAAACAATGGGAAAAAAAGATGAAATGTAATAAGAAGAAATTCACAGCATGGCATCTGAGGAGAAAAAAAAGGAAAGGCACAAGTATAGGATGGAGAAGATCAAGCTTGCCAGTAGGGTATAGGAAAAATGATAGCTAGGGCTCCTTGTTACCATGCAAAACCAGGCTTCATTTCAGCTTCTTGTTGGCCATAGTAAGGGGAAGCCTTGCTAGTAAAGGATTTCTTCCTTTTATCCTAAGAGCCTCAATGGCACAGTAGTTAGAATGCAATACTGCAGGACATTTCTGCTGACTGCTGGCTGCCTGCAATTTGGCACTTCAAATCTCACCAGGCTTAAGGTTGACTCAGCCTTCCATCCTTCTGAGGTTGGTAAAATGAAGAGCCAGATTGTAGGGGGCAATAGGCTGACTCTGTAAACTGCTTAGAGAGGGCTGTAAAAGCACTGTGATGTAATATATAAGTCTAAGTGCTATTGTAATCCTTTGCTTTCTAGCAAGCCATTTTTCCTACCCTTCTTTTTCAGACAATAAATGAGTGCTCAGTTTGTTTCTTATCTCTTTTTGCAACCTCCTTTTTTCCTTTTTCTTTCTTTTCCTTGCTGTGATACCTCTTCACCTTCTTTAGCTACTTCATGCTTCTCTTCCGTCCTTACAGCTCTTTTGTACCAACAGTGTTGTGAATGAATAAATGTTAAATAAAGTTATCTTGAGCTTGAAGTCAAGTGCAGGGTTCTGGCCCTGCACTTCTGATTGGCTGTTTAATGGCAAGATCGGATTGGTCTGTTCAGGAGAATCTGATTGGCCATTAACAGGCCGTTCTCATTGGTTAACGGAGCTAGCGCTCCCGGATTGCTATTGGTTGAATAGTTAATAAGTTGCCTATATAAGGAAGGCTATAGCAGCCATTGAGTTCGAGCTGTCACACCATGTAAATAAAGAGTTTAAAGTTCACTGTTTCTACCGGCTAGGTCTCCATTATTCGCACCCATGCTCCAGACTTAACAAACAGTTTGGTCTCTTTTAAAGCCTCCCAGTTCTGTTTTGTTTCTGCCTCTTTGCTCTTTGAGGGGGGGTTTTGAAGATAGGTAGCCTTATTTCTTCGCTGAATCCACTCTGTTTATTCATTCTGAATGCAGCATTAGCAGCAACACTTTAGAGTGTTAATATTTCCACAGCTTATTTTCTCCTGATTTTTGACATCCTTTAATTATAAATGGGCCAGCCCCCATTCACTCCACATGCTGCAGTCCCTATTGGTCAAGGAATTCTGGCTAGTGGATCCAGGAAAATGGCCTTTTCTGCTCTGACTCCTGCCCTCTGAAAATCATGTCACTCAAATGAGATCTATCCCCACCCTTTCTGCCTTCTGCCTTAATGGGATTGGAAGTATTTAATGGACTCGGAGGAAGATACCATCTCTACTCTATTGTACTTTGATTGTTAACTTATTTCATCTCTATTTATTTTAATATTTAGTGTTTTAAGATTTTGTACTTGCTTTTATGAGGTTGTAATCCACTCAGTGGAAGGCATATAAATTTAATAAAAAAATAAAGTAAAAATTATAGGTCCTTTCAATTATAGGTCCTTTCAAAACCTATAGGTTTTAACTTTACTTCTTAATCCTAGCAGTTTTCAATCAAACATTAACTTTATTAATTACTATTGAAATTATCCAAGTTTCCATCTTTCACAAATTCTATTCTGACATTTGGCTTTCCTGCACCATCTCTGCAAATTTAGGCACTCTGAATGAACTCATAGTGTCTTGTTCCTTTTCCCATTCCAATACTTGCACTTTTGGAATGTCTAATTTTTACCAAGCATTTTTTTTTTAATTGACCCACTGGCTTTTTCTTCTGTCTCCCTTTTTTTCACCATCTTTTTACTGTCTCTTCTTGTAGGAACTCCTTTAAATAGTGGACTATTTTTGCCTATGACATTTTCTGCCATGGAATTATATTTGTTCTGGTTTTATTAAAATGTGCTTTCTTGAAATGTAAGACATACATTTGACTTGGCTTATGTAAAGTGCATTTGTTTCAATGAAAAGTTTTTGTACTTTAAATATGACATGATTTGCCTCACTGCAATACAACAATGAAGCAGTGGTGTAAGTACCACATCTTACCCCTGGTACCTCTTGACATTTCCTGTAGCTGGAAGAGATCTTGGAAATGATGTGAAGTAAAACAACTTGACAACTTTGTTGTCTTCTTCTAAAAGGAGGAAACTGCATTGCTCTGAAAAGTAGTTTGGAAAGGTGAAATAAGATTTTGGAAAAACTGCACCTTTCATTTAAGATTGGGATTTACAAAATGACACAAAACCCAACTGAAACATTAAAGAAAAATATTAAATATTAAAGATGTTTAAAGAATGGAGACAGAAATTATTAGGCACTATATCAACAATATCAATAACAGTGTCTGCTTTTATAGCTAGACTGGAAGAATGATAAGTATTGGTAAAAAGTGGTAACTTACAAAATAAACAAGCATTCAAACTGGAAATACAAATGCTAGTAAAAGTGT
The DNA here is from genome assembly GCA_033807585.1 of Hydrophis major. Taxonomy (NCBI): domain Eukaryota; kingdom Metazoa; phylum Chordata; class Lepidosauria; order Squamata; family Elapidae; genus Hydrophis; species Hydrophis major. The sequence continues at coordinate 25,391,169 of CM066333.1, forward strand.
GGATTACTAGACAGAGAAGAACCAAGAGAATGACTGAGAAGGACTTTTTATTGGATACACAAAAGAAGCTAGTTAAGGCTTTAAAATCACTTTTCACTGGATTTATGTTAAATCTCAAAAAAAAAAAGAAAACCTCTGCAATGAGAGGGCAAAAAGACAATATCTGAAGGAATTAAAGATTAAGACTGTTCGACATAAGAGAGAAAAATATAAAATTGGTTTGTTTGATCAAATTTAAAACCAGACATGTTTCTTTAATCAAGCTCTGATAACTCTTTACAGACATTTTGTTGACACCTTGGGCTGAAAAATTCATTAATTATGATTCTACATATAGAAGATCTGAATTATGAGAAGCTGAATTATTTGTTTGCAACTTTATAGGGAATCATGAGTGAACTCAATTTGTTTTTATTTATCATGAAGAAGACTGAAAGTCAATTCCTTACCTATTTAATTTTTTTTTATTCTACTTATTTCCTCTTTTCTATTTTGTCTTTCTTTGCACTTTTTATTCTTTCTCTCGATCTCCTTTTCTATTTCTGAGTTTAATTTGTATCATTTATTTATTTATTTGTATCCCACCAAATTTTACCAATAACTCAAGACAGCAAACATATCCAATATACCTTACCCCTCTTATTTTCTCCACAACAGCAACATTGTGAGGTGCATTTGACTGAGAAAGAGTGATTGTCTCAAGATCACCCACCTGGCTTTCACAATCATATTTAAAATCTTCAATAAAAATTAAAATTGAAAAGTACATTAGAAAGGAAAAATTGAAACTAAACACCCCTTTGAAGAATTGAAACTAAACACCCCTTTGCAATTTTGACAAGCCTATATTTAATTAGCTTCTGTTTCTTTATTGTTAATAATTCCAGCACATTATCATTTCTACTCCAAATTCCTTTGTCTATTCTCTACCTGTGAAGGAGACAGTTGTCAGTGACAGAGGTCAAGAATTTCCCAGAAGGACAATACTTTGCAGATTTAGACTTTAACAGATGTCACAGCAATTAAAGTCTCCATACTACTACAACATAGTTTCAAAGGAGAGAAATATTATATGTTCATAACAGCAATTAATTTAAGTCCAGAGTTTAAGGTCACTTCATAAGAATAATTATTCAGAAGAAGAGTTGTTACTATAGTTTTTACTATGTTAAAATCAGAAGAGTAATCTAGACCTTGGACAGGAGAAAAAGAATACCCATAATTTTCTTTGTTAAATGCAGTCTGATGGCCAGGAATATAATAACAGCATTTAACAGAGAAATCACCAAGTTATTTGTGAAAAGAAGTTGTAAGGCCCAAGAGAAAGTAGGAGAGAGAGCAGGAAAACAGATAATTCTTAAAGTCAAGGCCAGAAATAAGTTCTGTTTTCAGGCTGAGTAATGAAGGCAAGCTGGATATTTCAAGGGAGCATTGCTGAATTGCAATTGTTTAAAGTTGCTGATTCTGGAGGAGGACTGGGAGCCAACTTTCTATTAGGTATTCCTGGATCCTCCACCAAGAACACTGAGAATCTGAAGTCAGAGAGAAAATTAAGACCCATTTATATTAATAGACTGATATTTGGGATGACTGAATTGTCATCCAGAAGAAAAAACACGCCAAACATTAACAACAGGTATGGACAAACTTTGCAAAATACATTTCTTTAATGACTCTGCCTTTGGCTGAACAAAATCATTTCCAACATCTGTTCTCTAATTTTTTGTTGGACTACAATATCCATTATTCCTAGACAAGTAGGTATGAGAGCTTATAGATACTTAGAGTTATAATTATACAGTCTTAATGAACTATTGGCCGAGCTCTCAAGCTTCTCAACTTGAACTAAACCCAAAGGTTTAAACATAGATGTGAATACCAGCTAACCATGGTGAAGACCCATGGTTGTGCAGTGGTTAGAGTGCAGTACTGCAGGCTACTTCTGCTGACTGCCAGCTGACTGCAATTTGGCAGTTCAAATCTCACCAAGGTCAAGGTTGACTCAGCCTTCCAGCCTTCCGAGATCGGTAAAATGAGGATCCAGGTTGTTGGGGGCAATATGCTGATTCTGCCAATGGCTTAGAGAGGGCTGTAGAGCACTGTGGTATATAAAGCACTGTGGTATATAAGTCTAAGTGCTAGTGCTAAGTGCTAACCAGCCCTGCCTTCATAACACAACTAGCCTATTACTGTTTTTCTTGACACTCATCAACTTGTTGAAATAGTTGCTCATTGCCTAATGGTAGGCTTGATAGTGTCATTTGGTCACTTCTAATTGTCTGACAAACCTTTTTTGAAATCTTTGGAACAGTTCTGATTGGCTCTTTCCATCTGGGCAATTTAGTGACATGTATTGTAAGTACTCCAGGTGGCCCTGACAAGCAAAATAATGAGAATAATGTCTTTGTGTCAGCTAAAAAAAATGGAACAGTCAATGTCAGTGAATGATCAGACTGGCAATTTTTTCTTTTGCAAATGACATTCCAGTTTTTCTCAAAGCAGACATACTCTGGAGAATACTATAAAGTAAAAGTTTGTCAGACTCACCCACTTGAAGATATGGAACTGTATTAAATTGGATCTTTGGGAGGCAGTTCTCTTTTTATGTGAAGACAGACATGCTGTGATAGTCCAAAGATCACAGGAGGAGGTGGAAGCAGCATTGCAGAACATCTAGAACTTTTGTACTAGATGTATTTTATTGCATGTCCAAAACTATAAACCTTGGGACAACTAATGTTTCCATATTGAAAGTGACTGAAGATAGATCTGAAAAGAGTCTGTATTAATGATGGCATGGCATATCTTGAGATTTAAGGAGGCAGAGATGGTTTTATAACATTATCATGTCATTTTATTGAATGTTACTTTTATTTTAACTTTGGAGAAAGATTTATAGAAGCACAAAACGCTGCTTGTGCAGAATCACTGAGAGGTTGGTTGTTAGAAACCTTTGTTGGCAGAGTGAACTGAGGGGCAGGTGACAAAGGCACTACTATGAGGTCATGGTGGAAACTCTGTCCTTTTCTATATACATTGTGGTGTTGCACCCACATACAAAATGGGTGGACTTTGTGGTGCAACTGTGTGATCCGCTTCTTATCAAATGGATAAATAGGCCGAGAAGAATCGATTAAGAGTGCAGTTTTTGAACTGGTATGGATTCATTTGAGAGATTCAGTCAAAGGCAGTGAAAGTCTTTGGCATAGCTCATACTGTGTTTGAAAACAAAACATTTGTCACACTAATTGTCTAATGACCATATAATTTCATCTTTGGGCACTTTCATTAAAGACCTTTGATTTTGCTGCTTAAAAGCACTGGATTAAAAACTGTGGTGAATCCTGGTGAGTTGTCTCTTTTTTACAAAACTAACAAGCAAAAGGCAATCAAATTGTGTCAACTGGATAAAATCTGCAAATCCAGAGGGAAGATCTGGACTGATTATACTCAACTTAACAAATGCTAGTGAAAGCTCCTCCTTGTGACAAATGTGTAAGGAGATATATGAAAAGTATTTTGAATCAATTACAGTACTTGGTATACATAGAATGTATGATTTTTATAGTATTTTGGTCTGTTTAGGTTAGAAATGTACTTAAATACCTTTTGGAAATCATCAATGAATCAATGGAACAGAGTAGTATTTGTCTATCTATAATTTACCATGTTCGTTCTCTTTCAGAATATGAGAGTAATCTTGGATACTTTGGAATACTATGAGGCTCATCCTGAAAAGCAAATCGCTTTGATATTCCAAGATGCTCAAAAGGCATTTGATAACGTGAAATGGAGATTTATGTTATTACTATTGGAACAGATGGGTTTTGCCAGAAAATTTATTCAAGCAATAGAAGCCATATACAAAAAACAGACAGCAAAGGTAATGATGGAGGGAGAACTTACAGACTTTATTAATATAAGAAAAGGTAAAGACAAGGATGTCCCCTATCTCCTTTGCTATTTGTGTTGACTTTGGAAGTGTTGAATAGAAATATTAGGGATGATAAAAGCATAAAAGGAATGAAAATTAAAAAGGAAGAATTCAAACTACAAGCTTTTGCTGATGACTAAGCTTTTATTCTGGAAGATCCACTAGAAACAGCTCCAAAGTTATTGGAAAAGATAGAGGCATATGGTGAGATGGCTGGTTTGAAAATAAATAAAGATAAAACAAAGATTTTGACAAAGAACATGCTACTGAGACAAAGAGAAGAACTGGCAGACCTTTTGAAAATCCAAGTTACGAATAAGGTTAAGTATCTGGGGATATATATGACAGCAAGATGTAGCACATTAAAAGAGAATAATTATATAAAACTTAAACAACAGATAGCTACAGACTTGAAGAAATGGGAAAACTTGCAATTGTCATTAATAGGGAGAATTTCAACAATTAAGATGAATATTTTACCCAGAATTCTATTTCTATTTCAAACAATACCAATTAGGCTTGGAAAAGACTATTTTGAAGATTTAAATAAAACCATGTTGAAGTTTATATGGCAAGGTAAAAAAGTGAGAATAAAACTAAAGCTTTTGCAAGACGCTAGAATTAGAGGAGGTTTTGGCCTGCCTAATTGGGAATTGTATTATCAAGCTGCAAGTTTGATGTGGGTCAAAGAATGGATAACATTAAGAAAGGCTAGATTGTTGACACTAGAAGGTCATGATTTGCTGTTGGGCTGGCATGCTTTTTTATGGTATAAGGGAACTAAAACACAGGGTTATTTTAGAAGGCATTATATAAGGGCGTCTTTGTGGTTAAACTGGGAGAAGATAAAAAGACAATGTTATTTGAAAATTCCAGTTTGGTTATCGACTATTGAAGCATTTTCCTATCCTATAATTTATAAGAAGGAACAAACAGTTAGATATGGGGAACTATTGGATGAAAAGGGTGAACTTAAATCGATTCAAAACTTAGAAGAACAAGGTATAAGGATGAATTGGTTTTCATATGCGCAAATACATTCAAGGTATGATGAAGATTCTAAAACGGAGGGATTCTATGATAAACAGACTGATTTAGATAAGATCTTGATGGGTACTGATGAGAAGGTGATTAAAAAATTATATGGTTATTTACTGGGAATTAAATTAGAGGAAGAACAAGTTAAAGAAACTAAGATTGTTTGGGGGAAGAATTTTGGATATGGGATTGATTTAGAGAAATGGCAAAAATTGTGGTCTCAAAATTATAAAATGACAATGTCAACAGCATATAAAGAAAACTTGTATAAGAAGTTTACAGGTGGCACTTTGCCCCGACAAGAATAGCAAGAATGTTTAAGAACAAATCTGAAAAATGCTGGAAATGTCATCAGATACCTGGCTCATATTACCATATGTGGTGGACTTGTGAGGACGCTAGAAAATATTGGACTAAAATTCGCATGTGGTTGGAAAAAATGATAAAGAAACACATAGACTTGAAACCAGAGATCTTTTTATTGGGAATTTTACCTGATACATATTGTAAAGATTTGAAATACCTGATTGTAAATGTATTAACAGCGGCTAGGATTGTATTTGCTAAAAATTGGAAGAATGAGAAAATACCATTACAGGAAGAAATTATTAAGAAAATATTGGAATGTGCTGTGATGAATAGATTGACATTTGAAATTAGAGAGCAAGAGGATAAACAATTTTATGAAATTTGGGATCTTTTTTATCAATGGCTAGATGATAAAATACGATAATAGAATATTTAGAATGTTAGACAGTAAGGAATATCTTTATTTTTTTTTCTTGTCTTTGTTATTTGACACTATATTTATAAAGTGCTTTTAGGATTGATTTGGAATGATTATATGATTTGTTACAGAATAAACTGTTTAAAGTATTGTTATCTCATAAAGCATGAATAATTAAAAGTATAGTCAAAAGTTTCTTTTTTTTAATAGCGATATTAGGATATATAAATTTGGATTGACAATATGAGTTGTTATGTAACATAATTGTAATTGAGACTACAAAATGAATGCACAAAACTGATGAACCAACCGACACGCTGGATGTACATATGAGAGTTGATGTTTTAATGTTTTGTTTGTCTTGTTTGTAGAAAATCAATAAAATTATTTTCAAAAAAACAACAACACTTTTTGGGTTCAGCCATTCAGCCCACTGTGAGCTCATCTAAAAGGAGTTTCCATTGTTCTATCTTTTACTATTTTGTGGAGGAGAATATTGTAGGACATTTAGCTGAAAGCCTTGCTGAGGTTTGGTAAACTGGGTCTATGACATTCTACTACTAAGGTCCTAACTCTCAAAGTTAAGGATGAGATTAGTATGGAACAATTTAAAATATACCAATTATGCACATTTTTTTCCTTCCAGGTTTTTAAGGTTTAATGTCCTGAAGTTTAAGTATCACTACTGGTGTCTTACAAGAACTTGCAAAGCTCTAACTCCCCATGCTGGTCTTCTGCATAAACCTTCATATTCTTTGGTCCACAGGTGCCTATGTATCTTCTATAATTCTCTGCTGTGTGGTTTATTTAAGTTCCACTGGCATCGAGTGATTCCTGATTTTTTTTTTTTTAGAGGGATAGGGTTGTCACATTCATCCATGTATTTACTTCAGTGTCTCTTAGGAAGCTTTTCCTGTCCAGAAAGGTCTTCTCTCATGCATTTCTCAGCAACTTTCTTCTTGTGTCTGCTATATGTTCTCTACTCTTCCAATGAAGAAATGAGTTTGTGTGGTGGTCTCCCATGGAAAGAATGAGACACAGGCTGGTGTACTTGGGATGGGAGCCCAGAATAAAATTCCAGTGCTTCCTTTTATTGAGATTTTTGTGCATAGTAAGCAATTACATTGTGGATTAATAATTAGATATAGTACAGGCTTGTTTGCAGTTGTCTAAGCTGCCTCTTTGTTTGTATTTGTTCTTATTGTTCTCTTTTCTTTGTACTATCTTAGTGACCTTTAGACAGGCATGAATGTATGAGGCATTATATTAAACATTGCTCAAGCTCAGGCCAAAGTTTATTCCCACATCTCCCCTGTTTTAGTTTTTTGATGATCGCGGATGCCTTGGTAGCTTTTCGCCATCTGCAACAGCAATTCTCCTTCCATAGGCTTCACCCGACACATTCCTAAAAGTCCAGGGAGACATTGAATACAACAGCATACACAAGGAGAAAATATAATAAGCAATATCGCTCCAACAATTAGGTGATGAATCCATGAACCATCTGGCAACCAGGACCAAAGTGCAGACCACACGTCCAGTCCCTCGTCCTTCGATTGTAATGGATTCTCATTCAGGGTTTGTTCCATATGCTGTATAGTAGCTGTAATGTTTGGAGAATAATCAAAGATATACATGCAACAATGTGTATGAATCACAGCACAAACTCCCCCTTGTGCTGCCAAAATAGTGTCCACCACATATCTGGTTTGCAGGACAAAGTCAAGGATTTTTCCTTGCTCTTCTTCAAGCAGCTTTAGCATTTAATGGTGTCTTTAAACATAGTAACTGTCCAATTGTTTAAATGATGCAAATCTCTATAGTTCATCATGACTCCTAAAGGAGGAATAACTCCCCTTGATATCTGTGTCCAGTAGTCATGATTCAAAACAGAGTTTACTTCCGTTGCGGAATGCGCATTGCGGATATGAGCGGTCCCCAAAGATTTTAAAATGACATGAGATGGGATTACTTTCCCAAAGGTGCAGACTCCTTTCCATCATGCTGGCATGCGATCATAGGCCATCCGTCCACACAGCAACCATAGATTTGCTCCCAGGAGATGAGCAACCTTATTTGGCTCAGCATAGATTAATTTTGCAAAGGATTCCATTAACATAGCCAAATAAGTGGGCGGTGGTGCGTATTTCCCATTTGCACATTTGGGCAGCTGGTTTTCTATCATGATGGGACAACATGTGGCAGGGATAACTGGACACCCATTTTCATTGATCAAGGATATGATATCAAATTTAGAAATATTATGTACAAATAAGTGAGATTTTTAGTTTTCATGTCATCCAGATAAACCCGACTTCCATTGCTAATAACAAATGTTTTGTTGCAAAATGGATATGTTCCCAAGTAAGTCATATTTTCTACCGTCTCATTGTGGGTCCAGTAGATACCCGCCACCTTTTGGATTCAGCTTCCAAGATGCAATGTATTTATTTTACTTGTAGTCCAACTGTTAGACCACATCCCTGAACAACCATAGCATTGTCCCATAGACCAGTCACCTTCAACCAGAAGTACTGCAACCATTGGAAGCCCTGATGTTTTGTGAGTTGGCATGTGCATACATACCCAACAATCAGTTTTATTATGAAGGTTTACTAGCTTACCCATGTCCTGGATCAATGTGTTTCTTTTCCATTCCCCCAAATCCATCCCCTTGCCCCTTTGGCTGATGATAAGGACGCACACAGCAAGCAGGAACCCAAACAACTGTCCCCTCATCTTCAACAGCAGCGTATCCTTGGTCCCAAGTTATCAGCGGGACAGGTCCTTTCCACGTTGGATCTGGTAGTCTCTTATACCGAACTTTCGGTCTTGGCGTACCTGCAGAAGGGAAGGAAGCAAAATGCCTACTGGCTGCTGTAGCAGCGGGAGATCCTATCATGTTTAAAAAATTTAAAGTGTATAAGGTAATATTAAGAATGTTTTGTATGTAAGGCAAGCCATATCCATCCACTTCCCCCGTTTTTGTTTTTGTGTGAAGGAGTGCTTGTTTTAGCATCTGATGAGCTCGTTCCACAATGGCCTGACCAGTGGAATTGTAGGGAATGCCAAATGTATGTATAATTGACCATCGATGACAAAATTCCGCAAAGGCGGTGCTAATGTAAGCAGGGCCATTATCGGTTTTGATCTCCATTGGTGGCCCCACATGTGTGAAGGTACGGAGACAATGGTTGACTACATGTTTTGTAGCCTCTCCTCATTGAGGTGTTGCCATAATAAATCCTGATTATGTATCAATGGTGACATGCAGATGGTGCCATGGTTTGAAGGGAGAGTGTTGTGTGACATCCATCTGCCATAGTTGACGAGCAGATGTCCCCTGAGGATTTACTCCTTGAGGAAGAGCAGTGGATTGAGCACTGCAACTAGGACATTGTTGAATAATAGCTGCAGCTTCTGCAGCAGTGAGACCAAATTGTTTACAAAGAGCTTTAGCATTTTGATGAAAATAGCTATGTGAGTCCCATGGAGTAACAGGAGAAAGTGAGAGACAGGACTTGGCCGAGGCCGCTGCGTCAGCCACATCATTCCCTTCCTGCAGCCCCCCAGGAAGTGGCTGGTGGCTGCGAATGTGTGCGATATGTAGAGAATGTGTGCGAGAATGAAGACAGCTTTGCAGAGCTAGAAACAAACTCATAAGATTAGCATCAACAGATGGAGAAAGATAAGCAAATTCAATGTTAAGTATCAATTGATAAACATAAAGAGAATCCACAATAAGATTTAGTGGTTCTTGTGCAAATTCCTGTAAGGCCAAAATGGCAGCAGCTAATTCAGCCCTTTGTGCTGATTGCTGAGGAGGGGTAATTTTTGTTTTCCATACCCCTTCCTGTCTCTATGCACAAGCGCCGTAGGTCTTACCACCATCCGCATAAACGGTCACTCCCCCAACTGGCTGCTTAGCAATAACTGAATTAAAATTTACAGATACGTTTCGAAGCAATTGGAAACGAGGGTCACTGGGGGTGTGGCAAGAAATCTTCCCTGGCCAATTTTCAAGAGCAATTTGCAATTCAATGGATTGACTATACCAAGTTTCCCACAGAGTGAGGGAGATAGGTAAAAATAGCTGAACTATATCTATGCCATATAAATGCATACTGCGATTTCGGCCTTTGATGATTAACTCACTATAAAGCATAGCCATAGTAGAAACTGTTTTTCGGGAAGTATTTTGCAAATGCAGCCATTCAATGATATAAACCTGCGCTTCATGTAATTGAAATAAAGCTGCAGTAGGCAAGGCTGGAGTTTATAAAATTGCCAAAGCATACGGAGTATCAGGAATGCATCGATCAACCCAACGCTGCATTAAAGTCGCATTTACATGTGTCAGTATCTTCCTTTGTTCTGCTGATAAGGTTATAGCAGAATCCAGTCTCGCAGAACCCTTTAGGGCCAAGAACAAGGACTGGAGTACTGCTGTAGTTAACCCCAGGTAGGGTCTAACCCAGTTAATTGTTCCTAGTATTTGTTGTAATTTTACTAGAGAAATCTTTTCCTCAATTTTGATTTCCGGAATGATCGGATGAGCATAGGTTGCAAGGACCTTATGCCCTAAGTAGGCATATGGTGTTTGACTTTGAATTTTTTCTGGGGTAATATGAAGTCCAAATTGTAATCATACCTCTTTAAGGCAAGGTAACGCTGCCTTAACTGTTCCCGGTGGGCCGGGAGCTGCAATTAAAATATCATCCATGTAGTGGTAAACCTTCCACCCAGGATGAGAGGTTCTGAATGGAGCCAGAGCCATTCGAACATATGACTGGCACATCGTTGGACTGTTTAGCATTCCTTGTGGCAAAACCTTCCATTGGTAACGAAAGTTAGGTGCATTGTTATTCAACTCAGGTACTGTAAAGGAAAATAATTTCTTGTCATCTGCATGCAAAGGGATAGAAAAGAAGCAATCCCATAAATCAACTACAACTAGATCCCAATTACATGGGATCAGGTTAGGGTTAGGCAAACCACATTGTAACACTCCCATTGGTTGACGGATGGAGTTAATGGTTCTCAGATCATGCAAAAATCTCCATTTTCCATTTTTCTTTTTTATAACAAATACCGGAGTGTTATATGGACTAGAAGTTGGCTCAATGTGTCCTAATTGTAGCTGCTCAGCTTCCAATTGATGTAAAGCTGTAAGCTTTTCTTTTGGAAGTGGCCATTGGTCAATCCAGACTGGCTGAGAGGTTAACAATTGTAATTTTTCCATTATCCAATAACAATTTTTGTGCGAAATTGTGACAGCAAATCTCTACCACACAAGTTTATATGCAGGGGCAACACAAGAGGTTGAATCCTTGCAGTCTCACCAGTTTCTCTATGCAATGCCTTCAACCAATGTACACTTCTTGCAAACTGCATACCACCCACTCCACAAACAGCCGGAGAGTCTTCAAGCGCCCATTCATTTGGCCATTCCTTTTGGCGTATCACAGAGACATCTGCTCCGGAATCTATAAGGCCAGAAAATGATTTTCCCTGAATTTCAATTGTCATTTTTGGTTGGTCTGTAGTCAAATTTTTTGTCAGCGCTAGCAATTGTGCAGCAACTGGAGAACTGACCACTTCAGTGGACCCAAAACCACCAGTTCGTGGGATCCCAATTAAAGGATTTATAGGGATGTATGGAAGCAATAATAACTGGCCATTAATGATGCAGGAGTATCAGTGTACAATTGTATCTTAATAACCCCTCTATAATCTTGATCAATAACTCCTGGAATAACAAAAAAACCTTTTTCTGATGCAGAAGACATGGGAAGTACTAATCCCACTGTTTTTTCTGGCAGTGGCCCATGCAAATGAGTGTCCTCAATGTACACTTGATTAGGAAAAGTCACATTAATTGAGTTCAACATTTTTAAACCCAAACCTGCACTCCCAGTAATTGCAGATGATGCTTTTGTGACAGCCTTGGGAGCGGGGCTAGCTGCACACCCCAAATTTAGTTTCCCAGATTTTGGTTCTGATCAGAGCGACATTGATTTGCCCAATGAAACCCTTTTTTGCATTTTGGACAGACTGATTTTGGATGGACGTCCTTAATTTTGTTTTTGTTAAATGCCTCCCCTCCCCAGGGGCACAGCACTGGGCTTTAAAATGGCCAGGCTTTCCACAATTAAAACAATTCCCTGTAGGTTTCATCCCTTTTTGTAATGCCATAGCCAAAGTCTCCATGTTGTAAGCCTGAGAACCCACCATTGCACATGCCTTTAACAGATCAGCCAAAGTAACCTCACCTCTAGTCACCAAAGGCTGTAAGATATGCTTGCAGTCAGCGTTTGCATTTTCAACTGCCAATTTCAGCAAAAGTTCTCTTGCAGCTTCCTCATTAGAGATCTGCCTGGTAATAGCCAATTGTAGCCTTTCAACAAAATCATTATAAGACTCAGATGTTGTTTGCTTAATTTGAAAAAAAGACCATGCTGGGGTTCCCACATCCTGGATGCGGGACAACGCCCCAAGGACAGCTGCCATAACCACTGGAAATACGTGATCTGGCAAATTAGCAGCTTGATCAGCAGTGGATTCAAACAAGCCTGCCCCATAGATTTGGTCTGGAGTATACAGCCCCCCGAATTCCTTCCCCTAGTGACAGCCTCCTTTTGGTATTCTGAGTCAAAGACCACATACTGAGTAGAGCTCAATATCATTCTCATTAAATCTTTCCAGTCACTAGGAATCATGCGTGAGGTAGCCAAACTTGTCAGAAGCCCCTTTGTAAAAGGACTTTGAATACCATAATCTTTCACTGCTTTTTTAATTTCCCTAAGAACTGCTAAAGGAATCGGAACCCATTCAGTCTGCAGATTGCCTTGAGCATCCACTTGCCTATTGACTGGAAACAAATTCATCTGGGGAATCTCTTCAGGCTCTAATTTCCCCTCATTGAAAGCCTGATGCATCATTGTTTGAACTTTTCCCATTTTTGGTTGGATTTTATCATTCACAGGCATAGGCTGTGGAAATGATAAAACACACTCCAGTTTTGGGGAAGGCGGGTGCAATACAATTCCTTTATAAGGAGGAGGTTCTACTAAAGTTTTTAAAAGAGGTTGTTGCTGGGTCTCTAAAGCAGTCATAACAACTTTCCAATATATCAAAATTTCAGCTGTTGCCCGTGGCTCTTCATGAAGGATAGTTCCAATTCTCCTCCATGTGTCTAACTTTAAAGAGCCTTTCTCTGGATACCAGGGACATTGCCGCCAGATCTCGAGCAGCAGCTCTCTCACATTATCTTTTGAAAGAACTATTTGCTCCCCCCCAGAGGGTTTAAAGATAAAGAAGTTTGTCCTAACTTCAGCAGCTCACTAACATGACGTTCCTGTGGCTGAGAAAGTTTCCCCCCCATGTTCCCTGAATAATCCTATTGTCCAGCAATAGTTAGGTATGTACTTTACCTATTCCAGGTGAGGAAACACGGAGGTCCGGACACATACCACCTGCAGTGGATCATGTCAGGGTCATCACTTGTGTTGGTCTCCCATGGAAAGAATAAGACACAGGCTGGTGTAGTTGGGATGGGAGCCCAGAATAAAATTCCAGTGCTTCCTTTTATTGAGATTTTTGTGCATAGTAAGCAATTACATTGTGGATTCATAATTAGATATAGTACAGGCTTGTTTGCAGTTGTCTAAGCTGCCTCTTTGTTTGTATTTGTTCTTATTGTTCTCTTTTCTTTGTATTATCTTAGTGACCTTTAGACAGGCATGAATGTATAAGGCACTATATTAATCATTGCTCAAGCTCAGGCTAAAGTTTATTCCCACAAGTTTGCACTAAGAGCAGATGTAGTTTGGGATATCTTTAGAAGAATAGAATAGAATAGAATAGAATAGAATAGAATAGAATAGAATAGAATAGAATAGAATAGAATATGAATAGAATAGAACAGAACAGAACAGAACAGAACAGAACAGAACAGAACAGAACAGAATAGAATAGAATTCTTTATTGGCCAAGTGTGATTGGACACACAAGGAATTTGTCTTGGTGCATATGCTCTCAGTGTACATAAAAGAAAAGTACATTCGTCTAGAGTCAAGAATCACCAGGTATAACACTTAATAGTCATAGGGTACAATAAGCAATCAAATCATACTAGGAAATATAAATCGTAAGAGTACAAGTGACAAAGTTATAGTCATACAGTCACAAGTTGGGAGGGGATGGGTGATAAGGAGTGATGAGAAGATTAACAGTAGTAGCGCAGACTTTGTAAATAGTTGGACAGTGTTGAGGAAATTATTTGTTTAGCAGAGTGATGGCATTTGGGGAAAAAACTGTCCTTGTGTCTAGTTGTTCTAGTGTGCAGTGCTCTATAGCATTGTTTTGAGGATAGAAGTTGATACAGTTATGTGCAGGATGTGAGGGATCTGTAAATATTTTTACAGCCCTCTTTTTGACTCATGCAGTATACAGGTCCTCGATTGAAGGCAGTTTGGTAGTAATCATTTTTTTTGCAGACAAGCATTGTGCAATCTTTGTAAGTCACAACACACAATTCAACTCAACACACAACACAAGTTCATTTAGTGACCATTCATTGTTACAATGGCCCTGAAAAAAGTGACTTTTGACCATTTTTCATGCTTACGACTGTTGCAATGACCCCATGGTCATTTGACTTACATTAGGATGCTTGACAATTGACTCATATTTATGTCGCTTGCAGTATCCTTGGGCCATGTGATCCCCTTTTGTGACCTTCTGACAAGCAAAGTCAACGAAGAAGTCATATTCTCACAACAACCATGTTACTAATTGAACAACTGCAGTGATTCACTTAACAAATGGGTCGAGACAAATCGTAAAATGGGGCAAAAATCACTTAAATTTCTCACTTAATAATATAAATTTTGGACTCAGTGGTGATCATCAGTTGAGGACTACTTATAATGCTTCCCTTTCTGTCCATAATGCTTGGGCCATTCCCTACTAAGTCTCCTAGTCAAATTTCTACGCAAGTCATTCTTGTTTGCGTGTTCTAGCTGTGAGCTGCCAAAATCTGCTTTTTGGGGTAAGCACTAGACTAGTCAAATAAAATAGATGGGAAAAAAGTAAAATAAACAAGGGAAAAGTGCCCCTCCTTTCCTGCTGGCCTTTCCAAACTCCCGTTTACTAAATCTGTTCACCTGCTTATAAAAGCGCGATGTGTGTGTATTGTTTTTTTTTAAAAAATCAACAGGACACTACAATATGTCTAAAACAAAATAGCTCCAAAAATACTGAGAGTTAAAAATATCCCAGCAGGCAATATGGTAATAAAACAGTTGCTTCAGTGTGAATATCCAATCCCTTCAGCCTTCTACAGATGACATACTTTTGATAGGTTAGAAATGCAAAAGGTGCAGATAAATCAATTTTATCTCCATAGTTAGCATTGCTCAAAATGAATCCAGATGAATTTGAGTTGAATGGCAATATAGGTGGAAGAACAAAATGATGACTTAAGATTAACCCAGTTGTTGTAAATTGCATGAATGGACATATCATAACACTGAATCCATTTCCCCCCAAATTTTATTTGATATTTAAAATAAAGTACAGGTAGTTCTTGCCTTATGACTAGTGAATCACTGCAATTATTAAATTGGTAACGTGGATGTTATGTGAATCTGGCTTCCCCATTGGCTTTGCTTGTCAGAAGGTCATAAAAGGGGATCACATGACTCTGGGACACTGCAACCATCACAAATGTATCAGTTGCCAAGATGAATTATGATCTGTAAGTGTGAAAAATGGTCACACAAGACACTTCTTTCGGTGCCATTGTAACTTTGAATAACTAAGAGAACTGTTGTAAGTTGAGGACTACCTGTAAACCAGAAGTAGATTCAGTAGGTTCTGTCCAGTTCTGGAGAACCAGTAGCAAAAATTTTGAGTGGTTCAGAGAATCATTAGTGGAAATTATGAGTAGTTCAAAATACTACCTCTGACTGGCCCCACCCCCATCTATTCTTTGCCTCCAGAATCCCAGCTATCCGCTGGGTCTTTTTTTGTTGCCCTGCACAGTTGAACAGAGCTGGAAAGCAGGTTAGTCGGGTGGAGGGAATGGGATTTTGCAGTAACCTTCCCCCAGGAGTGGGGAGGGAATGTGGATTTCATAGCATTCTTTCCCTGCCACGCTCACTAAGCCACACCACGCCCACAAAGCCATGACCACAGAACCGGTAATACAATTTTTTGAATCCCACCACTGCTGTAAACAGATTAACCCTTATCTTAATGGCTTCCGGAAGCAAGTTAAAGCACGGCTAGTCTGAAGGACCTTTTTAATTAGTGGAGGGAATGCTGCATGGATGTTTATACTGCCACACAGTTAGCATTCAAATACCCATATAAAAAGACTCACTTTTCCAGGACCAATAAAATGGGAGCTGATTGAACTTCATGGAGTGAGCTGTTCCAAAGGATTGAGGGCACCATTAATAACCTCTTTCTCTCTCTTCCAGTCAACATGCTTTAATAAAATAATTCTTTTAATTTCAAATATAGAAATATGTAATATATCTCTGTTCAAAAGCTCACATTTCTGTCTTGTATCATCTATGTCCTTTTAACACCTGGCCACTCTAACCTGATGGTCTGCAGTCAGCTGCTCTTCCCTCAGGTATGCTGCTGCTGTTTTCATAACAAATCCATATTGATTTTGGAATGTTATATAGAGATTCTTGCCAGAAACCTAGTCAGAAATGTTTGTTGATGACCTGCTGTCATGTTTACACCTGCATTTCTTTTTCCTTTCCGACCCTACTTTTTCCTTCTCCCTGAAGATAGTTGACAGCACTTCAAAACACTGCTACCACATCCTCAAACTTTGCTTCTTTCTTGTCCTTCCTCTTTATTCTCAGATTTATGAAATGTAAAATGTTATGAATGGTTTATGGAGAAGCCAAATACGTGTGCATTCTATTTTTCTTCTCTTTCATTGTCATTGCTCCATCACAAGGCATTGATATGAGTAGACACAAAAGTTTCAAGAAAACCTTGAGGTTCTGCCTCACTTTATTTATTTATTTTTATTTATTTATTTATTTGATTTGATTTGTCAATCGCTTACAAGGTAATAAATATAAGTATAAACATGAGTAAGAATACAGGAAATAGGTACAAATAAATGGGAACAATAGGACAGGGACGGTAGGCATGATGGTGCACTTATGCACGCCCCTTACAGACCTCTTAGGAATGGGGTGAGGTCAATAGTGGTTAGTTTGAGGGTAAAGGAGTCGGGGGTTAGAGGATGTAACAACAGAGTCAGGTAGTCCATTCCAGGCATTGACCACTCTGGTGCTGAAGTCGTACTTTCTGTAATCAAGTTTGGAGCAGTTTACATTGAGTTTGTATCTGTTGTGTGCTCTTGTATTGTTGCAGTTGAAGCTGAAGTAGTCATTGACTGGTAGGACATTGTAACAGATAATTTTGTGTGCTATGCTTAAGTCTAAACGTAGGCAGCATAGTTCAAGATTGTCCAAGCCCAAAATCTCAAGCCTGGCGATTGATATAAGATATTCTGTTGCGAGCAGAGGAATGTAGTACTCTTCTCATGAAATACTTCTGGACTCGCTTGATTATATTAATGTCTGATATGCAGTGCGGATTCCAGACTGATGAGCTGTATTCGAGCATTGGTCTGGCAAAACTTTTGTATGCTCCAGTTAGCAATTTGATATTTCTGGAGGAGAAACTTTTCCCTCATAAAACCTGTGTATTTGCAGTCCCATGGTAAATAATAATAATAATTAATAATAAAGAAGGCAGCTTTACATGGAACAGCTTCCATCCTATGGCAATATCTGTAACACCATCAACCATCCAGATTGCCTATCTCAGGTCCACGGTAAGGACTCGATCGGTAGACAAAAATGCCAAACCTAGTCTGAACATTGACTGTGCGAATAATAACGATAATGATAACAGTAATGATAACAATAACAATAATAATTGCAGTATATTACATAAAAAGAATTGCTAACATAATGTGGGGTTTGCCTCTTACTGTGGCTTCTATTTTGAAAACATTCCATCATCCCAAATTGGGCTTAAATTAGTTGCAGTGCTCCAGGGATATAGAAAATACAACACATCCATACCAAAACAATCTCATCTGAGTTTACTGCATATGCCCAGGCCTAGAAACTGGCTCTAATGAACTTAGCTGCTGTGTAGCTGCTAGTTTACTTTTCATTTTATTTAATGTCCAGAATAAACATCTTTATCTGTATTCCTGGAAAAACTAAGCAACTCTGGAAGAGAACCACATAAATCAGTGAAATCTTTTCCTTTTAAGATTTTCTATCCATCATTTTCGGTACCCCATCACGTATCTGATTGGTTTTCTTTTTCTCCTACTAGACTTCTCAAAATTCTAGCCTTTTCTTTGTTCATTTGGGTTGTCATTTTGTGCACTTTTTTCAGTTCTCTTGCATCCTTTTTCAAGTGTGGTGACCAGAGGTTTGGACAAAATTTTCGGATGTGGATGCACCACAGTTTCATTTAGAGACATGCGTTGCCATCATTTTTATTTTCAGATCTTTCCTTAATGATTCTGCAGGCAGAATTTATCTTTTTCACAGTAGCTCTACAATGTTGCTGGATTACTGACTATTATTAAAATTTCTCACTGCAGGTTAATTACAGACAGTCCAGGTCTCTTCAATATCTATGTGAATTAGGGCCTTTCCTCCACCCATTTCCCATACCCCTCAATGTGCATCATTTTATGCTTCCTTGAATTGCATTCCCCATTTACTTGGCCACTTACCCATCTTAAATACATCCTGGAATTCTTCTCAGTCACCGTTTAGCATGTATGGTTTAATGCACCTACAAATAGACCAGCTTACTAGTTACCCACAAATCAAGTTCATTTATGAGCAAATTAGAAAGCATCAGTTCCAACTCACATCCTCAAGAGACTTCATTTCTAACTTCCCTCAACTGAGAAGATGGCACATGAATTTCCTTTCTTTTTGATCAATTATCAATCCATAAAATGAAAGATCATGTAATTTTCAAGCTCTTGAGTATATATGTGTGTTTCTTATTTTAACCTCACACTTTTTAGGGGGAGGGAGGATATTTTGTGCTTGTTTATATTCATGTTATTGGGACATGTTTTCTGAAGAGCTCCTGTCCCATGGACATCTTTCCCTTAAATTATTTAGCAGGACCCCATCCTTTTAAGAGCTAACTCCCACCCCCACCCCGGCGCTCCACCCCAACATTGGGATATCTAGTTTGGAGAAAAGGGAAAGGAAAAAAAACATAATGTATCCAATCCAGAGGTGGGATTCAGCAGGTTCTGACCAGTTTTGGAGAACCGGTAATGGAAATTTTGAGTAGTTCAGAGAACAAACAAATACCACCTTTGACTGGTCCCACCCCCATTTATTCTCTGCCTCTCAAGTCCCAAGTGATTAGCTGGGTCTTCTTTGGTTGCCCTGCACAGGAGAACAGAGCTGGAAAGCAGGTTAGTGGAGTGGGGAAAGAATGGGGTTTTTCAGTAACCTTCCCCTGCCACGCTCACCAAGCCACACCACGCCCACCAAGCCGAACCCACAGAACCAGTATCTCTATGAGGCTAGTTGAAGGTCTCCATAAAGATTCTGTGGAGAAAGTTTTTGTCCCTATGATCTCAGACTGAACCAAGATTTAATATTTACAATGGGAGTAGAATTTCTAATGGAGTCACTGGGAATTAAACCCTTCCTCCCACATTTTCCATTTATTTGTTTATTTATTTATTTATTTGTTGTATATGTCTTCCTATACTTATCAATGTGATGTTCATATCTGGAATATGATTTGGGAAAGCTGATGTTTATTTTTTCCTATGAGACTCACACTTTTTTTTTTAAACAAAGCAAATGGAATTAAAGTCCAGAAATGCCATGAGGAAATGCAGTATGGTACATTTCATAGAAACTATGTTACATTAAGGGTCTCTTTCTATCCCCAGCACCCTTATACTCATTGAAAATCTATCTTATTTCAGAATGGAATGTGACAATTGCCCTTTGAAGGAGTACATTCATGCCAAATTTCAGTTAAGGTACATATTTTTGTGCCCTTTCCTGGAACTAATTCCGGCAGTAATACAGATGATCAAATACATTCGAAATCAAAAGGACAAATGCATTGTCTTCCAGAATTTGCATCAAAGGTTGGAAAAATGCGAGAATATCAAGTGCTAAAGCACTAGGTAAATGGTAAGAATTATTTTGACCTTTTTAACATCTGTGGTGAGATCAGTTCAATATCTAAAGGTTCACATCTCTTTATGGTTCAACTAAACAGTTAATTTCAAAATGCAATTTTGGACAGGAACTGACACTTTTAGAAAGCTGTGGTGTCACTATAGCAACTGACTTTGCTTAAACATAACTGTGAATGGAAAGAATAGTCTCAATTAAATGAGGAAAAGAAAAATTTGAGGTAGCATTGCTATTCACAGATCACTGAACTTTGATATCTGTGTATGTATCAAGCTATCAAGCTATTTCTCATGGTTGCCCATAAAATATTTTGGTCTGTGAGTCTGACATTTTTCCTCTAATCCATTAAAGCTAAAACACAGTCCACAAGGAACGTTGGGAGAAAACAAAAAAAAATTATGTATGCCCTGGGTATGACAAAACAAGTTTCTAAAAAGCCTTAAATTAATTATCAATTTACGATATAGATATAGATATATTTGCAGTCAGGAATAGGCTTTCATTTTTTATTCTTTTTAGTCTCCAATGGATTTTGGATGTTTTACATTTTGGAAGTTTCAGAGAACAAAATGGATGCTTTAAGATAATTTTATCTTAAACTTACCATAGTTCGTAAAATAAGAAGTGAGAGATGTTAATGAAAAAAAACCCAGAGCTTTCGTGTGTAAATTTCAGAGACATTTTTCTAAACATAAGAAGATTACTTGCTCTGGTTTTAGGCTGTGTATTTTGTGTATTTTCTACTGTTTTTCTACTTCCTTCTAAAACCTAAATTAATGGTAGGTAATTTGTGAACAAGGCAGCATACAGTTCTACATTTGCTCCTGGTTCAAGTTTGTCTATAAAAGAGTGACTTTTATGTAGAAGGAACCAGCACATCTCGAGCAAAACATTAATAAGAACATTCATAAAATTCAATGCAACCACTTCTCAAACAGTTCAGGTTTATTTTTTGAAACATCTTCAGGCTGATATTGTCCTAAAGAGTTAAAATACACCCACAGAGGCAAATTATAATTTTATTTTTACCTTTCTCAGACGTTGGGTCTGCAGCACAAGAAATAAAGTGTATATTTATCTGACAATAACCAACAATTTTATTAAGTTGTTTTTAAGTATTTCATTCTGGAAAATTGTAAGATTTTATTTTTTTGGGGGGGGGAATGGGGTGGGTGGGAGAGAAAAATCAAATTTAAATTAAAATTGTTTTCTCTTAATTCTTTGAAATCTAGAAGATTCTCTGGACTGGTTCAGATAAGCTAATAGTCCCCACCTTTGATGGAGATAATAGTTAAAAATAGTTTATATTTGCACTGCTGAATTTGAAGCTAGAGCAAATGTTTACTTTGTTGTGATTATATATTTAAAAGCAGGAATAACTGCTTGAGATATTTGTGCAGTTGGTCTGGCTCTGCTTTTTCAAACAAATCAGCTTTCTGCACAAAATACCCCTCTGTGACCATGGCCCCAACACACTTCCATATTCTGCAAATAGTTTTGCCAAAATGAGAGATGGGGAGAAGAGGAAGGCAGCCTTCACACAATATGCTAAGCCGAAAAGCATCATTAATGATTATGTTGGCTATTTTGCCCTGTTTTCACGGCATTTAAGGTTTACTCAACTCAGATGCCCTACATTTATCAAGTGGTGGAAAACAGTGTGCAACAAGATCAGATTCCCAGTAACCAAGCTCTTTAAGTCATTGTGTTACAGGAATTCAGTCACTGTGAACTTTGATCCAAGAAGTACCCTTAGAGCCCTCTAAGATGAATTTCAGAAAGAACAGTCCAAATCTTGATATATCTTTAGTGACATCACCAACATGAGCCATTGTGGCATAGTGATTAGGGGGCAGTACTGCAGCTACTTCTGCTGACTGACTGCTGGCTCCCTACAATTTGGCAGTTCAAATCTCACCAGGCTCAAGGTTGGCTCAGCCTTCCATGCTTCAGAGGTGAGTAAAGTGAGGAGCCAGATTGTTGGGGCAAGATGCTGACTCTGTAAGCTGCTTATAGAGATCTGTAAAAGTACTGTGAAGCAGTATATAAGTCTAAGTGCTATTGCTATTTGGTGGCTAAATGAGCTGGGTTCTAGAACTTGGCAAGCTTCCTGTATTAGTAGCTGATTAACAAATTCAAATAACTTTTTTCAAGCTCACCATGATAATTATTGCTAGTTTCAACAAACATCTAGATCCTTTCCCTAAGTTAACATGGTAGGATTATTTCCAGATTGCAGTAACATGGATATAAATATGGAGCAAATAATGTCCCCCATTCTGTGAGCTCTTTATATGAAGCACCTCCATTCCCCTAATGCAGCTGTGTTGTCAGGCTAGACTTTGGGAGACAGGCTCAAAAGTTGTTGAACACAAAGTGGTTCATGCAGTGTGCTTTAGTTGGCATTGGCTTATATGAACCAGAGTCCTTTATCTGAGTCAACGTCTGAAGCAGAGGTGGTATTCAGCAGGTTTTGACCAGTTCTGGAGAAACGGTAGCAGAAATTTTGAGTAGTGCAGAGAAACAGCAAATACCACCTCTGACTGGAGATTTTACAGTATCCTTCCCCTGCCACACTTATCAAGCCAAATCCACTGAACCGGTTTTAAAATATTTTTGAATCCCACCACTGGTCTGAAGTATGATGCTAGTTTTAGAGGAGAAAATATTGAGGAGGAGGGAAGGGACTAATTGAGCAAGAATATGAAGCTGGTAAGTTGTCCTAGAAAGCAAGGGTGGGATTCAAATTTTTTAACAACCAGTTCTGTGGGTGTGGCTTAGATGGTGGGCGTGGCTTGGTGATCATATGACTGGGTGGACATGGCTTGGTGGTCATGTTATTGGCTGGGTGTGGCCAATTCAATATCACTCACATCAAGGCACGCATCTCCTCGCCTGGCTTCTCATAACTATGGGGATGCTGCAACAGTCGTAAGTGTGAAAAATGGTCATGTCACTTTTTTCAGTGCCATTGTAACTTTGAATGGTCACTCTACACAAGCAAAGTACCAGCAAAGGAGGGGAAAAAAATCCAGAAACGTTCCTGAGACAGGAAGTCTAGTCCTGCCAAGAATGTAATAAGGATTAACGGAGAGGCAGTTTCTGTAAGCAACACCAAAATGTTTCCTTCCTGCCTTCCTTACAGGATTAAGCCAGTAATTTCTTCTAACAACCAGTTCTCTGAACTGCTTAGAATATTAACAACTGGTTCTAGCGAATAGGTGTGAACTGGTAGAATCCCACTCCTGCTAGAAGGCCATATTCACATGGTATGCAAACCCACAGTTAGTTAAACTGAAATTTACTGGGTTTGGTCCACATCTCAAAGCAAAGTAATTACAGTGATTGGGCTTATACAATATTCAGAGTCACAAACAAACTAATTTTAACCAAGAACATTGTGCAAATCTAGTGTATAAGTAACAAAACTATCTTTTAGCTCTCAACATTTCTGCCAGCTGCTTTAAAAAGCCCTCACTTACCACTAATCAATGCAGAACAACTAAGTGTGGAATCTTGAAATATAAAATCTTGAAAAGTCTTACAAAAACTGCATGGAACATCTTAAAACATATATGAAAATTACATAGCTGAACCTATGGTATAGTGCAGGGGTGTCAAATTCAAGGCTCATGGGCTGGATCTGGGCCGTGGGTGCTTAGATCTGTCCTATGGGGCTGTTCTGAAAACAGTGAAGGACCAACCAAGGGCACCTCTGCCAGCAAAAATGGAGCTGGGGGGCCATATGCAGCCCTCCCAAGCTCTGTTTTCGACTGTGACGTCCTCCTGCAGTGCTCTGCCAACAAAAATGGAGCTTGGGATGGCCACCCTCCCAAGCTCAGTCTTCACTGGCAGAGCACTGCAGGACGTCACAGCTGAAAACGGAACCTGGAAGGGGTGCCCTGACATGAGTGATGTCAAGTTGGCCACACCCACTCGGCCCCCGAGGTCAAATACAACCCTGATGCAGCCCTCAATGAAATCAAGTTTG
The DNA here is from genome assembly GCA_033807585.1 of Hydrophis major. Taxonomy (NCBI): domain Eukaryota; kingdom Metazoa; phylum Chordata; class Lepidosauria; order Squamata; family Elapidae; genus Hydrophis; species Hydrophis major. Next base: position 25,415,111 of record CM066333.1, read on the forward strand.
ACACCCCTGGTATAGTGCATTAGTGATGCTGTGCCCTGAATTTTCTCAAGCTGTTTGCAGATTGTAGTTTTCTGTGGTTTTCTGTGATCAGGGAAGGGCACCTACCATTGTTTTCTTTCCATATGCTACAGATCTTGGTGGTGCCTCTTCTGCAGAATTCAAAGTGTGAAATATCAAGCAATGGCACACTCAGTACCTTATGGTGACAGATGCTCCTGTGCAGTAATCTGTCTGCATAATTTCATTGTTCCAAAAATACAGGAGGAGGAAGTGTGGCATGTTTGGGACAGAGTGACTGTAACATGTGTAACCTTAGTATCTCACATTCAGTCATGATATTTTTCAGTGATAAGTTATTATTTAGAACTGGAAAAAACAAAACAGAAATTAACTTGGTAAGTAATACTTATTCTATCTTTACCAAGGATGAAGATTGGTAATACCTCAGAAGTCAGGCTCAGGAATCGAAAGGTTCTTGATAAGACTTTAAGGCTGGCAAAACTAGACCAAGATACAAAAGAGGCAAAAGCTGGAGTGGTACTAGTGAGAAGGAGCTTGGCATTCTGGTGGATAGCAAATTTAACACGAGCCAACAGTGTGCTTCAGTTGCAAAATAAAGCAGTGCAATCATGGCTTGTATTAATATAGGTATAGTGTCAAGATCATGGGAAGTGATTGTTCTGCTTTTTGCTGCACTAGTTAGACCACATGTGGAATTGTGTCCAATTCTGGTCATAACAATACAAAAAAAGCAGAACTGGAGATTGCAGAGATGATGATTAAGGAAGATGATAATGGACTTGGAGACTAAATCTTATACAGAATGATTAAAAGAACTGCTATACTTAGCCTGAAGAAGAAAAGGCTAAATGGAAAAATGACACTTTTCAATACTTGAAGGGACATTATAGGTAAGTGGGTGTGGATTGTTCTCTATAACATCTGAGGATAGGGCAAGAATCAATAGAGATCTGTACACAAAGAGATCTTACCTCAATATTAGAAGAGATTTCCTGGCTATGGGAACTTTTAGCTAATTAAGCTAAAAGATGTGAATTATTCAGCCTGTGAGGTTACTGAAGGTTTTCAAATAAACATTACACAGCTATTTGTCTAGGATGCTAGAGAAGGTTTTGTGTGCGGGGTGTGTGAAGGCTTGGAACAGACTCGTCTAAAAAGAATTAGACAGAGCCAATTTGGTTTAGTAGTAAAGGTACCAGGCTACAAACTAGGTGAGTATAACCTCTCTAGTCCTGCAATAGGCAATTAGTTGAGTGATTTTGGCTTGTCATGTCCTAGGAAATGGTAAACCATTCTGAAAACCTGCCCAGACTTGTCCACAGCAGACTTGAAGGCATGTAGCCATTCATCAAAACAAGAACTAAGGAATACGTTTAATTCTGATTAGCTCTGAAACATTTTGTCCTAAATTTGAGAGATTTGAAGGGATTAACATACAGTTATCTATTCTCATCATGCATCATACAGGATTGTAATTTGCACATTTTTGCTGGTTTCCAGCATTTTTTGACAATTTGCTGGCAAAAAACACCAATTCGGAAGAATGATTTGTACTTAGGACTGTGATATTTGCTCAATGATCACAATGATTCACTTAATGACTGGTGCAAAATATATCACAAAATTGGGTCTGGTCATGTGGGTGCATTGACTTAAAACTAACAATTTATGACTGGAAATCCAGTGCCAATTGCAGTTGTAAATTGAAGACTACCTCATCTAATGTTTCAACTTAGACAATTGTGACTTATTATATGTACTCCAGGAGAACTTATCTAATTGTTTTTGTTTATATTAAAATAATGATGTGAGGGAGATAGATCAACCCATTTTATGAAATCGTCAGAGGCTTCATTCCTTTCAGGAATTGCAGGACTTGTGCTAGTTTTAGTGGGATTAGAGTTAGCATGCTAGATGTAAAAAATTACAAAGGCAAAAAGGATTATGCTTTGTCTACTTCCACACAGTACTAATGAAAAGTATGATATTATTTGTTGCAGATGGCCTCTGATATAAAATTAAAAGTTGTATGTAACTACATCAAGATTGAAGCTGGAATCTCTGTGCACAGAAATATAATATATAGTATCTATAAATTTGGTGAGGTTCCAGTTTCATTTAAATAGAAAACAAAAAAAGGTTTTACATTCTTATTGCCTAAAATATAAGAAAATGAAAAATATATTTAAATGCTAACATAACAAATATGTAGCATTCTGTAACAAATTAATCTATTGAGGCAATCAAGCAAAGGAGATTCACGCATTTACTGTCCACATCCATTGTGTAAATGGTTGCTAGTGCGGCATTAGGTTATGGGACTGGACTAGACTGCAGACCTAAGTTCAAATCCGCCTTAAACATTGGACTTAGTGATTAATTTTGGATCATTCACCTTTTTACAAACTAATTGACCTCCCATGAAAACCACACTGAGCTTCTGGAGGAAATGAAGACTATATCTGTCACAAATACAACAAAATAGGATGTGTCAGGAATGGGATAAGGACAAAGAAAATAATAACAGGTTAACCAAATGTCAGTATCTACGCAATATGGGATCCAAATATTTGGATTTCACTTCTTAGGATGGGCAAAATAGTTCACTGCCTGCCATTAGAACTTGGAAAGAAGAAAATTTGGAAAGGCCATTCTATTTTAAGAGGGAATAGGCTTGGGATTCTAAAGCAAGACACATTTTTCCTGTTACAAAGATGCACCTCACATTTGTGAATTAATGAAAGGCACACTGATAATTCTAAAAAGAATTTTATTTGAAATGCCTGTTTTTCATGGGTAGGGTAGATTTTTTTTTAGGTTTTCTGTGCTATTTATTGCATTATACTGTTTTATTTATAAACATTAAACAATGATGTCACTTGAACATGGATTATTAGGCAGATTCCACAGCAAACGTGGAAAGTAGAAGATCCCACATTCAGCTCCCTGAAATTTTAAAACGTATCTCTGTGAAACACATATGTAATTTCTACTGTCAATAGACTATCCTTCTTCAACCAGGTCACTCTTGGTTTATTGGACCTCCTATTTGAAGATTTGTTAGTCATCTTAAAAGACAACAGACACTCTTTTGGGCAGGTCAGAGAACTTGTGGACTAGGACAGGTAACACACAAACCAAGTAATAAAAAGGTTTGCTCCCCTCACAAAGAAACCTGAGCGAGTGTTGAATATGTACTATCACATACTGGAGATTTAACAAGAGATCTTCTAGGTTCATGCACATTTTTATTGAGTAGTAATATAAAATGCTTTTTTTTTCATTGTTACAAGTGCATGCTTTGATTGCCAACATTTCATAAGTCAAATTACAAAGGCAAGGCTGTAGGCTGTAGTGAATTACTTGGGCACTTATACAATTGATAAAAAATATCAGTGGACTGTTTTGTTGGTTTTTCCTCCTCCTTTAAGACTGAACCAGTTGTAACCCGTAACTGATATATAAAGGGAAAAAAAGTGAAAAAAATCACACATTTTGTGGCACATGACAGAACGTAACAAAATGACTAACTCATCATGACGTTAACAGTTCTCATGCATTTAGTTTCACATGTAACTACAAACTTAGTTTAAATTTCACAAGGTTTGCTAAACATGCTAACCATCTATATGTGCACTGACAAGCTTATATTAAAAACTTTTAAGAATACTCTCCCCCTTAGATTTTTTCAAAGCTTTTTTGATTACAAAATTTCAAAGGCATTAGCATTTTCTTTTTAGAGAATATAAAGTACGCCAGTATACATACATTTCCAGTATAAGTCAGACCACTAAGCGCATTACAGTCCCATACAGGCCTATACAGCCAATTTTTTTTCTTAAAAAACATGCATAGGCAGATTTTTTTACAGAATATAGATGCTTTCACTGCACTTAATATGGTGTCTTGTTCACTATACTTAAAAATGCACCACTCATAAATATTTAAATTCAGCAAGCCACAACCAAGACTTGATTTACCAAAAAAAGGAACGAAAAAAAGAAAAAAAATCCTAAATATAAACTGAAACTAGTAAAAGAAAAAAAAAGGATATCATTATTCCAGTTTTTTTTCCTTAAAAACATAAATGAAAAAGATTACTCATCGCCAAATTAATTAAGGTAAATGTTATAATTAAAGAAGGGTATTCAAGCACACTAAAGAAACCTGAGGTAAGCATAATGTGTACAAAATTAAATTGTCTTTTTTTTGGCATTTTTAACAAATTTGCAACATTCTCTTTTTCTTTTATATATATTTTTAAAGATTGCCTAATTTTTTTTGTTTTGTTTTGTTTTAGATAGCTGTCGTCTGACAAGAGTAGCAAAACATTATCAATAAATAGTCTCCTTATTTAGTTTGTACATCACTCTGTTAAAAATGGTTTGGATGTTGTCCATGTATAGTGCTGCAACTGTAAACATACAATAGTTAGTAAGAAATCAGACAAAGTTGTCATGTCCAGTAACATAATAATAAAAGGCCTTTCAGTTAACATATTGAGAGATTTCCAATGCAATAGGAAAACAGGTTCATTCCCCCAACTTTGCAATATAGACCAGCATTAGCTTTCGTTTATTTCTCTACAAGCATTTTAAAGGCATGTCCAAGGAAGTGTTTCTACCTCCACCCCCACCCCACCAAAATAAAGTTTACTATCTCTTCTTAGATGATATTGTAAACTGAATCCAACATCTGGCCCCAGAGCAGGTAAGCTACTGTCAGAGGCAAGAAAATCCAACTGCTGTTGAGCAGCAGTCCCACGGTGCCCTGCTCAAAAACAAAAAAAAATTATCCCTGCGAGTCAGAATGGGTCACTGGATATTGCTGCTGTTACTGCCATTGCTGTCGGTGCCGTTCGTCTCTGAAGAGATTCCCTTGTTGATGGAATTCAGGTTGGCATCAGAAGGCATGGCATCCCTGCGCGGGGGCATCCTTTCATTGATCCGGTCCAAGCCTTTGGCTTCTTCAAAGCTTGTGATCTTATGCTGTGGTGAGAATCCTTTGATCGCTGAAGAGAAAAAAGGGAGTGGGGAAGAAAAGAACAACAAAACAAAACAGGAAAGAAAGTCAGTGGGAACAAAGGGTTGGGTTTTTTTATCAGCTACTACTGATCAATGAACGAGAGATTCCTTCAAAGTGAAAAAAACAAAAAATGACAACGCAATTAAAGCTTCTGGATGTAATTGGAAAGAGCTAAAAGGTGAACAGGCAATGTCTCTTGAATGATCAATATGCTCCCAACAAAATCCAGTTCTGGCATTTTGTTCTGCAGTTTCGGCTAAATGAACAATTTTTCAGGACAAGTAGAGTTCAGAAAGAAAGAAAAAAAGACAACTAAAATTGATTTTCTTGAGATGTGGAAGCCAATTCTCACTATTCTTTGGGAGGTGGCAAGAATTGACAATCACAATTATTTCCTGTAGGAAATTTCATTTGTTTCCATAACGGTTGCTGAAATTATAGCAAGAAATCTGTTTGGTCCTAACATTGAGATTAACCCAGTCTGAGACCAACAATAAACTGTGAATGTGAATGGAGATTTGAAATGAGGATTTTAAGAATATTTTGAAATGAGGTGATAAGGTTTGTCTTTTTAAGTGGATTTCCCTTTATAGATTTTTGAAAGGTCTTCACGGTTTTGTCTGTGATAGAATGTCTGCTGATTTCATAGATTATTTTTATTTCTTTGGAATAAACGGATGAAATTTAGCGATTTTGCTATTCTTAGCAACTTCCAAAGGCTCTACAAACAATTGTATTAAGATTTCAAAATTGTAGCTTATCCAAGGACCCTTTCCAAGGACTTTTTCCAATCATTTTATAGTCACACTCCTAGATGAGCAAACTTGCTATGCTGCTCTCTATGGAAAATCCAGAGGGGAAATATAGCAAATAGTTACGTTTTCAATCACTATTAAAAGATAAAGGGTCCAAACTACAAATAGCATCCATTGTTTTGCTCTTCTTGCAGGAATTACTCACAACTACTAACTGCTATATTAGAGCCAAGATTTAAAAAAAAAACTAAGGCTTTTCAAAATTTATTAAAAATCCTGATTAATCTAGAAGAAAGCTTTTTATTCCCATCAATATTATTACTAAAGCCATGTTTAACTGTTGCTTACACATAATTTTTTTTTTTTTTTTAAATGAAAAGAAAGAAGTTGCTAAGTTGGTGGCATGCTATACAACAGCTGAATTTCTTCATTGTAGTACACTGGCTGCCCCATTATTAAGGTCCCTGTGTTGTATCTGTAAGATTTATCACTGAAGGAAAACTTTTTAACTATATTGCACAGAAGACTTTCAGTGTCTTCAGCATAGCAGAATGGATTGTATGCTATTCAAAAACAATAAACTTCTGTCAATCCCAGATAATTATGGTGGTTGTTCAATGTGCCATGGACTCTGAATATAATTGTTTTAGCATATTTGTCATTCTTAGCTTTGAAAGTGTAAGAACAGGAGAGAAAGTAACTGAATTTTAAAAAGTGAATGAATTTTCCATTTAGCACTGGCACTGAATTCCACATTGCTCTCACTAAATACTGCTCACTTTCTATTTCCTTCCAGGGCTCCATGCAAAGCACTTTTCTTAATATTTTCAAAATGAAAATGGGAATTTTGGGTAACAGTCTGTTTAACTTTTCAATTGCTACTATTCTAATTTTCAATAAAATTAAAATCAAATGTTTCATATTAGATTTAAATAATGTTTGGTTATGCTTATTTCTGCTCAGTTTTTTTTAACATGCAGAGAAGCCAGCTAGTCCAAACAAAAACACGGGGGGGGGGGGGGGGAGGGAGTTATTGGATGGATGTGAGCAAAAGAAAAGAGTGTAAAGAGATCCAATTTTTGTTGGTCAGTTGACTAACCAAATCTATTTTCTATTAGAGAAAAAGCAAATTATTTTCTGAATTTTGATTTTGTGTTCAATTTTGTTGTCCCTGGTATTATTAAACTTGGGTAAATGTTTGTAGAACTCCTCTCATGATGATGTCTTTCCCACCACAACCAGGGGAATGAGAATTGCAGAAAGATCTGGAAGATTGACACTCCTCTCCCAAATTATGTGGCAATTTTTTTCATTCATTGCCAGATGAAATCCACAGTATATTATTCCATCTGAAATGGCATTCAGTTTGTGAAATTCCCAAAGAATTCCTGATGGATTGGATTTAAAGAACCAAGAGTGAAAAGGAAGTTATTAATTATTTACTTCTAAAAAAATCTTGTCCAAGAGTTAGGGTTTAATAATAATAAAGGTGTTATACCTTTACTTGAATAAGAATTTGCTAGCAAATATATATATAACTGAAACTGATTTGAGTTATCTCAGTATAAAGTATCAACTGGAACATATTTTTCACCTATGGAATATTATTTCAGTACAGTACTGGATATCCCAATACATTTGAAGTTTGTACACTGGCTTCTTTAAGACAACATAGTCTTTTGTGGAAATTTTCAAAGGGCTAAAAATATCCTTTTTTCCCTGGCATTCTCTTTTCCCACATATCACTCAAGTTTAAAATCTCACCCATTCTCCACCAAATTTCAAAGATGTTTCAGAGCTAAAGGTAGGGTGAACAATTATTCTTAAGAACATTTCCTTTAAATTTTCACCACAGTGCTGCCAGTTATGACCCATTCAGTTATGAACCAGGTATATGAAGAATGGCAGTGAGGTAGAAGTTTGTCTATTTCTGTGGAGTATATGTTGCTACTGGAGGTGTCCTGTGGCCTGGAGAGACCACCAGTGAAACTATACTTATAATCACATTCTCTATTTGATTTCCCAAAGGAGAAAACCATTATAAAATAGTGATGAAGTAAAACTTCCATTATAGTACAAGCTGATAATAAATAGAAGTTTAATCTGAACAAGATCTATTTCCAGAATGGGAAGCATACTGTAAATTAATCTTTATGTCAAGAAGACATATTTATACATCATAGTCTTGAAGAATGTGTTCTGCTGCTGGTCAGACAATGATTATTAGCAGTTTACATTGAGAGTAATGCTAGAAACACAACACAGTCACACAAATCACAGGAAAAAAAAAAAACAGCCAAACTGTCAACAAGAATGCACACTGCAGAGTAGAATTTGCCAACAGGAATAGAGAATTCCAATGTAAATAGCAGCTTACTCACTGCTATTTAGAAAGCAGTTGTATTTTCTCTTACTTATTTCTATGATTCTTTTTCCACCTCTGTAACAAAAACTTTCTTAAAAGCAAAAATAGATAGGAGAAGCCAAAATGGTACTATTACGTCTTGCCAGAAAGCTAATACTTTTTTTTTCCTTAAGAAAAACACATTTTTATGTGGGCAAGAACAAAATACAACTGAATATATTTGTTTCATTTTGTTTTAAAGGGGAATTTTAGAGAGTCTTCTCATCTTGCAAAACAATTTGGAATATTAATTTTCTCATTGCACAGAACATATTTCATCATAAAAACATTGGAGACCTCTTAACTGCATAACTAAAAGAATTTCATAGGTGTCAAAATGAAAGGTACGCTTAAGAGATGCAGCTTAACGTTTTGCATTCAAACTGCTCTGACAGTTATTCATTTGTGCCAGAAATCCTGTAAAATAATGCTGATGTTAAGGGTGGAATTACAGGAAGTTCCCAAGGCTTGGGGAAAAAAAAAAAAACTGTCTTACCATCCTCTCATTGTATTAATGATTTTTTTCCCCTTCCCCGAAGGGTATTTTAAAATGTGTTGAATTACAGAGAAGACCCATTCACTTTGCTATGGACTTCAATACAGGGGAAATTCTTTTCAATTTTACTGATGTACTCTCCGTTTTTGGAGATAGCTAAAGAGAACACGATGAACAGATTGGTCCCCTGAAAGAAACTGCTTGTTTGCCAAATAACTTTAATTGGATTGCAAGCTTTCTTATCCTTCTGTGACACTGATTCAGTATCTGAAGCTTCATGGACACATATCAGAACATTTTTTTTGCAACTTTAAGAAACAACATCAACAACAAAAGAAACACTTTCCCCTTTAAAGCAAGTAAACTGAGGTTAATACTGAGCCACAATTGTTAGCTCAACACCCACACACTCTATACAAGCTACAGCAAAAGAATGAATACACCCAGCAGAGCCCTTATCTGTTGCAACCACAACAGAAAGGGATCTGGCCAATTTACCTTCATCAGCCTCAATAGCCTCAACAGTAGCTGAAGAGAAGAAAGGGGTAGCAAAATGAATGAGAAAAATGAGCAGAGGATTTAACTCTCAGAACAAGTCAGTGAATAGCAAAGGAGCTAAGTACACTTAAAGGTTATTATAAGTGCTGGATTTTGACACAGAAGACAACACAAAAGGCCACATACAGAAACAAACACAGGTCTTGTAACTTGCAGGCAATAGATTTCTTGTTTATTTTTGCAGGGGGGTGAAGAAGCATGTGATCTGGTATTTGAAAATGACCACGGTGGTTGTTAAATAGAATATAAATTGGAAGTTCCAATGATTAAGTCAATTTAGGACAAGAACAATTGCCATATTTAATGGGGCAAGTTAAACAGAGGAGCGCCATATAGAGAAAACAAAACTTTAAGCAGGCAGAAGAAATCAGCACCATTGCTGAAACAGCATTTCCTCTCAATTCCACTTCTTGGTAACTTTGAAGATGCTTTGGATTTCATCTCCCATTATTCTCAGTAATTTGGGAATTGTTGAGAGTTGAATTCCAATGCATTCAAAGACCGTAAGATTGTGGAAGGCCTTAATAGCAGTTTTTTTTTAAAGGAATATGCTATTTGTAAACTTTGGTGAGCATCTTTCCCTCCATTTTCGTTCATTCTCTATATATTTACACCAGTGTCCAACATTTTATTTAATGCATTTCTTATTATTTTTGCACTCATCATATTTTGAGGTAATCTATAAGTAGCTGAAATTCTAACAAATGTTAGAATTCTATGTTCTATATCAATCTATATGTAAGTTTTTGAATGGAGCTAAAATACTGTAAAACAGGCCATTTCATAGTTGTTGGTAGAGTAATACAGATTTAAAATTTGCCTTTTAAAACTGGGCTTAAGAATATACAAGCAGAAATTAAAAATACTGTTGTTAGCTTGAATTTCCTTGGACAGCCAGTTGGCTTTAACATATTATCAGCCTGTGTCTGACCAAATCAGGATATTGTACTTTTGCAAATGAAATATTTAATATAGACATCTGTAATATCTCATTAAATGCCATATTGCATCAAGGGTATGTTCCCCCATAGAATCTACAGCCCTGGCAGGAGAATCAAATGATAAAAATAAATATGCATACTCAACATGAAAGAGAGAAAATAAAGAACAAAGATGAGCAACAAGATCTAAATTGCATGGAAATGTTGAAAATAATGACTACTAAGAATGAGCACATTTCACAGAATATATTGCCCATATTTTCTGTTAATTGCTCTTAACAGAAATTATGTGAATTTCAGTATATTTGATGAATGGTGTAAGATATTAACTAATGGGTGGGTATAGTAATGTTCTACTAGATTTAATACTGCAGTATTTGCCAGTGCATAGTTTAATGAGACTTTTGAATGATGTGACAGAAGAAAATTTTACTTCTTTAACTAGGACTGCAACATTTTTGGTAGACCAAATTATCTGAAAGTCAAATATCCTCCATGCACTACAAATTGCATCATTGTATCAAAAATATTCTGTCATACTGCAGCATTTACAAAGCAGACCATTACAATATGTGTAACACACAAGCCACCAAAAAGAGAGTTTACCACAGAATACCTGAATCTTCTAGATAAGAGAAAAAGAGACAAAAAGGGGAAAAGTACAGGGAAGAAACTCCAAGAAGAAATGGGAAAGTTAGAGGCTGAGACTGAGTTATTGGAAAGGCGAATGTCCATGTCTCATGGTTACTAAAACTTGCATCATAATTACAATAGGACACTCATGGGTGCATGAAATATATATTAAAAACAAGTAACAAAATAACAGTTATATACATTAATAAATTTGATTGTGGCTCCTTACTTCAAGAAGTTTATCCTGCCAGCTAGACTCTATAACATAATTCATGCAAAATATGTTTTGGATACTGGGTAAAAATGCTTTCCTGCTGCATTTAGATCAAAATCAATTAATGAATGTTTTCTCAAGTTCACTTATGACTTCCCCAGGTATGGATTAGTGAATTGTTAATCACTAGATTTGCTATTAGATATGTATCTATGAAGGAAACCTGGATTCCAATTGAAATATGCAGATTTCCGTGAACAAAAAGAATAATAAAAGGCACACTTTTTTGGAGGGGGGGGAAGGGAAGGCGAGGTTGTTGCATTTTGGAGAGGTTGTTGGAGAGGTTGTTGCATTTTGTTGTGGAAGGAGAGAAGGATCACATGTTCCTGAAAAATACTCAGATCTGTATTGCTGTATCGAGCTATTCTTCCCCCAAAATATCAGTATTCCTGAAACTGTGTTCCCCAATCTGCCCCTTGTGTTTATGAAACCACAATAGGTTCAGCCATCATGCTAAACATGGAACTAAAAGAAACCCCAGGCTTTTGGGGGTACAGCTACATGGAACTAAATAATGTACTCACTATACCAGTCATATAGACTTGGCTTTCTTTTTAGCATTGCTAAAGGAAAGAAACTTAGCAACCCAGCAAGCCTAAGTGGCATACTAGTGTTCTATGGTTGACCTTGCTCACATGCCCACAATACAGCGCTCATCACATATGCACTGCAAAACTGTCTGCTGGGAAGTTAACAATGATAGCTAGGCCAGCCAGACAAGCCAATAGAGGCAGAAGTTCCTGTCAGCATCCCACCAAGTATTAGGTGCGTCAAGGACTCCAGTGTACACTTGCTTACAGGAAGGAGGGTTTTTCAGAATTGTCCAAGTTATTAACAATACTGCACAGATGTATTCATGTACAAGGGGACCATTTCTGCATTTATAAATTGGGCACTCAGACCCATTTTGTACTCTGTCTCTCTGCCTTGTGACTTTTTAAATTAGTTACATTCTTGCTGCTCAAACCAATACAGAGTAGACTAAGGAAAAAGCTTGGTTGGTTTGAACATTTTATCTTTATATCTGATCCCCAGTCGTTTAGCTGTACTAAAAGGCAGATGAATTTTAGGAAGCCAGCACAAATATGAATTAGACATACTTTCCCCGAAGATTGCTATGCTCCTTCTGCAAGAGATTCCTTCCCGGAAATTAAGAAATAATCTATTTTTTTCTTCTAAATAATGTCAAGTGTAGATAAAATTGGTTTGAAAATTAGACTTGTCCCATCTATCTCTCAGTGTATGTATGTGTTTGTACTTATGTGTGCAACCCAATTTTGTGAAGAATGTTCTGTACCCTTTCCCTCAATTGTGTGTGTGTGTGTGTGTGTGTGTGAAAATACCATCTTATTATAATGGAAAGAGGATGAAAAATTTAGCTCTATCCCAGTACACATGTGCAAAAGCACTTACCACTTTGTAGAGTCTGCTTCCCTCCAGAGAGCACCCCGCTGGGCAGCATTCCTGTGGGGGTCAACCCTTTCAGAGTCAGCACACTCTCACTCTCCTCCCTGATGGGAACAGAATGAGACGTCAGCTGTGGGTCGCAACAGAAACAATCAGAGGAAACAGGTTGTACAGCTGGGCAACCCTTCTAGCACTTGAAGAACACTTCTGCTTATCACACCTTTTTTTTTTTAATTGTGGCAAGCTGCTTCTGACGCCAGTCTTTTGAGTAAAAAAGCAGGACCACCGACAGCAAGCAGAACAAAATCCCCACTAATACAGGCCCAGGAGTTATGACATACTGTATATTCCTGTAATGAATAAGGAATTATAAATCTCAAGTCCATCTTGATGGGTAGAGGATTTCATCTAGAGATGAGGAGAGTTTAGACCAAGGTTCTCCAACCTTGGCAACTTTAAGACTTGTGGACTTCAACTCCTAGAATTCCTCAGCCAGTTTTTGCTGGCTCCTAGAATGCTGAGAGTTGAAGTCCACAAGTCTTTAAATTGTCAAGGTTGGAGACAGCTGGTTTAGATAATAAAAGCATTTAAAAAAAAAAAAGAAAAAAAAGGTAAGAACACACGATTATTAACCACATCATTATGCTGGTGAATGTTCATGTAACACTTTTCTTCTTCCATTCAATTGTGATCGATTTTTGGACACTGCTTGGACAAGTCCCTTCTTGGCAAGAATTTTCAGAAGTGGCTTACCATTGCGAGGTCTGAGAAAAAATGACTGGCCCAAGATCATCCAGGTGGCTTTATGTCTAAAGTGAGACTAGAACTCATGGTCTCCCAGGCCATAGCCTGATGTTTTAACCACTACACCACGCTGGCTCTATATAAATGATATATGAAGCAAATCAAAGGTAGTGTCAGAGCCAAAGGGATAAGGAGGGAAACTACTCTTTTCTTGTATTTCCAACTCTCTTTTCTCTTTCAAAGTAGGTTCCAGGAAAAAGGATTGCTAATACTTACCAACTACTAAGGAGCTATACACTGCAATGTTTAGAGCAGGGGTGTCAAACTCGATTTCATTGAGGGCTGCATCGGGGTTGTGTTTGATCTCGAGGGGAGGGGTGGCATGGACGGGGTGGGCGTGGGCATGATGGCACTCATGTCAGAGGGAGGCCAGCACTCTGCCAACAAAAACAGAACTTGGGAGGGCTACATGCAGCTCTTGCGAGCTCTGTCTTCACTGGCAGGTTCTTTGCTATTTCCAGGATGGCCCCACAGGCCAGATCTAAGAACCCCGTGGGCTGCATCCATTTGACACCCCTAGTTTAGAGCTTCTCCAATTAAGGTAAAAACTATAGGAAATTAGAGGAAGGCCATACACAGCCACAGAGGTGTAAACCATCACAAAGATGGGATGAACGTTCACTCAGCTCAATTCACCACAACACTGCAAAATTTCAACAAGGCTCCACTTAATCCTGCAGTACCATTTTTGGCCTCCCAAATCCCAGGAGGAGGAAGAAGTGATCTGGGTCAGAATGGCCTCTAAGCGAAAAAAAGGGTGTGCATATAGGTGGTTGAATATTTGTGTTTCTGGCTTCAGGCAGCAAAATGTCTTAGACTAACTTCTGCAGTTCAATCATCTGGATTGTTCTAAAGCTTGTAACATATAAAAATTCTGAGATGACAAACTATTGGTTGTCCTTGACTTACAAACACAATTGAGCCCAAAATTTATGTTGCTGGGGCAGCTGTTGAGTTTAGCCCCCTTTTACAACACTTCTTGTATAGCTGTGAAGTGAATCATGGCAGTTGTTAAGTTAGGAACACGGTTGTTAAGTGAATCTGGCTTCCCTGTGGACTTTGCTTGTCAGAAGGTGACAAAAGATGATCACATGACCCCAGGATATGCAACTGTCACAAGTACATGCAGTTGCCAAGTGTCTGAATTTTGATCACATGATCATGGGGACTCTGCAATGGTTGTCAATGTGAAAAATAGTCATAAGTGACTTTTTTCAGTGCCACTGTAATTTCAAACAGTCACTAAATGAATGGTTGTACATCAAATACTACCTGTATGCCTATTCAGAGATTGTATGGCTTATCTGTATTGTAAAGAAACATACAACTGATAGAAGGCAATTTCCTTTTTTAATAAAGTTGATCGGGTAAAATCCTGAGGGAATGCAGGAAAATGTCTTTTACTGTTTTAGAGCCATGGTGGAGCAGTGGTTAGAATGCAGTATTGCAGGCTGATTCTGCTCACTGACAGGAGTTCAATTTTGACCAGCTCAAGGTTGACTCAGCCTTTCATCTTTCTGAAGTCGGTAAAAGGAGGACTCTGATTATTGGGTGCAATATGCTGACTCTGTAAACTACCATATTTGCCGGCGTATAAGACGACTGGGCGTATAAGACGACCCCCCCAACATTTCCACTCAAAATATAGAGTTTGTTATATACTCGCCGTATAAGACTACCCCCTCTTCCACACACCTTCCACTTTTGCACTTTTTTTTTGAGGCACTTTTGTGCACTGTGGAAACAAATCCCGTGAAGCCGAAAGGAGCAGCCAGCCTTCAGGCCGATGTAGGCGGGCCTCCTTCTCCCAGCTCCCAAGGAAACGAGGCGCTCAGCGGGCTCTGCTCACACCACCCAGGCTCCGCTCGCACCGCCTGGCCTCCACTCGCACTGCCCGGCCTCCGCTCGCACCGCCCGGGCTCCGCTCAGGTATCCGGCTGGGGCTGTCAGGAGTTGTTACCGCTGGCACGGCTCTGTGTGGCTACAGTCCCGTGTTGCCTCGGGAAGGGAAAGACAAAAAGGAAGAGCCGCGGCGGCGCTTTGCAACAGCAGCAGCGGCTCCTGGTTTTGCCTTTCCCTTCCCAGGGCAATGCGGGACTGGAGCCGCGCCAGCGGTAACAGCTCCTGACAGCCCCAGCCGGATACCTGAGCGGAGCCCAGGCGGTGCGAGTGGAGGCCACTGAGCACCTTGTTTCCTTGGGAGCTGGGAGAAGGAGGCCCGCCTACATCGCCCTGAAGGCTGGCTGCTCCTTTCGGCTTCACGGGATTCGTTTCCAGGGTGTGCAAAAGTGCCTCGGCCGCGGGCAGCCACAGTGCTTCCCAATTACTATTTGCCGGTGTATAAGAAGACCCCCCCACTTGGAGGCATGTTTTTCAGGGCAAAAAAGTTGTCTTATACGCCGGCAAATATGGTACTTAAAGATTGTTATAAATCAGGGGTTGCCCAATCCTGGGCCCACTAATGGGCTGTGGCCTATTTGGAATTGGGACACATGAGTGGCTGGCTGGAGTGCTCAACTTATGGGAGTGGTGGGCCTAGTCAGCTCGTGCATGCACACATGTGCTGGCCCGCTTCTCATGTGGCACAGTTCCCCCTCTCCCTCTCCCAGCTGGGCTGTCTAGCCACAAAGACCACTGCTATAAAGCACTATGAAGCAGTTTATAAGTGCTATTTCTATTGTTATTTTGCAAAGAAATGTTTCTCTGAAGGAATGAAGAATAATTTATATGCTAAAATACACAGGAACCATACCTCAGTACAGAAAACACTCGAGCCATTTTCCCTATCGCCCGGATCTTATTCCGTATAACTTCTTTTCGAGCTGCAGCTGTGGCTCCTATAAGGAGAAAAGAAAAAAGAAAAAAATAATAATTTTAAGATTATTTTAGAATACCTGAACTTTAAGAACCTATAATAGATACATTTCATCCTCTACAAGACATCTCCCATAATTCTATAATTTTATTTTTATTATATTTTATGTGTGCATAAATTACCTGCAGCTATATGTTTTTTCTGTTTATTACAACCTGGATTTAGGCTTTGAATTATTTTTATTCTTTTACAAGACACAAATAATTGACTACAATGCAATGGTTTTATGAAATAAACTGTCACTTTTAAAATTTAATTTAAAACTGTACAAGTTAGAACATTTTAGAACAGATATATTATCTTTCCACTTGGATTACATGCAGTTAAATTATATATCAAATGATACTTTAACATGTACAGTTCTACTGGTTCTCAGAATGCTTTCCCCTGCTTTTTGAAATATTTACTCTTTCCTTTATCAGTCTGTATTTTAATAAAAAACATATACTGAACTGCCACTGAGAAAGTATTATAGTCTACAATTTATACTGCAAACAACTGTGTCTGTGTGGTATATATTTGAGGAACTGTAATTAAGAGTTAATTGGTCAGGTGGCTTTTCAGGGAATGCTTGCATAAAAACTTCAAAAAAATGTTATTTTTTAAATTTATTTTTATTATTTTTTTAAAAAATGTTTCACATTACATATATGTGTAATGTGTTAAGGGAGATAGCTTACATTTTTAAGAGATTGGACAACCATTTGTATGAAATAATATAGGGTTTCCTTCCTGAGCAAGGGGTTGGATTAGAAGGCCTCCAAGATCTCTTCCAATTTCTGTTATTCTAATGTAATATATGTACCAGTTCTTTATCAAATAATTCTGTCCTTCCTGAATTTTTATCAAAAATGCTCAGAAAAATAATGATTATTTTTGACCTGTGTCTTGGACCATACATGAAAATTAATCTCAAACATTTGTACATAGAATTTGAACATAATTTTCAATCACCTGAAAATATATATGTAACGAATTATTACAGAGCACTAATTCAAGATCATGTTTTAATGACTGAAAGAAAAGCATCAAAATGTTTGACTTCTGACTGGGATATCTTTGTGGCAAATGATCCATGTGAAAAATGAGAAATTACATTGATAATGTTCAGTCAACTAACGACCAAACTACCCGTGCCTGATTAATTTTAAACAAGATTGCATTTAGAGATGAAAAAAAAACCCATAAGTGTTTGTGTATGCAATATAATTAATAAAGTGTGAGCTTGGAGTAAGTGCAGGGTTCTGGCCCTGCACTTCTGATTGGCTGTTAAGTGGCCGGACTGGATTGGTCCGTTCCGGGGAATCCGATTGGCCCTTAACAGAGAATTCTTATTGGTTATAAAAGCTAGCGTTCCTAGCTTGTTATTGGTTAAACGTTACAAGGTTTGCCTATATAAGGCGGGTTTTACTGATGTTAAACGAGCAAGTCACGATGTAAATAAAGAGCTGAAGTTCACCGTTCAGAAACTTGTCTCCATTCTTCTCGCCCATGCTCAAACTTAACACTGGCGACGAGGATGGGATGTGGAGACATCTGAACCAACAAAACTTCGAAGAACACTGAGCACGTGACAGACGCCAACAACTGAACCATGTCCGGCGGCATCGTACCACCCGCTCCGTTCGATCCATCACAAGAAGACTGGGAGTCTTACATGGATCGTTTCCAAATGTTCCTAGAGACGAACAACTTAAAGGACTCCACAGCCGGGAAGAAACGGTCGGTGTTCCTGACGCATTGCGGTCCAACCGTATTTAAGATGGCTAAGGCACTAGCCAAACCCCGAGAAGTGAAGGCCATGGATTGGGACGACCTCGAACCTATCCTGCAAAACCACTACGCCCCGACCGTGCCTACGCTCGTGAGATGCCACGAGTTTTATCAAAGAAGCCAGCGAAAGGGAGAGAGCATAGCCGACTTCATAGCAGACCTCTGAAATTTGGGAGGCCTCTGCGGATTCACTGATCTAGAAGAAGCACTAAGAGATCGCATAGTTTTTGGGATTAGATGCACCAGGCGTCCAAAGCAAGTTGATGGCGAAAGGCAACATCAGCCTTGCCGACGCCATTGCTACCGCAGCGGAAGCAACCAAGAAGTCAGCTGCACAACTACGCTGAAACCGCACTCCGGTACCACCACCGGCCAGCGAAATCTCACCTAGTTCAGAAGGGCAGCTCGCGACAACGCACCACGAGGACCTCTCTTCGTCATCAGACAGCAACGAAGAAGGGGTCCATCGACTGCGGTCCGACCGGGACCCTCAGCCGAAGCCCTTACACCCTTGCGCTGGCTGTGGAGCCAACCATGCCAGATCCAAATGCAGATTCCACGACGCACTCTGCCATGAGTGCGGGAAATGAGGCCACATCGGACGGGTCTGCCGCAGCTCGCCAGGACCCAGCCAGGCCTCAAAGGGGGCTAACTATCGCCAATCGACAGGAAACCATCCTGTAAGGTGAGAGCCAGTAAACCACTCCTACAGAAATCGAGCTTTGCAGAGAGAAGAGGCTCACCATACTATCACTATCGGTCACGCCTCCACCTTGGACACGAAGAAAATCCGAGTCACGGTAGCCATCGAGAACCAGCCTTGCCACATGGAGGTCGACTCGGGATCGTCCCTCTCATGGAAGACACTCAAGCAACTCATCCCCACAATTTAACGCCAAGATCTCCATTTCCAACGCCTCATCCTCAAGGACTACCAGGGGAATCGAATCCCCATCGTCGGGTCCTGCCGAGTCCGAGTCTCTTTCAAGAAAAACACAGCATACTTACCTTTAACGGTCATCGATAGAGATAGGCCTAGCCTACTGGGCCTCCAATGGTTCGCGCCACTCGGCATTGAAGTGGCCGGCGTAAACCGAGTCAGTGGCTGTGACTGGGAGAAAGACGTTATCTCTGAGTTCAGGGACGTCTTCGCGGACAACTTAGGCGATTACAAGGGGACCCCGATCTCATTCAGCTTAGATCCAAAAATAGCTCCCATTCGCCTAAAGCCCCATCGAGTTCCGTTTGCCTTAAAATCGAAAATCAACGAACAACTCGACAAACTGATAGCTCAGGGGGTGTTGGAGCCCATCGATCACTCCCCGTGGGAAATCCCTATTGTAACACCCATTAAGCCAGACGGGTCAATCCGAATTTGTGGGGATTACCGGGCCACTTTGAAGCACGCCCTGCAGCAGAATGCATATCCAGTTCCGGTGGTGCAGCACCTCCTCCATTCCCTGGGGGGCGGGAAAGTTTTCGCTAAATTGGATTTAGCTCAGGCATATCAGCAATTACCAGTAGATGAAAAAACGGCACAGGCCCAAACTATTGTGATGCACCAAGGTGCCTTTAAATGTACCCGGCTGCAATTCAGAGTAAGTGTAGCCCTGGGGATTTTTCAGAGCCTTATGGAAAGGTTATTGCAAGGGATTAAGGGCGTGGTCCCCTATTTTGACGATGTATTAATTGCAGCCCCTACAAAAAAAATCTTACAGGACCGGTTAAAATTAGTCCTAAAAAAATTCCAAGAGGCCAGTCTTAAGGTTAAAAAAAACAAATGTAAATTGTGTACTGACAGTGTTGAGTTTTTAGGGTACCTGATTGATAGCCAGGACATTCACTCTACCGAAAGTAAATTAAAAGCTATCAAAAACGCTCCCAGGCCAAGAAACAAGGCCGATCTCCAGGCGTTCCTAGGCCTCATCAATTTTTATAATGTATTTTTACCGCACAAAGCAACTGTCGCTGAACCGTTACACCGATTGTTAGATTAAAAAGCAATCTGGTTATGGGGTTACCGTGAAGAACAGGCGTTCCAAAATGTTAAAAAACTGCTCACTTCTGACTCTGTACTCATTCAGTATAACGAGAGTTTGCCGTTAGTTATAACCTGTGATGCATCGCCTTTTGGGGTGGGCGCCATTTTGAGCCACGTACTGCCTAATGGGAACGAAGCCCCTGTTGCATATTTTTCAAAGACTCGTCAAAAACGGAGCGGCACTATGGACAAATTGATAAAGAAGCCCTCGCAATTGTCTCAGCTGTGAAAAGATTTGACGAATACGTGTATGGTAGGGTTTTTACTATTATGACTGACCACAAGCCTTTATTGGGGATAATAGCCGGAGATAAGCCAACTCCCTACATATTATCCCCTAGGATGACCCGATGGTCAGAATTCTTAGCTGCTTATAACTATCGGCTGCAATACCGCCCGGGGAAGGCTATTCCCCACGCTGATGCATTGAGCCGAGCACCACTTCCAGAGACTCTCGACGATCCGGCACCAACAGTAACCACGTTGCAAATCAAAGCGCTCAACTCACCACCACTGACCGCCTGAGATATCGCGAGAGAAACCAAATGCAACTACACCCTAGCACGAGTCCTAGGCTGGGTAGAACGCAGATGGCCATTGGACCAGTTATCAGATGACTTCACACCATTCAAATCTCGACAGACCGAACTCTTCTCCCAAAAAGGCTATGTCATCTGGGGCAATCGTTATTCCAGAACGGCTCCGAAAAGCGCTGCTGAGAACTTTGCACGATGGCCACCCCGGCATCGTGCTAGTGAAAGCCCTTGCACGAAGCTACGCATGGTGGCCGGGCATTGACAAGCAAATCGAACAGTGGGTTAAAGCTTGTCCCAAATGCCAAGAAGTCAGCAACGCCCCACCAAAAGCCATGCCTACTGAATGGGAGACACCACATGGACCCTGGTCCCAAATTCACCTGGACTTCGCGGGGCCAACCAAGGGCCACACCTTCCTGCTTACCGTCGATGCCTACTCCAATTGGCTCGAAATTCATCGCATGACGACTACAACCTCCGAGGCGGTCATTAAGATTCTAAACAGACTCTTTGCAACCCACGGATTACCACACGTCCTGGTATCCGATAACGGTCCACAATTTACTGCACTAGTGTTCGAGCAGTACCTCGCTGACCGCGGCATCCGCCATGCGCTCACCCCGCCTGCACACCCTGCGACCAATGGCCGAGCAGAACGCATGGTTCAATTTGTGAAGAAAATCTTGCAAAAGGTAGACTACAACAACATTGACGACAAGGTCAACCAAATCCTCTTCTTGCAACACATCACCCCACATAGCGTCACCAACAAAACTCCCGCTGAACTGCTAATGGGACGAAAGCTCCGCTCCCACCTCGACCGGTTGCACCCTGCATATGAACCAGAGAAACTACTAGGATCCAGCGGCCGTTGTCGCACCTTCCAGGTTGGAGACCTGGTTTATGCAAAAAACCTATCGGGCGACCCGTTGTGGGTGGAAGCAACAGTAGTACGTGTAACTGGCCCTAGATCCTACCTCGTGCAATGCCTTGATGATAAACTTTGGAAACGGCATATCGACAAATTACGGTTGCGGCTTGCAGCGGCCAGTTCGCAACTCCCCTATGACCAAACTGAGGGGGGGGAGGTACGGAAGAAGATGAAGCCCTAGGAAACCCGTTCGAAGGAAACGATGATTTAATAGAAACTCAGGAAGTGGAGCTGAAGGGAGAAACGTTTGCACCTCAGGGAATCGCAGAAAATGTGGGCAACGACGTAGAAGTGAACTCTGAACCAGAAACAGCCCCACTGCCAGACAACGATCTACCTCAGCGGGATTGCAACCAACTGATACAACGAAAATCAAAGAGACTAAAAAGACAACCATCCTCTTTAAGGGACTATGTAACTGCGCCCTGAACTAAGGAACCAGGGGGAAGGGGTGTTGTGTATGCAATATAATTAATAAAGTGTGAGCTTGGAGTAAGTGCAGGGTTCTGGCCCTGCACTTCTGATTGGCTGTTAAGCGGCCAGACCGGATTGGTCCGTTCCGGGGAATCCAATTGGCCCTTAACAGAGAGTTCTTATTGGTTATAAAAGCTAGCGTTCCTAGCTTGTTATCGGTTAAACGTTACAAGGTTTGCCTATATAAGGCGGGTTTTACTGATGTTAAATGAGCAAGTCACGATGTAAATAAAGAGCTGAAGTTCACCGTTCAGAAACTTGTCTCCATTCTTCTCGCCCGTGCTCAAACTTAAAAATAAGTATCATAAAATAGTCCGTAATCTTTAAAATAAACATTTGAAATAAGGCTTATTATTGAAAGAAAAAGTTAAGTTTTGGGGGGGGGGGGGGAGAGGGAAATCAAGCCGTAGAAAACAAAAGGAGTTTCACATTACCAATATTTAGTAACTTTGGAGTATAAAGTAACTTTAAGGCCTTTGCAAATATTAAAGTATATATTACAGCTTTTCTCTCTATCAGAACAAATAGTTTTTGTTAATTTCTAATGGCAAATTGGTGCTTCAAAAATATAAAATATAAAGAATATCCTTTTTGTTTATGCTTTATTTACACAAGTAACAAGATAACAGAAAACAACACAAGAATGATGATTATCAGTGATTATCACTGATTTGTCAACATAACTATGTTAAGTAACCAGTGGCATATATGGGGATTGGGCGAGGGATGTCACAAATAAGGAGCACTACAATATCACAAAAGAAGCCCCTACATTTTTACGTTATTGCAGGGTTGCATTTACATCTGAAAGGCATAATTTCACCCAGAGCTACTTTGAGGTAAGATGGGTGGCAAATAAATTTTATACATAAAATTGCATAAATTTACATAAGATTAGGAAATAGCCTGATTGAGCACTGTTCTGAAGGCATCTGTTGCAGCATCTTTGAGGAAACACACAGACACACAGACACATGCAAACACTGCTCAAAACAGGCCATTTCCTAATTTTATGTTGGTGTTAGACAACTATGCTGATTTGGATATTATCACATCCTTATCTTTTTTTTTTTGTATCATGCCATTATAAAAGGAGAAGAAATGGCAGGGTTACTTTTGGTACAAAACTCTTTTCTACCCAACTTGGAAATATGGTTCTTAAAAGTAGAGGAGTGGTCTATGAAAAAAATTCCTGAAACAATAAAGAAAAACCAGAATGTTACTGTCAAAATAAAATGATACAACTACATCAACATAAGGATTTATGTCAGGAGTTAAAGAAAGAAGGAAGTAGCTGGACTCAAATAAGGAAATTTTCTTTGAAAACTAGAATTGTACTTGAACTGGAGAAGTAAGATATAAAACAATTCCTAGACTGAAGTTAAAATGTTTCTGAACTAGAATGTAAATGATATTGCATTTAGAACAAGATTTAGAACAAGATGCTTATCCCACTCCTGTCTTGAGTTCCCTTTGAAAGATTAATTGCTTCTCAATAAAAGAAATAGTATAGTAAAGGCTTTATAAGGAAAATTGATTACTGGATTTTTACCTGGAAAATATGAAATGGCATTTCTTTTTTAATTAACTCTTTATAAGAAATAAAAATAATTTACTTTCTAAAAGTACAATTGTGTAAATCAAAAATAAAGCAAAACAATTAATTTTTATAGCCAATTTTAGTTTTAAAGCCATAGTTGGATATATTAAGATTTTTTATTCAAGAAAAAGAAAATATAAAAATTTATAAATTTCCATGACAATGTCAAAAGTGTAAGAAGACATGTACACAAAGAATTCACAAGAGTCATAGAGAAAATAGGGGGATCTAATTAATTGTATTCAAGTAGAAACTATTTATCTTTTTAAATCACAATATGAAAAAAGAAGTTATAATAAATAAATAAAATATTAGGCTTAATGTTAGATAAGAAATAATGCTGCAATTCACACAAATTAAAATAATGAATAAAATTGCAATTTTTTCAGTGAATATTATGTATTGGCATAATATGATAGGGATGTAATAGAAATAAATGACAAGTTTGTTTTCAAATAAAATGTTATTCACTACAATATATAGTATTTAAGTGGACATGCATGTAATTCATGGAGTCAACCAACAGCCATCCTGAAATATTTCCAGCTCAAAAACTGTATACAAACTGGACAAATTTGAGCAGGAGAGAGAGAGAGAGGGGTGGGGGAAAGATAAATAGACAGAGAATATACTTGAGAAAGATAACTAAAACATGCATATGGAGGAAAGATGCTAAAACATGCAAAGTGCATACATCAAAGGAAATTATCCACCACAAAAACCTATGGGTTTATTTATTTTGTGCAGAAAATGTAATGAAACAAACTAGCTTCTGAATTCAAGCCGATTTGACCAGGATTTAAATTGATCTGCATATCCTTAAAATTATATTTTTTATTCTTAATGTTATCCTTTAGAGGGAGTTAAAAAATTATTAGGGCAAATCAAATTTCTACAATGAACTAGAGATACACAGGATTTACAAGTGCTTATTATAGTAATAAACTGCTGAACAATAAGCACTTGTAAATCGTTTAACAAAGTTCCAGATTCACTGGAGAAAATTATCTCTATTTTCAAATGCTTTATTAAGTGATATCATACAAAATAAAAATACCTTAGATGGGAAGAAGTGAAACAAAAATTATTATCATGTGAGATTATAATCCACATAAAAATAACTTCATATATCTGTAGTCATCCTGAATCAAGACTTAAAAATATGGTTCAAAATTCTTAATACACCTCTGAAATGTATATTGTAAAAACGGTACGTTTTCTCTTAATCTCTTGCAGTGAAGCACTTACCTTCTGTTCTTTAGAAATTTGATATGGACAATAAATTTACCAAATAAAGACGATACAAAATATACACGCGATGCAACAGATTTAGACAAGAAAATGGAGATCAGAATTTGAAAATGTTGATAGGGGACCTATTTAGGACTGTCATAATTAAAAACACTTTTAGTAATTTCTTTATCAGAAAAAGTAAGAATAAATGAAGAGTCAGAAAGAAAGAAATCTATGTGACAATTATGTATTATTTATGAACAAACCAGTGAAAAAGTTTGGAGATTTTGTTAAGCAGGCTTAGATAATTTTGAAGAGTATCTAGATTTAAGTTTGGAAAAAAATGGATTTAAATTAATTCAAGTAACACAGGGTTGTCAAACTTACAGCTTGCAGGCCTGATGTGTCATGTGCTTGCCACACCCATGCCTGGTTTAGCGAAGGAGAAAAAAGTCCCGATATGTCACGTGACGATGCTGTGACGATGTGAGTTTGACACCCTGAAGTAACTGATGTCTGTGGAGATTCTCAGTCATCTGGGTCATGATTGTCCCAAAGGTGCTTTTTCAAGAAACAACTTGACTTTCTGATTTTTTTCTTTGAAGATGTTTCACTTCTCATCTAAGAAGCTTCTTCAGCTCTGACTGGATAGTGCGGAATGGAAGGATTTATACTCCTTGCAGACAACTGGATAGCTTCTTGGATGAGAACGTCTTCAAAGAAAAACTAGAAAGTCCAATTGCCTCTTGAAAAGGCATTTTTGGAGTTAAGTAACTGATGTTGCTTCATTAATATGGAGAGTTTTTTTCAGGAAAAAATGGCTTTGTATTCTTTGGCCTGACCAAAAAATATCTTTAGTTTTTTTCCCTGATACATTTTATTATTTTGAATATTTTTATGTATTCATGACCACTAATTTAAAAAAAAAATCTGATACAGTGGGGAAAAATGGAATTGCAGCCAAAGTTGTTAGTCATTAAATTTAATGTGAATAGATAGAACCCCTGTAAAAAAATATTATAGTTTACTTTTGATGCATCTAAAATACTCTTTGATGATACACAAATGAACTAGGCTATTATCAAATGCTATATTGTTGAATAATGTAATGCATGTGAGAAATTCAATAGTAGAGTTATGACAGATTTATCTTTGTTTATATTGTTGCATACAGAAAAATCTGAGAATAAAGTATACCATAATGTGTTTTGAGTTAGGGTATTGGTTGAAACAGTATAAATAGTATTAGAACAAAGAGTACAAAGAATAAAAATAAATTGAGATTTCTAAAGAAATCACAACCAAATATATTCCAGTTATGTAGAGGTAAAACATTTGTTTGCTAAATAGCTCAGAAAACATGGATTATTTGAAATTATTTTCAAATTGATATATTTTTAGCTACCTTTACAAATGAATTGGTGAAATGAAGATTTACCAGTGCATATTAAACAAAGGAATGATGAATAGAAATGAGATTTAAATTTTACAATCCTGATCTAAACAATAAATGTAAACCAAAGTTTTAAAGACATAAATATATTTGGAAGAAGCTAAAACTGATTTTCAGGGTAGGATTGGAAAAACGAATCATAAATACAGCAAAATAATTTATGCAATTTTTTTAGTCAGAGAAAAGGAAAATAGGCAAAATATTACACAGGAAAGTTTAAAGAAACTAGAAGATGCAGTTAAAAGAAAATTACAGATACCTCTGAAATATGTATTATAGGAAAGAAAGAATAAAAACGGATTATATAAAGGGAAAAGAGACCTGCTAGATTGAACACTTGAAACTGAAGGTATAACATTCACTTTTACATTGTGATGACTGATAAAAGTAGGTAGCTTTTCTTCTGCAATATTTTGTTTCAATAATTTTATTCTGCAATAAAATCTATAAAGATTCTTTAGTGGTTTTTTTTAAAAAAATTCTACTTTTAGCAACCAAGAACTGTTTCAGTTTCTTAGCAATTTCTCAACAATAACAAAATCTCACTATATAGTTGTCCTGCCACTAATATATCTCTATGCAGTTTGGGACAAGAATGGATAAATCCTTTAAAAATTTGGTCTAGGCTCAGATAACACTGTAAACTGGATCTTATATCTTAGTACTTATACTGTGGACAGACTAGAAGAGAAATATAAAATGGAGGACACATAAATTGGACTATTTATTTGAGGCAGGCTTGCAAATAATAACTTTTCTATTGGGGATGTGCAGAAATCTGAATTTGTGGGGCAAATGGTGATTCTTACATGAAGTGGGCACATACATCACTCACAGCTCCTTTTTATAAATCCCATAAGAGAGGAATTAATGTCTAAATACTAATTTTCTGAGAAATTCATTTTATTATTTATTTATTTATAAAATTTATTGGCTGCCCATCTTACCATATGGTAGCTCTGGACGGCTTACAATCATAAAATATATATCTATATGCATACAATTAAAATATAAATAATTAAAATCAACATTAACACCTAAGGAGAGGGGGAGGGCAGAGTGGGATCTGTTGTTACTTGATCAACCACCTCCACTGTGTTGTTCTCCCACTGGCAGAACCACATCTTTAGGCCCTTATGAAAGGATAGGAAGGTTGGGGCCAACATCACATGTGTTAAGATGTTTCAGAGGAAAGGAGCAACAGCCCTCCTCTTGGATACCACCAGCCGGAATAATTGGCCTGAGGGGACCCACAGAATACCTCCTCTATGGTACAGGCGGTACAGGCGAGTCCCAATGGGGTGAGATGGTCCCTTAAGTAACCTGGACCCATGCCACGAAGGGCTTTAAATGTAGATGAAAGTCTTCTCCTCTATTGGCAATTTCCCGAGACTCTTGACTATCCAGCTGAGTTTCATAGCCTATGTAGGAATTACAGGAAAGTAGAATATTTAATTTGTAGATCGAGTCTTTTTATTAGGGACTGTTCATAGAGATGGGAAGTTTGGGAGACTTAATGCAATGGGGAAAGTTCAGCCAGTGGTTCATTTCCTAGCTTCCTCTTCTCCAGAACAAAGGGAGCATATAAATCTGTTGACCACGCTGCCAAGGGAAATGTACTGAGTAACAGCATTCTACTGGAAGGTCTTCTTCATCGCAGAGGAGATCGACGGGCAGCTTAAGAACTAGATGAAATTAAGCAATAGCGATGGGAATGGGTGGGTTTTGATTTGAATCTTGTGCCACAACTGCTTCATTCTAAGAAAAGTTCCAAATATGGCCAATGACAAACAGGTTTTAAATTAAAGGGTATATTCTGCATCCTGATACCAAAAGGTCTATGTTGTACTGCTTAGTGAAAAGCTAGAGTTCTACTCTAAGGAAATGCTGTAGTTGGTGCTTTACTATAGACAAGTGTAAATTTCAAAAAGTCAAAGTTGCCTCTATCATGGCATTGCTTAAAGTATTGCAAGTGTATAAAATGTATTAGAGTATAACAAAGCAGAACCCAGTGCACCACGTATTCAAATTGTCTTGTTAAAGTCTTGTTGGCAAATTTGTGTGCCCACTAAACTTTAACACTAAATTACATATACTGAGCTTGTCAATGTATTAATTGCTATTAAATAAGAGCTTGTTAACATCATAGCAATTGTAAGGTTTTTATGCTAAAAGTTCTTCCACAGTTATTAAAAAAATAGTAATTCAGAAAAACACCATGCAGTTAAAAACATTTATTAAAATAGCAGTTTCCCTGAAACTAATTTGAAATATCCTGGTGTAACCAACTTTTAGATTTCTTTTAATTTTTCATGACTTTAACCAAGTTTCCATACCATTCATATGTTCCTAACGACATAACTTAGCATGATAAGCTGCAACTAGTCAGTTATTGTAATTTTGAGCAAACCATACACAGAGTGGATAGTGGAAGACCACTTAATCAAGGAAGGTGAATCTTGATCTCACATCCAACTGGTTAAGAAAAGGTACTATGTGGGGGATTATTTATATCAAAGCTGAAGGTTGTAAAGATTCAGCAGCCCCCATGCAGCATTTTTTTCTTTGAAGTGCATTTTCACACACACACACACACACACATACGCACACACAATTTTTAACAAGGCAAATCTGTTTTAAGGATGCAAATATACCCCAATCAACTTGACCGTTACAGAATTAGTCAATAGTGATCTACATCAGCCGAGTAGAGAATTGAGCAACCTATTTTTCTCTCGTTGTTGTGTTACAAAAATTCTGATCAATTGTGGACAATATGGGATGCTGTTTTGTTATTGTTTTATAATGGGGGGGGGGGCTACAGGATCCCCATACCTAGTCTAAATAGTCATTTGATTATTAGAAAAGTGCATATAATATGGAATACATTTTTGAGAATTTGGTAGGAAGATGAAAGTTTCTAAGAGTTATACGTTTCTAGGAAAAGTTATACAACAACAAATTAAATATAAGCCTTTCTTGACCATTTAATAATACCTTTCTTCTGTGCATAAATAGGATCTTCTTATGAAATTCCAGAGTAGGGGGGAAAAGAAAACGGATCAATGAAGATAAGAGTTTTTTTTAAAAAAAAAAAAAGAAAGGAGAATGAAGAAGGGTGTAATACAAGACAACATCAATGGGAAAGTAATACTTAAGTAATTCTGAAAAATAGAAAAGAAACAAATTAGACAGGGAACACT
This sequence comes from Hydrophis major, assembly GCA_033807585.1. NCBI lineage: Eukaryota > Metazoa > Chordata > Lepidosauria > Squamata > Elapidae > Hydrophis > Hydrophis major. The sequence goes on from CM066333.1 coordinate 25,444,548, forward strand.
GAAAAGGAATAGAAAAAAGAATTATGAGAAGAAAAAACACACTTCAGCACAGCTTTGTTAGTAAACTTTGCAATAAATTAAAATGCAGGAAGATAACCAGAAGGCTGGTCCACTACTGGCCATGCTGCTTGGGTCATGCAATGATTCATTTAGGAGATCAAGTATGATAGGTTAACTGCAGGAGTTCATAGATACTGAGAAATATGTTTCTCAGGAGTTTTTTTTGCCATGTATATCTCCCAGAGTAATTTATTATATAATGGTGGGCCAGGAGCAGAGAGCATAGATTCATTCATTCACATCTGCATCAAGCAATTCCTGTCTATAACTCTGATCTTTCTCACAACATGATAGTTCAGGGGTCTCCAATATTGGCAAATTTTAAGACTTGTGGATTTCAATTCCCAGAATTCCTCAGCCTATTGGCTGAGGAATTCTGGGAGTTGAAGTCCACAGTCTTAAAGTTGCTAAGTTTGGAGACCTCTGTGATAGTTGAAAGGGAAAGAAACAGCAGTAAGAGTCACAGAAAAAGAAACATGAACCTGTCTAATGCCCCTTAAATGAAAGACAGGAAATAAACACAAGATTTAAATAATAAGATTTAAATAAGATAATAAGATTTAAATCCAAACTTATTCATTTGGAATGAAGCAAACTAACTTCAAGGCAACCTATTCTCAAATAAAAATATTTGAAGACCAGAGTCCAAAAACAATTTAAAAAATGCCACAGCACCTTAGAGATCTCTTTGTGTATTCCATCAACCCATTTGATTAATTATTGAAGTAGAGTCAAGGTTTTTTCTTTTCTTTCTAATGATGGACTTCATCAATCTTTTTCCAGAAGACCTATTCAGCAGTTAGTTCTATAATGATTTGCATCTTTGTGCTGAAGGACAGTAACTCTTTGGTTACTGAATAAAGTAGCCATCAACACTTTCTGACATCTGCATATTCAGTAAGATTCTGAAAATGGGCTGCAACATGTAGAATCCTGATCAAGTAATTCATTACCACCTAAACAACCATAAATCATATGCATCTTACTCTGGCCAGACATTTCAGGTCATGGCTTTTCTCTATAATTAGGCTCAATGACCTAAGAGAATTAATCTAAACTCTTTGATAACCATTCCTGGACATTGGGTAAAATCTAAAGGTAGCAGGAAGGAGATTTAGTTCAAGTATTCACTCAGCTAAAAAAACTCCTTGAATCTCTTCAATCAGAAATTAACTCTCAGGGTTGTTATGATGATAAAATAACAGAAATGAATACCATGTGAGCCTCCTTAAAATCCCTGGAGAAAAGGCAAGATAAATATACAGCATTCATTATGACAGTAGCTTTGAAAGATAACTCTTCTTCACCTTTTACACTTAACCTAGTTTGGCTCTGTAACAATAACATTTAATATATTCAATTCTGAATTTATACTTCAGAGTGCAACATCATATCTATGTTTACTTTTATGGTTGCATTCTGGCTGTCTGCTCCCCTTTGGTTTCTCTTTAACTAATTTCTTTCCTGTCTACTTCAGATGATGTAGTTAAATAAAAAAAGCCACTAAAGATCAAATGAACATTAAAAATTGCAGGCTATGGCACTTTGAGATCCAATTCAGGATCCAGCTTTGGCTTCTGATTATTAATGCTGTAAGTTATAAAACAAGATGTGTTCTATATATAATAGATCATTGTCCTTTTCTCTGTTCCTGCTTTGTCACAGATAAAGTACAATAATAACAAAATTTGTTTGCAACTTTCAATTTATATTTCCCAATTTACATTTCTTCCTAATTTAACTTCTCTTGACGACATAATCAATGACTAATGGCACTATTTTATTGTATAGTGCCATAACTTATTTTATTACATAATCTTGTGATAATTTTCTTTAAATATTAATAAACTAGTCAGTAATTTATTCAACTATTTTTCTCAAATGCAGTTTTCTCCTTTCCTGAAAGTAATGGTAGATGTTCAGAGGCATCAATTGATGAAAGCTACATTATGCACCGTAACCTTAGCCCACTTTGTACAAATGTTATGATATTGTACCTGTCTGTTAAAGGGGTTAAGCTTTCATCTTTTGACTTTCACCCTGCAATGTTTCTTCATAAGCTCACACAAAAGTGTTCTACTTTTGTTTATTGTATTAGTATCATTAAAAACAAATAGTGAAGTGGTATTTTTAACACTCAAGATATCAAAACCCTCCAAAAGGAATAATCTCTCACTTTCCTAGCTATTATGACAGCAAAAGAACTACATTTCTAGCAATGTCATCTAGTGAATATCTGTCACAATTAAAAGTGTTACAGTTACATTTCAATGAAATTAATCTAAGGAAGAGAAAATTAGGCCAGGTAATTAGCAAAATGTGCTTCAGTGCGGCTGAGGGTGCAGAGAACAAATCAAGTTCTTTGCTATCAAGCTGTCTATCATGTAAGTGGGTAATTTTAATTAGTACTTAATTATTTCATTCATTTCCACCAAGTCAATATTCCTATTAATTAGAAAAGCAAGTCAAACTGTGAAAGCACTGTATAGGCTAGTTTCAGATACCTTGGCTCTGTATTACTTCATGTATACTCTGTATTAATTAACAAACTTTATATGCTGAAGAATAAATTAAATGGAATTACAATCATTGCATGTATGCATTTATGTGTGTGTATGCGCACACATGTAAATGAAAATTCTAAAATAAATGCTTGCATTTAATAATATCTACAAGTCTTTACTTCTAGTCCCCAATCTTTAATTATTAACATCTAAATAGATTTCTTCAAATATATGGCTCTTATTGCATGGTATGGAATAATATTATTCCACCATTTGACGACAATGTTGTTTATAACTCTTTGACATTAAGCATTCTTAGGGCTAAGTCAAAAGCTATTTTCTTCTCATGCCAATTAGCAGTTTGTGAAGTTATTATTTCAATCATAGCTGCATCTCTGCAAGTTTTATCTCTTCTTTATTTTCAGGCTTTGTCTCACTTGTTTGTTTATCTGACCAGCTAATTCAATTGTGTGATTTTGCTCATAACATCATGACCTCCAGTGTGATAACATTCACAAGTATCTATAACCCAATAATGTGGGTGGCCAAGGTCAATTAGATAAAATAATAAGAGTCTGAAGATGAATAAAAGCAGTAACTAGGAAAACAACAAGATGAAAAACACAATTTTTTCTTTAGCTTGATTTCATCAAAAAACATGTTTGGCAAAACATTTCTTGTCTTGCTAAGCAAGACAACTGATAAGTGAATTTTGCCTGATTTTATGGCCTTTCTTGCCACTGTTATTAAGTCATCCATTGCAGCTCTTAAGTTAGTAACATGTTGGTTAAGTGAATATCACTTTCCCCATTGACTTTGATGCTCAGAAGGTTGCATGGCCCTGGGGCACTGTAATTGTCTTAAATATGAGTCAGTTGCTAAGCATTTGATCATGTGACCACAGGAATGATGCAACAGTCAGAAGTGGGGGGAAATGGTCATAAGTCACATTTTTCAATGCTGTTATAACTTTGAATGGTCACTAGACAAATTGTTGTAAGCTGTGGATTATTTGTACTTACAAGGCCAATTCTTTTATCAAAAAGCAGAATTAGGAGGAAAACAAATGATGCCTGTAAATGACTACTTGAATTGAGACATTTGACTTCCTTTGTGGTGGGCTGACAAAAAAATGAGGATAAAGAAAAATATAAATATTCGGGGAACTAAACTGTTTATTACAGATTTGGTTCAGAAACAGGATGATCAACATTATCTAACTATACTGGTAAAAAAGCAACTCTCAGCATTTTTGTTTTTTAAAAGATGCAATTGAAATATAATTTAACAAAACAAAAGAAGAATGCACCTTGGAATTTATTTTATTTTATTTTGAACAATGTATCAGTATTAAAAGACCTTTTGCACTCAGGACTGTTGTGTGTTAGCTAGTGGACACAAGCACATTCCTTTTAATGTGTATTCTCCATTCTGTGCTGCTTGCTATATTGTAATTTCTTCCTCTCCAATCTCACAGTCTGCTGGGGGGATAATGGGGAGAAAAAATGGGTGAAGCACAGGACAGATTGTCTAAAGAGATCACTTTTTAAAGCAATCTCTCCTATGTCTAACCCATTTTCCCTGTCCCCTCCCTGCTGAGAGATTGGAGAAGAAGGGTTTATGAGAGAGTAAGCAGGTACACAATGGGGAATATATATATCGGCTGTTTGCCTGGTGTGTTTGTGGCCTGAAACCTCAAGCATGCTACACAAACAGCCAGTGCCAGCACATTCCTTTTGATGTACGTCTGGCAACTCCAAATCTCGACCAACAAATGCTCTGTCCTACACATTGGTAAAAAAAATCGGTACACCAAATACAAACTAGCTGGATATGACTTCGTTGATGATCCTCACTCTTCAAGGACCTTGGAGTTCTCATATCAAATGACCTAAGTGCCAGAGCTCACTGCAACAGCATTGCCAAAAAGGCATTAAGAGTTGTAAATCTAATCTTACAAAGCTTTTCCTCCGGAAATTGAATTGCTAATTAGAGCATACAAAAATTTTGCCAGACCAATACTCAAATACAGCTCATCAGTCTGGAATCTGCACTGCATATCAGACATTAATACAATCGAGCGAGTCCAGAAGTATTTCACAAGAAGAGTACTATACTCCTCTGCTCGCAGTAGAATACCCTGTATCATCAGGCTTGAGATTTGGGACTTGGACAACCTTGAACTACACCGCCTACGGTTAGACTTAAGTGTAGCACACAAAATTATCTGCTACAATGTTCTACCAGTCAATGACTACTTTAGCTTCAACCACAACAATACAAGAGCACACAACAGATACAAACTCAATATAAACAGCTCCAAATTTGATTGCAGAAAGTACGACTTCAGCACCAGAGTGGTCAATGCCTGGAAAGCACTACCTGACTCTGTTGTTACATCCTCTAACCTCCATTCTTTTAACCTCAAACTATCCACTATTGACCTCACTCTATTCCTAAAAGGTCTGTAAGGAGTGTGCATAAGTGTACCATCGTTCGTACCATTCCTGTCCTATTGTCCCTATTTATTCGTACTTATTTCCTCTATTCTTACTCATGTTTATATTTATACCTATTATCTTGTAAGCGATTGACAAATCAAATAAATAAATAAATATTCCTGCTGTGTACCTTCTTACTCTCATGTAATCCTTTATATCTTTGTAATCTCTTCCTCTCCAATGAATGTAAATCCAAACATTAATTCCCTTCCTGATGCTAATTAATCCAGCATCAGAGTAAACATTTCAAAAGGTAGGGAAGTGAGAAGAAAAAACAACAGCTGAAATAAAATTATAAACAGTCATAGTTATGTGATTTTCCATGTAGCAACTATATAATTTAGCTATCAAGTTGTCAATCCCAATTGTAGAAGTTTAAATGAGCATCACCTATACTGCATCTTATTTGGCTTTTTGGTATTTTCTATAAATTTGCCAGATATACTATACAAAAAAATCAGTACAAATATGCTATTCTCATCAGATTATCCAAGATGGTGACCAGCAACTATGGAGTTGCAGCAAAAAAAACCCTGACTACACTGGACAATAAAGATGTTGCTTTCTGAACACTTTGGGAATTAATTAATGTAATCTGTAATTTAATGTATCGCCTTCCATTTTATAGAAATCTGTTTTTTGCAATTTCTTCTGCTCTCTCTATATTTACTAATTATTCTTGTGATTTGAAAAAATAACCATCCTTTCAAAAAGTATTATTTATTACTTTGGAATGTTTAATTTTAAAAACCTCAAGTAATACACTTTAAATCAAGAAAGCAATCCAAAATTGGTTTCTTGAATATTAGAGGAATAATAATTATCTCAAACTGCTGACTACTCTCTGAAAATGAGAGGCAGAGAAATAATATCAGCCATTTTTCATTAGGCAAGTATAATATTCAATAACAACTGAATCGTTCTAGAGGACCTATCAAGCAATAAATCATGAAACATCAAAAAGTTCTTTTTAGCCTAATATGAGAACCATGTCTATTAAGCAGAAAGAAAAATTACTGTGATTGTCATGTCATGGAGATTTTTTTAATATTTTATGATACTTCCACCTGTAATCTTTGAAACCTTGTTACTCCCATGTAGGATTACACATTGCTATTCAACAACTACATGAAACTATATCCAATAGTTCAGGGTAGGGTGTCACCAATATGTTGATGATACCCAGCTTACATCACCAACCCAGGTAAAACTGGAAAAGTGTGATAGCCCTGATCCCATGCCTGAGTAGATAAATCTCTCCAAGATGAAGTTGTCAAACACAGGTGATTGACCTGGCTTGATCTCATTCCCCTCCTAAGAACCAACTGCAACTATGGAGATTTTGGGTCCTATATGAGCAGTCTCTGATCCATAGGTAGTAGGCAGCTCCTGCTGTGGCTGATTTACTACCTCTATGGACCAAAAGTTTCTCATGATATAAACCACTAGAATTTAGACTACTGCAATGTAGTATATATGTTATTTTCCTTGAACGTGTGTTGGTGTAAAATGTAAATGACTTGTCTACTACTAGAGAGGGACTGGTTTGATAGCATCTTACAACTGCTGCACTAGCCTTCTGAAAAGTTTGTGGGTCCAAGTGTTCATTTTGAAGCCCTACATGGCCCAACACCAATATACTAATGGGACTATTTTTCCTAAATTTTCCATCCCTTGTGAAATAAAGTAAATGCGGTATTATTATAAGCATGCCTTCTCAGGAACAGCCCTATCTTATAGATCACTATCGTCCATGAGATAGGGAACTCTCATTTTACTTATCTTTCATATAGTGATTAAAACCATTTTATTCCATTGGTTCCATAGTGCACATGGCGGACCTTGCATGCCACTATAACTGTTTGGATATCAATGTGTTATTAAGTTTTTCCTGCAATCATACTCAATCTTTCAAAACAGAGTGATATATAAATTTAAATACAAATATATGAATACAAATAAATACATTACTTAGCTTGCTGTAATTTTCCCCTTGCAGAATTATAGTTGAATAATCAACTGGAACAATTTAATGGGAGCAGAGAAATGTAGACTGTTTTAGCCATTAACCAGAAGCAATAGGAATTGCTTTTCAAGCAGGCATCAGGAACATGTCATTCAAGAACATCCTTAGCAAACTAGTATTAAAAAAAAAAAAAACCAAGACCCTGCAACTTTCTTACCCCCCCTACACACACACACACACACACACACACACACACATATTCTTAAGAGGACCCAAGGAAACAAGAAGTTTAATTTCATAACAGTCAAAGTAAGGTCTCCCAGGTCTATTTTTGCAATCTCTAGACAATCCAAAGACTATGCTATTGAAATCTGATGATATGATTTTTTGCATGGGGAAAAGTTTAAAGTTAGTATATTTATTCATTGCAAAGTCTAACAGATTTATTTCTTTCATTAAAAAAACACAGTTCCTACTCTTGGCTCTGATATGCTGATTATTTCAACTTGCTCCATTCCTTTAGTTATTGTCTATGCCACTTATAGAGAGTATGAAAATTGTGTTGGTTAAGGTAGAAATTCACCATCCAAAATAAAGCTACTGCTCACAGTTGAAGCAAGGCAAACCAACTCAAAATTTGAGGATTTTGTCAAGATTATATGTAAATTTATAGGAAGAAGAAAATAGTGGAATACTGTCTAAACTCTGTAATTCTACCTTCATTAAGGCTTCAAGATTACATTTATTTCAAAGAAGGAATATTGTAATTGTATTTGTGGCCTTAACGCAGGGTTTTCAATGTAAAGTAATACACCACAACTCTGATCTAATAATCTAGTAACCCTATCAAAGAAAGAGACAGGGTTAGCCTGACATTATTCATTTGGCTCCCATGTTCCTGTTAATTTTAGCCTGAATATCTAACAGCTTATTTGAATAAGCTTAATAATTTGTCTAAGACTTTATCTAGTATGGACATCAAGCTTGCACACCTGTAGTTTTCTAGATCTACCTTTTCCCTTTTAAACATGGGGAAATATTTGTTCTTCACATTTCTAGATTCTCACTAGTCCTCCAGGAGTTCTCAAAGAATACCAGTTCTGGAAACCTCTGCTAGTTCTTTCAGCAATCTTAGATCTATGAAACCTTGGACTATTGAATTCATTGAAATAAACTGCATTCCCTCTTACCATCACCTTTGGTAGCTTAAGTTGCTTAGTTTTTGCTGAAACTAAGCTTTCCCATCATTGCACATTATTGTATCACCACTTTCTTCTCGCTATGGATCAACAGTCCTTTTGGCTTTCTTTTTATTTTGAATATATGCAAATAACACTTTTTCGTTGTTTTGGGATTTTGCTGAAAGCTTAGCTCATTCTGACCTGTAGCTTTTCAGACTTAGTTTCAGCAGACTATTTTATATTCTTATTTATGTTCCATCTTTTTATTTCCTATATGACACTTTTTCTTCAACATTTTAGAGAGTTATCCGTGCTAGCCTCTTTAATTTATTCTGTTTCTTCTGGAGATTATTTACATCTTCAGCATCTTTTCTGGATGTTTTTCTTTAGGCATTTGTAGACATTGCATATGACATATATTCTCTCTGAATTCATGAAGCATCACATTCTAATTTCAGTGTGCAAGTCTGACTTTATTAGGTACTCTCCTCCTCTGGATATTACAGTTATTCCCAGTTATTTAATCTATTATGTAAATCACCCAACTGAGATTAATGAAACGTGATAAAAAAACCCCATAGCTAATGAAATGTGTGAATCAGGTCACTATTTGTAGATGATGCTATTCTGTTCCCACAAGGGCATAAATGAAATTTTCTTTTCCAATTTCAAAGGTTCAAAGAGAACTATATTTCTAGCATAACCTCCTGCAATCTAATACTCTCAAGATATAATTATTTCTTTAGTTAGTATTTCTATTATAAAAGCTTTAGAAAATCTATAATTTTTTATTACATTAATTTTTCTCAGAGGTTTTTTTTTCTTAGAAGTTCTTCAGATGATTATATTGAGTATTTTGAGAAAAATGAAGCTACACTAGTCTACATGAAATAAACTCTCTCCCCTGTATTACTTAGTTTAAAACTTAGTTTAAAACTTTACATAAATGCCAAAATTCACACTCTTTTGTATCCGAAATTTAGTATGGAATATAGAATTCCCAGTTAGCACAGCCATGAGTCATATTATCTGGGAACTGGAAATTTTAAGCATCATACTCAAATAGCACTGGAAAGAGCAAAGACAGAGAAGGGTGGCCTATATCATTCGTCTGAACATCTAGATTCTAGAAAACCTATGGATTCTGAACATCAGACTTAACTTCTTGAATGATTCTCCTTATGTTCTGTCCATGTTCCAAAATATCTGTATTAAGTTTATAATTTCTACGCAATATGATCTTCTGTACTTAGAAATCTTGCAATGCACAGCATAGTCACAGAAAAGGTATTTTAGTATTAAATGCCATTTTGATTTGAAAAGAAGCAAATGGAACATTTTATGTTCACTCTTTTTCTACAAACCATGCATAAAAGCAAACACATTATCTGGCAAGGATATTATTTGAGGAAGCATGGATGAAATGAAATCTAGACTCTTTCTTCTAAAAGTCACCCTATGACTTTCCTTAAGATTAATAAACATTTTCAAGCACAAACGTTAATCAAAGCAAAACACCGAATAGAAGGCACAATACACAATGCTTCTTACCATCAAAACCGTCTTCCTCTGTTCCAAGTTCATCATCTGAGCAAATGTTCAGCACGTTGACCAGCATCTCTGTTACTGTTAAGAAAACCAAGTGGAAGATATAAGATAATATGACACAAGCTAAGATTCTCAGTGTAGAATGGCTGATAAAAGTCACAGCATAAAGTTACATCTGGTATATAACAACTGCACAGAGTTTAAAGCAAAAAATAGTGAGCAAAAAATAAAATAAAAGCAAAATTTGTGTGAACAGAGTACAAGGTCCAAATTCTTAGGCGATTAAGGAGGGATTATTGTACAGTTCAATGCTCAACAGAAGGGTGACTGCAAAAATACAACTCCTGTTTTAACAAATACATTCAGTCCTTCTTTTTGATGTCTGGCTTATAAATAGAAGGAAGTTCATGTTTCCTTTTGTTTCTCTCCCAAAAAACTTGATTAGTCAGATTAATTTGAAACAATGTTTGTCAGGTTGTATTGTTTTCCAGTAAAGTTGTGCTACTCACTCCTCACTCTTTTCTTATCTCTCATCCACTAAGCACAAAGCTGAAGTAACTTAGCACTGCAAGTTACACAAAATAAAATATTTTAATTAGGTAGCCATAAATATTTAAAAATAGAAAGAAGGCATTTCTGTCTACATGAACATGCTATGAAATTAGCAGACCTGAACTCTAGATGGCCATAAATGCAAGCTAAATGAATCCTTTAAGTGTTGTGTATCGACAATTTTTCATTCTCCTGGATATGTGCTTATACTTCATGAGTTTACTGGACTGATTGTTGTTGTTAGTTGTGAAACTGTGTCCAACCCATTGCGACCCCATGAACAATGTTCCCCCAGGCCTTCCTGTCCTCTACCATCTTCTGGAGTCCATTTAAGCTCACACTGACTGCTTCAGTGACTCCATCCTGCCACCTCATTTTCTGTTGTCCCCTTCATCTATTGCCCTCAATCTTTCCCAGCATAAGGCTCTTCTCCAGTGAGTCCTTTCTTCTCATTAGGTGGTCAAAGTATTTAGAGTTTCATTACTGGACAGATAGGTAAGCCTAAAGGGTATTTATCAAATTAATTCTACTTGGAATAATTGAAAGAGAAGCAAAAACAATTTCTTAAAAGAGACAATGCTTATTTTTCCATAGCAACAAACTTAATTTGCTACTAAATATACTTTCAGTAGGGAATTCACCCCATTGCAGTGCTTTTCACAATAATTTTAACCATATTATTATAATCAGAAATTGGTCACCTTTTCATATTATATTTTTAGCTTGATTAAAGCTATATTGAGCTGCACAACTTAGAAACTGCATGTTCAATAAAGATTGTATTTTAGGACAATTTTCTAATTAGGATTATAGATAAGTTTTAATGTTTTTTAATTAATCTTTTTATTTACTAAGTGATATTATCAAAACTCTCAGACAATATCCTTGAGGGTAAAGTGAAGACATGAACATATAATAAAATTATTTGGAGATGTGAATTATTTTTGCATTTGTGATTTATCCTTCTGTTAAAATCAAGGTAAAAGGTCGTTGTAGGAGAAAAGTGAAATATTAAATCTATTCTTTTATACACTAAGGTAAAAAAATCAGCTCAATCTCACTGAAGCTAATCCAGTATAAAGTTATATATAATAAAGTTGTAGATCTACAAGGAAGTTGTAAACAGAAAAAAGGGAAGTGAATTAAAATTGTTTTCTTAAGAGAGTAGATAACCTTCATAGCTCAAAAACTAACTGTTTGCTCACTTCTGGATCTCACACAAACATATTTCATACAAACACACATGCCGACAAACAGAACAAAGTCATTTTGTCCAGATTTTGATCTAATAAAAGGAAATGGTTTGATTTTTTTTAGGCCAAGGGTGTCAAACCCGCAGCTGGATGTTTCATGTGTTGGCCCTCCCCCCACCCAGTTTAGCGAAGGGGAAAAAAATCCCAATACATCATGTGATGCCGCCATGACAACACGAGTTTGACACCCCTGTTCCAGGCTATTGTTGACTTGCATGGTTAGGTCTGTTAACTCCCTTTTAATCTTTTCAGTCCCTTGCCCTTTTGAAGTAAAATTCGCTTACATTTTAACTACAAAGCCCAATTTGCAAAACTTCAAGTTCATCTATTCTTGTGCCCACATACTCCTGCCATATAATTGTTTCTCTATAGAAATCCAAGCTTCTGTTGGAAAATTATCTAGGTAGAGATATAGACTAATACCTTTACCACCCACCTCATAACAAGCATAGAAAAGCAACCTCACCTCACCTTTATCATTTGGCAACATCTGAAAAATTACTATGAAAAAGGGAAACACCAAAGAACATCTACACTCTAAGTGCCTGGCTAATTTTTACCGACTTACTTCCTGTTTCCAAAATATCCCTTTTTGACTCACACCAGCACAATTTAACTAAGCAAATTCATTGCATCTACTCTTAACATAGCTTCTTTTGTGAAGAAATTTCAGAAGGCCTTTTTTTAAGTTTAAGAAGCTTACAAATCTTTCTTCATAAAAGAAGTTTTGTTAAACGTAGGTACAATGAATTGGGAGGATAAAAGTTTCATAATTGGAGTTGGATGTCAGCTGGGCAAATCCACCTGAAATGACAGAGATTCATCTGATAAGAGTTTTACTGTACAATAAGCACTGACAACTTGTCCCACTGCTGCTACTACTAATACTGTGGGGGTATCTGAGATCAATTTAAGCTTGTTGATCTTAAGGATGTAGACAGAGTTTGCTGAAGTAGAACTCATATATATATAGGAATGAAGAACTAAAATCAATAGATGTAATAACTATGTAGTAATAGCAGTAACACCATAGTTGCAGTTTCAACTCTACCACTGATATTTTCAAATACAGAAATAATGTTTTTGGACACACAACTAGTTGTCTTTTTTAGAGTCAAATTCCAATCAAAATAATTCAAGACACCATTACAACAAAAAGCAGCAATTATAATAATCATCTGAACATGCCACATGCATATATACTAATAAGGAATAGCAGAAAACAACTAAAACATAATAAAAATATTTACCTGTGTCAAAAATATTAAATAATCTCAAAAATAGGTTAACATCACGGCAAAAACTGAGAAAGTGAAGTAATTTCATAGATACTTCTATGAAACAAACTGTTGTACTGCTATCAAAAAATATCCTGATACATATTAGTGACATTTTTCATGACCTGTATCATTCAGCATACGTCATCTTAAAAATAACTGTAACAGAATTTCCTCCTTTTGTTAGATCCAAAGGTTTTGGTATTCCATAGTGCATGCTTGTACAACAGCATTCCCTCCCTAGCTTAAAGGCATTCACACAGTACTTGTAACACCTTTCCCCAACCTGCAGACATTAATCTGGCATCATAACAATCTGTGTTCAGCCCATACTGTCACTTGCACATCTCCTATCTCACTCTGTATTATTCATTTGCCTTCCAGCCTGATTGTGGACTACCTGGACCTGACAACTTCCATCAGGCTTCCCTATTGAGTTTACTTGTGGGAATCAAGCAGGAAATTACCAGTCACAGATGGTTCTTGCTTAAAGACCCATGAGTTTCGATTAACAATGACAATGGAGACTGTTTTTGAAAAGCAATGTGGTCACATTGCACTTTACGAATGCACAGTTTAGCAAAGGAAATTCATGCCCTAATTACATTGCTCACCACCATACTGTTGTTGTCATTATCATGCATGGTCTATTGTCTTCACCTAGTTTCCCTCTTATTATGAGCCACAGTGGCGCAGTGGTTAGAGTGCAGTACTTCAGGCTACTTCTGCTGCCTGCTGGCTGTCTGCAATTTGGCAGTTCAAATCTCACCAGCGTAAGTTTGACTCAGCCTTCCATCCTTCTGAGGTCAGTATAAAATGAGGAGCCAAATTGTTGGGGGAAATATGCTGACTCTATAAACTGCTTAGAGAGGACTGTAAAGCACTATGAAGTGGTATATAAGTCTAAGTGCTATTGCTATTATTCCTGACAACTTCTAATATCTCTGAATATCATGGGTGATCAAATTGATCAGTAAAGAGTTTTTCCCTTTTAATCATTGACAAAACAATTTACATACCTTTTTCTCCCACAAATGGCAAAGACCAAGTAAAAACATCCATGAAATTTGGAAGCCAGTATGGATGAGGGGAACAATTAAATTGTCTGATATTCATAACATTGTTTTCATATTTCAATACTGCAGCTGCAAAAGGAAAAAAAAATCATTTTAGCCGTTTAATAATATTTTTAATATAATCCAATTATAAAAAAGTTTAAATGTACCAGTGCTTTCTTCATGCACTGTTGCAGTTATATATCCTGTTTTACAATAAATTCCAGGTAAGGAGTGTGATTTCTATTTAATGTTACTTCTTTTGATGCAGACTCAAAAGGAAGCTCCCAAAAACTGAGTTTTGTACTACCATTTGTACAATATGCTGCAACATTACTTAGGTTTGGAATTTCTTGTAAACAGTTTTATATGGATTTATTTTAATCTTTATTCCTCATTATATGTGTATTAATAAAACAATAAGCATAATATAATTACACATTGTTTTTCTTTAAAAAACAATTACTACCCATCTGTCTTCAATTGAGGACCTGCATACTGTGTGAGTCAAAAAGAGGGCTGTGAAAATATTTACACCTCTCACATCCCGGACATAAACTGTTTCAACTCCTTTCCTCAAAACGACGCTATAGAGCACTACACACCAGAAAAACTAGACACAAGAACAGTTTTTCCCCGAAAGCCATCACTCTGCTAAACAAATAATTCTCTTAACATTGTTCAACTATTTACAAAGTGTGCACTGCTATTACTGTTAATCTTCTCATCACTCCTTATCACCCATCCCTTCCCACTTGTGATTGTAAGACTGTAACTTTGTCGCTTGTATCCTTACAATTTCTATTCCTACTATGATTTGATTGCTTATTGTACCCTATCATTGACTATCATTAAGTGTTGTACCTTATGATTCTTGACTCTTGACGAATGTATCTTTTCTTTCTGTATACTGAGAGTGCTTACACCAAGACAAATTCCTTGTGTGTCCAATGACACTTGGCCAATAAAGTATTCTATGTTATGCTATGCTATTCTATTTAATTCATAGATATAGAGATAGTACTTTTTAATTAGATATTCTGTTTGTACCTGGCTTGAAACCTGTAATAAATGTTATTTGAATTCTCAGGTATATTAGTTAGTATATTAGGAATATACTAACTATATATATTAGCTATATTAGTTATTTCTTATTTCAATTTTAAGGCCACCAACTCCATATGACCTTTTCTGAAAAAATGAAATGAAAATAAAATACAAAAATTAAAAATACAATTAAAAACCTAAACAACAAAAAAGCAATTAAAGTTAAAAATGATGAAGTATGTTTAAACAAACTATTGTAGCTTCAAAATTCCTGATAATGATCTTAAGTCTCCTCATTTTGCTATTAGTCTCTTACAGGAAATATTTTTTCCAGCTCTTTTCTTAACACTAATCAAAATAATGCACAAATTAGTTTTGTTTTAAGTTAGGTGCAAAAACTTGACAAGCTGTATTGCATCATATTGTTTTAACTCCCCATTAATTATCTTGAAGTGAAATATTCTGCACTCTATTTCTAATCAGCAGTCACTGACTCAAGAACTAGAAAGATATTCTAAAATCTCAGGAAAAGATAAATGAATAACAAAGTTCCTACAATTTTAGAAAAATAAGCGATTAAATGAATAATTCATTTGAGAATCTAAACATTACTAACATACAACACATTAAAAATTTATGTTGCTGATACTGCAGTCCAATACTGCAGTATCAGCAAAACAACAATTTAAATTGTGTTTCAAAAAAGCTTTATTTCTTTTAAAAGCCAGGGTCAAAAAGGTATTGTAGTCATTATCCAGAAAAGACGCACACTAAATAACCAATTACTGTGAAAATAACCAGTTATAGAGTTGCTAACAGAAAGCAACTATAGAGGAGGAAAATAATTGAATTCAATATGTTCCTACAGTGTTCTTTTCCATTAAATCCATAATATTTAAGTACTGCCAATTTTCAAATATTATGCAAAAGATTATTAGGCTGTCTAATTAAGCTTTAGAGAAAAATGTATCAATCCTTCACAAATTTAATAGTAGTTTTATGATCCAATTGTTTCCAGTGTTCTAGAGCAGAAGTAAAATTACAATCATAGCAGAAATTTTGTTCAGACCCTAGTATTGTTCACTTGCCCTTTTTAATACCATTCTAGTGATACATGGCACTTCAATTCCTTCTTTCTTTCAAATTTTCAGATAGAAAGAGAAGCTCAGGGCTAATAAATTTGTAAGAGAGGAATGCACATCAGACGAGGTATTAGCATCTTTTTGTACTCAGGTCTTTTGGCAGGCCATGTGCCGATTCCTGAGGCTCAGTTTGGCTTTCTTATTGGGGATGTGTTTGATCCTGTTAATCCTGATGAGGTAGAAAGATTCCAGTTGGTGTTGCAGAATGCAAGAACCAATGGATTCCACAGCCCTTCCTTTGGAGGTTTCCTCAGAACTCAACCATCTGACTACTCTTATTTAAATATAAATCTGCTGACTGAGGTCATAGCCTGGATATTACCCAGCTTCAAATCTCCCTTTCCCCCAACACGAACAAGTGATGGAGTGGAAGACATGTTTCTGAGTGCAAATGGGATTCTGAATGGGGAAGAATAGGCTTTAGAAAGACAAAGTGGCTCTGGGTTGTAGAATCTCCTGGCTTTAGTGATCTTCCATCTTTGATTCTGGATTGTGCTACGCCAAAAATGTACAATCTGAAATTGTTGATGATTATATACTGGTAGCCGGTGCTCTAGTTGCAAGGAAAGTTTGGACATTCTGTTACTGGATAGACTAAGATGTGGTTCAATCATATCTGAAGTAATTTCACTTCCCTTTTTCTTCCTTTAATGAATTAATTCATGGGCTATTAGTAAAATACATAACTATATCCATACCTAAATAATGAAAATATCAGATGCAGTTAAGCAAAAGAAAAGAAAACCCCAATTTTTCAACATTAATACTTTGTCATTATAAATTATGTCAAATAGTTACTGTCAACAAAGAAGGAGAAATAGAAATAAAGGAGTGAGTTATAATGAAAAGCATGCTGTGAGAGAAATGCTCTTACCTTTGTTATTGTATACATCTAGATAGTTTGGTGCTGAAAAAATTGTAATTAGTGATGGGAAGCCTGTTGTCTGGCTTTTCCTGTACATACGATACCTAAAACAAATTGCACAAGACACTTCATTAGCACTGTTAACTACTTATTTAGTAAAGTTATTTAGGCTAACTGTGTGCATGCCTGTTTAATGGATTTTGGTTAAACATTTTTCATATTTTATGTGCACACTTCATAATGCTGTTGGGTGGAAGTCAGTAAATTATAATTTCAGTAAATCTGAGGAGATCATATAGTTAGGGTAAAACTGAGATACATACATACGGATAAACTAAAATTACATTAGTCATTGGTTTCTTCTGACATGGTAAAGGCATTTCAAGAAAATTCTGAAAACATGATGGAGAACACACAACTGAAGCTTCTTTCCTCTTTAGAACTGATAAGATTTTAAAATCTTAAAGATTTTAAAGAAGCTTCTTTCCCCTTTAGAACTGATAAGATTTTAAAATCTGGTTATTAAAAAATAAATGGTAATACAGTCAAACTAAATGGTAAATTATTTATTTAGTTTGGCTCTCAAAAGTCCAGACCAAAGCCAATTAAAATTTATAGATAAAACTGTTTACTGAAAAAAACCCTATATCTAAAAATCAAATAAAAGCAAGCAAACTAAAAGTTTAACTCACTACATCTACCTGGGCACCATAAATTACTTTCAGACAGCTTTTCAAATCTTGCAAAATAACTTATATTACCTTACTACAGGAGATTTTGAGAGGAGAATTAACTGTTTCCTCCTTGTTCCACACTGAAATAATAACATAGTAAGAACATGTGGAATTTTCTTTTCTGGAGAGGAATGGGGCAGGAGCACGCAACAATTGCATTCAGTCTTAAAGTCTCAGACTGGATACCACTTTTAATAGGAAGAAAGGCATCCTTAAAAACTGTTCACCCCTCCAAATAAAAAGGAACAATGGGTTGGATTCAAAGATTGTGTAAACAGACCTAGGTATACACAACAATCTTCCCATTCCTTCTTTTTTTCTGGAGCACCAAGATTCTTTCACTATAGGACAAAACTCCTGAATAGAGAAAGATGTGATAAAGGCATCTACAGAAGGAGGGATAAATGCCACAGATTAAATGGAAGGTTCTTGGCAAGCAATCAGGTTTAGGCCAATGCAGTCCTAGAATTTTTTAAGCTGGGTTATGAAAATCAATTTTAGATTCTCTTCCTTCTCTGACCATAAGGGAAATATGTATAGCATGTTAACAATGAGTTATTTCATGAGCTGTGTATCTCACTATACTTACATTCATGCTATAGTCAATCTCTATACTGTTAGATGCACCATTAGTGTCAACAGAAACATTAGTTTACATTGCTGATTATTCTGATTTTGTTTTATATTTGAGCTGACATTTTAAAAAGAAAACAAGCCTGTTTACAATTATATGTTTGTGTGTGAGAGAGATGTTGTGTTTGTATGAATATACATGTTTGTGTATATATACAGACACATGTATAGGTATCTATAAGTTTCCTGGTGTGTAGCATGGTGTCTATACATGTTCTTATGTACAGTACTGGTAACAATTGTTAGGATGCAAGGAGGCAAGAAGAGATGCATGTCTAATGTCATAGCAAGTGTGATCATTTTGATATGCTTTTTTTTTTTTTGTTTGCTGCAGAAGTTCTTTCTGGGTTGGGGCAGCACAATTCTAAAAATTATATACAGGGAAACAACTGTAGGAGGCTATGTTTCCATCCTTACTCATAAGCCAGTTAAAGTTTTTGTTGATAAAATTTCTTTGGATAATTCAGGAGGGCCATTCTTATCTTCCCGCACATACTTCCTTTGACTTTTGAAAATATATAAAAAAATCTTCTGAGGGATGGTTTCATGTCTTTCCAAGCTTTTTTCAATAAAGTTTAATAAAGAAAGGAATGACATTATGGATTTAACATGTTCAAGATTCCTTTTAAAGAGATGTCTGCAAATTTCTTTGGCATTTTCAAAAGTTCTCCCTACCATCATGTCTGTTCCCGTTTGCACACTTGCACAGAAGGTAGTAAGGGTGAAACTGGGCCATTGGACTGGCTGACAAATTTAGAAGGCCTTAAGATCAGAGTTCCCCAGTGTTTCCAGCTTTGCAGACCTGGCTGGGATGGGATGGGGTAGATGGGGTGGCTTCATGTGAGTGGCTGGCAAGTAGTGCACACAGTTTTATTTGCCTAAGTAGCATGTATTGCACGTGCTCCTGCCACTCACACAAATGGAGCCACATGGATGTGCTTGCCCACTGCTCACACAAATGAGGATGTGCATGTGTGTGCGGGTGGTCACTGGCCATTTCCATGGGCCGGGTCACTCCCTTTACGCCGCAGCCCACAGGTTGGGGATCCCTGCCTTCGGTCTTCCTTGCCATAAATGGTGGTACAAGACAAGTCTATCTTCTCATTCATAAGTAAGCGTTTGCAATTTGGCATCTACAGTCACAATACTTTCTTCAACATCTCTAAATGGCATTATCCATTGATCTCCAAAGTATTTTTTTTAGAAAACTAAAAATGATGGACTTCCATATTTTATAAGCATCCTGTATTATCACAAAAAAAACTTGAAGCCTTTTAGTCTTTCTAACATCTTCTGAATAGTTTTTTTTTTAGTTTTCATGATACTGAATCAATCATATGTTGTTAGAAAGGTTATTGATCTTTGGTATAAAACTATTATTTTACTTCTACTGAATTCACACTATTCTCAAAAGAATTCTCTTTACAAAAGCTTTATTTTGCTATTCATAGATGTGCCACTTTTATTCCTATCCAGAATAAAGCAAGGTCCCAACAGATCCTGTTACAGCAGTTATGGCTATGTCCTTTTTACAGGCATGTTCTTTTTCATCTTGTAAAGCAGATAATCTTTCTGGAGAAGAAATTTATGTTAACATTTCCAAGAATCTTCCAACAGAAGTTGCAAATGGAAGCACAATAAATAAGTAAGTAGCCCAATCCTAGGTTTACCTCAAAGTGCTATTATACACCAATATAAATCTTTCCTACATGAAGTTCTTCCTTTCTGAAATCAGTGAGGGACCTCTTGTAAGGGTTTCCAAAGTATTTTTTTTTTTTAAAGGTGTGTGGGGGGTCTTACTTCCCTGAATTATTGAAACAAGCATGTTTCCCAAAAGCTAAGATATAGCTGTCTTGATTATTGCTCCTGGTTAGGATAGCCACATACAAACTTGTAGAAGATTGGAGCCTTGAAAGAAGCTGCACTAAGACTTTCAGAAGGCATGACTACTTTAATGCTTTGGAAACACAAGGACTTCATTCATACAAAGCTGCACTCATATAGGTATTTCATCTTTGTCTGTAGCTTAGTGAGAGACTGAGATAGAGCTGGGAGTGAGTCAATTGACTATTTATCTCATAGAAAGCAATTAAAGTCCAGCTGCTGAGAGAGAAGGAAAATATCATTGAAAGAGCCTCTGACATAAACACATTATAACTGAAACTGGGTAAGCCCAATAACAGTTTTCAAGATTCTGTATATATTCTAAATTGGCATTAAGCTACCTTACTGAAATCTGTATCATTCTTGCTTCCTTGGTCTTGCCAGCTATGTGGGTGTTGGCCAGTAGGTACAATAGGAAAAGCAGAATGCCCACTTTCTCTGTGTCTCTACTAAGTTAATACAGCTCAAAAGATCCATCTGGCATTTCATTTTCTCAAACTCATTTATTTTGAAAGGTGTTTTAAATGACATATATTGTTAAATAAACATATAGTTTGGCAGTTTTATACCATCTTGTAAGAAAAGCTGGGATACACATTAATTAAATCAAGTCACATGCTGTAAATTTGTTTCATCAAAGGAGAAGAAAGGGTTAAATGTGGAAGTTTATTATGCAATTGAAGCAACTCTCTAATTTAATTCTTAGTTTATTCAAAGTGTACTTCCTTCCAGAGATTAGAAAAAGATATTTTTTTCTTTCAAACTGTTTATCTGTAGATCTGGAAAATTAACAGGCTGTACAAAACTATTATATTTTCTGCTACTGCTTATCTACTCTAACCTCTAACGTTACATCATTATGGGTATTCGTGAGATTTTGAGTTCAAGGCTATTTAAAACAGTTTGAACATCAGGATTTCATTTTGGAACCCTTGAAGGTAAGGAAGGGCACCTGACTCCCTTTTGCAGTATATTATGCTAAAAAAATACATAAATATTCATACTGAGAAGGTAATTTCAAGAGTGATGGACTTGCTAGATTACAGAACTTTGATAAAGGCTAGGTGGTACTCTCTTTCCCTGTTTGTTAAAAAACAAAACAAAACAACAGCAGTGTTGGCATGTTGTTTAGATCAGCAGTCCCTAATCTTTGAGGCTTGGTGGCCTAGGAGCGAGAAGGGAACTGGTGGGCTGCCATGCATGCAACTGCAGCCCTTGCATGAGTTGCGGGCTGGCACATACAGTGTACAGTTCATCTTGCGTGAGCGTGCAGCAGTATTCATGCTCACTCCATTCACACAGCCCAGTTTCGAATAGCCTGGTTGAGGGACCAGGGGTTGGGGCCTTCTGATTTAGATCTCCAAGAAACATCTCCAAAGACAGTAGCCTACCCTGACATATCTATCTGTATCCAACTGCTTGGAAGACAAAATCAAGCCGACTGGTACTGAGAATAATATATATAAACTATATAATTTAAAAACTCACCCAGCATCTTGGGCTTCATGAGCTCGAAGTATAGATAATAAGTTATTGTGCTGTAGGAAGTCACATACAGCAGGGTAACTGTTTGAGATTAAGAAGAAAGATATTAGTTCATTTAAAATAAATTAGTCACTTTCTTCACGAATATATAGATGTAGTAAAAGGTATTTGTGCATCTCCTCTTTTTTCCAAGGAGTCCCAGTTTGAACAAAAATGACATAAATGCCTCCCCCTATTCTTTATTCCATAGTCCACAAAGCTGATACTTTGCTTTTGATGTCCTATCTTGTAAAGTTCTATTATACATTTTTTGTAGTTTATTTATCATTTATGTATAACTTTCATTCATTCATTTCATTTTTTTCTACCAAATGCAACTACTTCAATTTTTAAATCCACATTTGTCATCAGATTATGGTATTTATCTAACATTCACTGCAAATTATTTGGGTTTGCTGCCAACAGTGGCAGCATCACCTACAACAAAATGCTTGCATATTCATGTTTCCAGCCAACAAAGCTCTAAGTTTGCAACAAATATTCTTTAAATATTTATGCATAAATACAATATACTGTACTACAAAGTGGACACCACATATGTTATCTTACTCCCATTTCATTGTTAAACTATTCATAAAACATCCTTACTAATGTTTTAGTTCCATCATGTGCCTCTTTCAGCAGTTAACTCCCACTCCACATTCAGGTGAAACATTCCATAATCAAGGTGGTTTGTTTTATAATACGCTTGCTTTAAATGAAACAACATAAAATCACTTTCTTTCTCATATTTCTAATTTTCTTTGTGACCTGCCGAAGATAAAAATATTGTCTGCACAGCTCTTCCCTTGCACAAAGTCATCCTACAATTCCAAGTTTTTGTTCAATCTTATCCTTTCTCTTCACTATTCAAAACCTTTCAACCCAAATCTGTTTAAGCCCTAACCAGATAGGATTAATAAGTTTATTTTCCTGGGAGATAGTTACAGCGCTCATTTTTGTACCCTTTGTACGGGGGATCAATAATGTCATTTTTTGAATCACCAGACACAACTGAAACCTTCACACATGTTTAAACAAATTACACAGCCACTCCAAAAGCAAACCACATTTACTCTACTGTTCCTATTACACTATAAAACACTTTATGCCTTTCTAACGTTTTCATAGAATTCATGATTTGCTTTTCATGGGGAGGGGGAGACACTGTTTACTTATTTATTGAATTTATAGGCCACGCAATCTATCATGACATAGGATTACACTACATTACCAAACTGAAAAGTCAGGAAAAAACTGTTTAGAAAATAGTCCAATTTAGCTCATGGCCTTAAAAGCTCATTTAAATGAGGCCAAGGTAGGTGTAATAGCAATCTCAGAATGATACTGCAGCATTCCCTCACTTCAGGATCACTCTAAATCATTTAAGCATTTTTTAATTCCATTCATTCTGCTCCCTCTTCACACACTTCCAAAACCCTTTTTATTCCCATCAAAATTGCTTTCTCTGCTTCTTCTTAATGCTAACAAACTTATTACTTTACTACTTTTTTTGCAGATAACCATTTCTCTTGAAACCCATCATACACTATCTGTTAAGTTCTGCACATGGGTGCAAGGAGCGGAGACGAGGCAGTGAACAGTGAACTTCAACTCTTTATTAAGCATACTGAACAGAGCAATCACCTAGGGCAGCAGCAGCCCTTTTATAGGGTTGGCTGCTGTCCTATTAGCCAATGAAAAACATGGAAGTGTAAAACCTTGAACCAATGAGAGTTGGTCCGTTAACAGCCAATCAGATGTCCCAGAAAGGACCAATCCGATGTCACTATTATAGGCCAATCAGAAGTGCAGGATTAGAACCCTGCTTTTTACTTAAGGTTATTAAAACTTTATTAAACGCCTTTATTAGTTCATAACACCCCTCCCCCATAGGTTCCGTTTGAGGGGTGCGGTAACGTAATGGCGTAGATATGCAGGTTGTTTCAATTGCCTATTAGATTTGCACTGTCCCACCAGTTCCTGTCTGTAGTCCAGTTCCAGTGGAACGTTTTTTGATTTATCTGGTGCAGGCGGTTCCGCATCCCCACTGGACGACTCGGCACCACTAATTCTGTCATCATTGTCCTCCGGTTCCTGTGGGCTTGCCTCCGTTGTGGTGTTTCTCTGTGGCGAGGCACACCCCCTTTCTGGTTCTTCTTCATGGATCATGCCTGGCCGCTGACTTTCTTCGATTTTGTCATCCAGAATCTCGAATTCGGTTCCCTCAACATCCCCTCCCCCCTCAGTTTGAGGGTCACAGGAGTCGTGGGAACTGGGTTGCAACCTAGAGTGAAGCTGATCAATATGGCATTTCCATATTTTCCCATCCCTTGTTTGTACACGGTAGGATCTGGGCCCGGTGGCTTGGGTTACGGTTGCTTCGACCGACAACGGTTCGCCGGAAAGATTTTTAGCGAAGACTAAGTCGCCTTCCTTGAATTCGGGGCATCTTCCGCTAGATCCACAGGGTTTCTCTGGCGCGGAGGCCGGGTGGAGATGGTCAAGGTGGGAGTGAAGCCTGCGTCCCATCAACAGTTCAGCTGGTGTTTTGTTGGTTACACTGTGCGGGGTGATGTGTTGGAGTAGGAGTATTCTGTTCAGTTTGTCGTCAATGTCCCCATGGTCCATCTTTTGGAGAGTTTTTATAAGAAATTGGACCATGCACTCGGCCCTTCCATTGGCCGCAGGATGCGCCGGCGGATGGCGGATGCCCCGGTCCGCTAAGTATTGTTCGAATGCCAGAGCCATGAACTGAGGTCCGTTATCGGAGACTAAAATGTCTGGCAGTCCATGTGTTGGAAATAGTTTATTTAATTTGCAGATGACTGAATCGGTTGTAGTAGTCTTCATCTTGTGGATTTCGAGCCAGTTGGAATGGGCATCCACTGTTAGGAGGAACGTATGTCCCTTAGTAGGTCCCGCAAAGTCAATGTGGATGCGGGACCATGGCCCCCGGGGGATTTCCCACTTTGTTGGAGTTGCTCTAGGTGGGCACTGCTGACTTCTTGGCACTTTAGACAAGTCTTCACCCAGGCTTCGATCTGCTTATCGATGCCTGGCCACCACGAGTAGCTTCATGTGAGCGCTTTCATACGCACGATGCCGAGGTGACCGTCATGCAATGCTTTCAAAACTGCTCATTGTAACCGCTCTGGGACAATGACTCAGTCTCCCCATAGGATGCAGCCTTTCTGCAAGAAAAGTTTTGTTTGCCGGATTCTGAAAGGGGTGAAGTCGTCAGGGGTTTGTTCCATTGGCTATTCTCATTCGACCCAGCTGAGAACTCGCGCCAGGACAGGATCTCATTTCGTTTCGATAGTGATGTCTCTGGCTGTTAGCGGTGGTGAATGTAGGGTTTCAATCTGGAGTGTCGTGAGGGTTGGAGCTGGGTTTTCGACGGTTTCCGGAAGTGGGGCACGGCTCAATGCATCAGCGTGGGGAATGGCTTTCCCTGGACGGTGTTGCAATTTATAATTGTACGCAGCTAAGAACTCCGACCAACGAGTCATTCTAGGTGACAATATATAGGGGGTTAGCTTGTCTCCCGCTATAATCCCCAGCAAAGGCTTGTGATTGGTAATAATAGTAAAAGCTCGTCCATACACATATTCATGAAACCGTTTCACAGCAGATACAACAGCAAGAGCCTCTTTGTCAATTTGGCTATAGTTGCGTTCAGCTCTCGATAAGGTCCTTGAAAAATAGGCAATAGGGGCCTCTCTACCATTTGGTAACACATGACTTAAAATGGCTCCTACTCCAAACGGTGACGCGTCACATGTAATGGTTAAAGGCAAAGTCTCGTTATACTGCATTAAAACAGCATCGGAGGTTAGTAAATTTTTCACTTGTCGGAATGCGTGCTCCTCTCGGTGTCCCCAGACCCAGGTGGCTTTTTTGTTGAGAAGTCTATGTAGGGGCTCAGCTAGGGTCGCCTTCTGGGGCAAGAAGATGTTGTAAAAGTTAATGAGCCCCAGGAAAGCTTGGAGGTCTGTCCTATTCTTGGGTCTTGGGGCGTTTTTGATCGCTCTTAGTTTGCTATTAGTGGGGTGAATGCCTTGCTAATCGATTAGGTACCCCAGGAACTCTACTTTCTCTGTACACAATTGACATTTATTTTTTTTTAACCTTCAGGCCAGAATCTTTAAATTTCTGGAGAACCATTCTAAGATGCCTCTCTAGTACTTCTCTATTCGGGGCCGCAATTAAAACATCGTCAAAATATGGCACAACCCCCTTGATCCCTTGCAAAAGTCTCTCCATCAGACTTTGAAAAATCCCTGGGGCCACGCTCACTCCGAATTGGAGTCGGTTACATTTAAAAGTGCCTCGGTGCGTTACAATCATCTGTGCTTCTGCGGGTTTTTTTATCTACAGGCAGTTGTTGGTATGCTTGCGCTAAATCCAATTTAGCGAAGACTTTTCCGCCTCCCAGGGAATGGAGAAGGTGTTGTTGAACCACCAGCACCGGGTAAGCGTTCTGTTGAAGGGCGTGATTGAGGGTGGCCCGGTAGTCCCCACAAATCCTTAACGATCTATCCGGTTTGATGGGTGTTATGATTGGGGTTTCCCAACGGGCGTGGGTTCTAAAACAACCTGGGCTATTAATTTATCAAGCTGCTCATCAATCTTTGGTTTAAGGGCAAAAGGTACCCGACAAGGCTTAAGGCAGATGGGGGCTACTTCAGGGTTAAGGTTAAATGATATTGGGGTCCCCTTGTACTCGTCTAGTTTGTCTGCAAAGACGTCCTGGAATTCCTGGACGAGGGCCTCCTCCCAGTCGTTGCTTCTGGTTTGGTGAATGCCGGCTACCTCGATCCCGAGTGGGGCGAACCATTGAAGGCCTAACAAACTAGGCCGGTCACGATCGACGACGGTCAGCGGTTACGACGCAGTACGATTTTTGAATGATACTTGAACTTGGCTGGAGCCGATGTCTGGAATTCGGTTCCCCTGGTTATCTTTGAGTATAATTCTTTGGGCTCTGAGGTCTTGACACCAGACGGCAGGGATTAACTGTTTAAGGGTCTTCCAGGAAACCATCGAGAGGGACAACCCTGGGTCGACTTCCATCACGCAAGGTTGGTTCTCGATGGCGACCCTCACTCGGATCTTCTTTGCATCTAACCATGAAGCGTGACTGATGGTAATGGTTTGGTGTGCCTCTTCCCGTCTCGTTGAAGTGGCAAGTGTTTTATTTCTGTTGGAGTGGTTGTTCCATTGGTGGTTCAAGTGTTCCCGACTCACAGGATGATTCCCTGTGGTCTGGCGGTAGTTGTTTTCTCTCCGAATTGGGCTGGATCCTTGCTTGCTTCTACAGACCTTCCTGACGTGGCCTCTTTTCCCATAGGAATGGCAGAGCGCGTCGAGGAATTTGCAATCTGATCGCGGGTGGTTTGCCCCACAACCCACGCATTGGTGCGGTAGTCTTCGATTCCACGGGTTGCGTTGGTCGCGTTCGGACCGGAGCCAGTTGACTTCCTCTTCATCGCTTTCTGATGGAGATTCGAGGTCCTCGTGGTGGGCCGCTGTTGTGTGCCTCTCTAGGCGAGGTGAGTTGACGGAGTGGTGCATTGGTGCGGCGCATTCGGACAGCCGACTTCCTGGTTGCTTCTGCTGCAGTAGCATCTTTGATGACATCGGCAAGATCGATATCCTCTTTGGCCATGATCTTGCTCTGCGCCGTATGGTCATCTAATCCCAGAACTATACGGTCTCTCCAAGCTTCTTCGAGGTCTGCAAACCCACAGAGGCCTCCCAGGTTCCGGAGGTCCGTGATGAAATCTGCGACGCTCTCTCCTTTCCGTTGGTCTCACTGATAAAACTCATGTCTTCAGACAAGTGTTGGAACGGCGAGTGCATAGTGGGCCCATAAAAGGGGTGCGAGGATGTCCCAGTCCATGGATTTCACCTCAGCCGGTTTCGCTCGTGCCTTGGCCATCTTAAAGACGGCAGGCCCACAATGGGTCAGGAACACTGCTCGCTTTTTCCCCATAGTTGCGTCTTTCAAGTTGTTGGTCTCCAGAAACATCTGGAACCGGTCCATGTACGAGTCCCAGTCTTCTTGTGCCAGGTCAAATGGAGCGGGTGGTATGGCGCTGCCGGACATTTTCCGTTGTTGATGTGCCTTCAGCCACGTGTTCTGTTTGGTGCTCTGTGAGTGTTCAATCAGCTCAGATGTCTCCGCATCTCACCTTCGTCGCCAGTGTTAAGTTCTGCGCATATGTGCAAGGAGCGGAGACGAGGCAGTGAACAGTGAACTTCAACACTTTATTAAGTATACTGAACAGAGCAATCACCTAGGGCAGCAGCAGCCCTTTTATAGGGTTGGCTGCTGTCCTATTAGCCAATGAAAAACATGGAATTGTTAAACCCTTGAACCAATGAGAGTTGGCCTGTTAACAGCCAATCAGATATCCCAGAAAGGACCATTCCGATGTCGCTATTATCGGCCAATCAGAAGTGCAGGATTAGAACCCTGCTTTTTACTTAAGGTTATTTAAACTTTATTAAATGCCTTTATTAGTTCATAACACTATCTTTTTATTATTCCACTTTTTTTTGCATCAAATATTTACTTATAACCATTAATTTCAACAGTCCACCAAGCATCCTTTTATATAGTTCCAATTACTATAATTCCTCATTGTACACTGTTGGTACTATAGAAAATTAATATGTTTTTCGTATTCATTTTGTTTCTGTGATCTATTCATATCACTTAGAAGAATAATCTCCTACTCCACCTACTGCAATAATATACACTTTGCATTAATTCAGAATGTTGTAAAAATTCTTCCCAAACTCAGTCCTGGTTCTTCTAATATCTCTAGTTGTGGAAATGTAATATGTAATTATCCCCATCCTGTAGAATTTTAATTAAATTTATTTTTGACCTAGATGTCCCAATATAATGTGTATTTCACTCTGCACTTTCATTCAGAATTAAACTTATATCATTTTCATTCATCTCTGTTCCTCTTTCTTTTTTATATTTACAGTCATATTACATATCAATCTTTTTTTAAAAACAACCATTTGTTAATTCACATTCTTCATCATTAATTGGAATTACGTTCCAATTGTAATCTTTCACATGCCATGGTAATCACTAGATGGACCCACTGATACAGTCTTCTGCCAATCATTGTAGCTTTAGTTAGTCAAGGATTTAAGAAAACAGTTTTAGTAAGCTAGACAAGATATACAGTATGGTTATTAACCCTAGCAACAATTGTGCCACATCTAGCATCACTGTTAAAAATAAGGTAGTTATGGTTAGTTTAACTATGTTTTGGTCAGTGTGTCAAATTGAATGAAAGCCAATTTTATCTCACATTATTTTATGCAAGCTAAGGACTCTTATCTAGAACTATTTTGTGAGAAAATGTCACTGCCTGCATGTACTTAGAATAACTTAGAATAACTTTTTTGTCACTTTGAATGTATGCTAATTGGCATACATTAAAATGAAATTTTGTTGCATACAGCTCCCAAAGGGTCACCACCTCCAAATATACACTACATAAACATGACAAAATAAATAAATGCAAAATTATGCATATAGCCACATATATGACACAGAGAAACAACACAATCTAGTTCTGATGTATACATGTACATGGCGAGAAAACTGTAGGAGACAGTTCAATTATACTGATGCACATACACTTCCATATTATGTATGTATGTATGTATGTGTGCACACATATACACATATAATTGCATATAAGGCTGAAAAGTCAAATAACAAAAGAAAAAAAGTTTCATTGTCTGCCCTGAGTCCTGAATACATCATGCTTACCATAGGAAAGTTACATTCCTATGATGAGACCCAGTTCAAAACCTGTGTACAATTGTGAAGTAATTTAGATTGAAATTGTCTCCCCTGCCCATTGTGACACAAGTTATATGAATTAGAAGGGAGGGCTTTCTAGGGACATTCACATACTGTTTACATTCCAATTTTGGGAGAACGTTAATAGGGCTTTCATGAGATTCATTTAAGAACTTCCTTTTTATCCGCACCATCCCTGTTGAGATAATTCCCCGTTAGGAGAATGAGCGCATACAGGGAGACTAATAATACACATAGAGGGAAACAGCGTCAATTAGAAAAAATGGAGGAACAGCAATACTTTCTAACAGAAGGAAGGAGAGATACACTCACACTCTCTTCTGAGACTCAGACAAACCAGGCTTCTGGCTCCATCTTATGGCCATTTGAGAAACCACACCCAATTGTAGTTTTTAGCATGCTCTTAAATATACAGTTTTAAAATGTTTATCCTGGTTTATATATTTCTAACCCAAATAGCTGTTCTAACCCAAATAGCTGACTCATATTCCTAACAATCCCACTTCAAAAGGAGAGGAAGAAATGGATGAAATCTCAACATGATCACTTTTTACTTTTCCCTCAATGTGCAAAAAAGATGGTTAAGAATGGACAGATAAGGATTTAAGGATAAGAATGTTACCAAAGAAGGGTCTGCAATCTATCCACAGCATGCAATACTTTCTTACTCTGCTCCACTACAGTGGAGCAGAGCTTTTCATGAATCTACCCTTAACACAAACATTATGCTGAAGTAACTATGGTAACTGTCTCCAGTTATATAACCAAGAAAGCTACAGGTGTCATGAAACAGAGAGGAAGAATTTCTTTCTTTCTACTGAAAATGCACGATATTCAGTTTTGTAGCTCTGAGGACTTATAAAGATAAAATAAAAACAATGTTAAATGCGTAACACATACAAATGCAAACAGTAATCTGAAAATGCTAGGGAAACAAACTGTTCTTAGAGACACTCCTGATTGTAACAAGAAAATGACCAAGAAAGGCCCCAATAAAATAAAAGCAGAATTTGCTCATGGTGTTAATCATATCCATGAAGGAATTGCAAAAGTTGCCTTGTTAAAAACCAGAAAGAGTACTATACAAGAATAACAGAATAAGAATTGGAAGGGGCCATGGAGATCTTCTAGTCCAACCCACTGCTCAAGCAAGAAACCTTATACAATTTCAGACAAATGACTGTCCAATCTCTTTTTAAAATTGCCTTATTTTTGGATAAACTTCTGTAGATAATCAAAAAAGACTTTAATATACTTCCACTACAAAGAGGCGGTCTTTTGAAGTAAAGTTAACATTTTCAGATATTCAACATTATAAATCATAAGATACAAGGAGAAGTGTTCTTTCTGAAGTCAAACCTTTTGTATGTTTCCTACTTATTATATATTTTAAGATAAAGCTCTGATATAATTAAAGCACTGTGACATATCAGGCAACACTTCCCAGAATTAAGTCTAGTCATCTGAACTGGTTGGTTCATGAAGGGCTCTCCTTTCCACAAAAGATATCCTTTTTTCTGGATTTCTAGAGGAACCAGTAGAGCTGATGACAGCAGCCAGCAATTAAATTTGCCTTTGAAACCTCTCTGGACAAGGACAGGCCTTGAGATCATACAAAGTGCTCCTGATAGCTGTACCCCATGAGGAGACAGCGAGATAGCAATCTCTGGTGGGTTTAGAGCTCTGGGAGATGGTGAAATCACCATCTTCCACAAACTGCTTTCAGTGCCATTGAAATGATATTAAGTTCACATACTTTCTTTTCTAATTATGAAAATTGCTTGTTAACTGCTTTTCAGCTATTATACAAATTTGTATCAACAAATTCGTCAATCTAAGCAAATTTCTCTCAATCCTTAAGGAAAAAAAGTGTTAAGTACAAGTTTAAAAAATTAAAAAATATTCTTTTAATATAAACAGCAAAAGGGTGATTTAAAACTTTGAATCAAAGTTACAAATGGATTTACAGGTGCAGAAAATTTTGAAAGAAAATTGTGGAATTAATTATAAAAAAATCATTCCTGTGGAAAATGATTTTGTTTTAATTTTTTTAAAAAAATAATAAAGTGAGATTTTAAAAATTGGACACCACGGGAAATAAAATTTACAATTAAAGCAGAAGACCAGTAGATTTAAAATTACAGAATAGAATAAAATATTTTAATCATTGAACTTTTTGAAATATTTTTTAAAAAATAGACTCAAAAGTTAATTTTAATAGTATCCATAATATCATCTACCTTTATAGAGAGATTGTGTCTAAAAGATACAGTGAAAGAGGAACATATTTTACTTGACAAGATCAAGTTAAACACGGATAAATGTTTATAAATAACTTTGTGTAGGAGAAAAATTAAAACCAAGACTCCACACCACTGCCAAATGAAACCTCAGCATGTTACCTGATTCCTGCTAAGCTATCAGGTAATATGCTGATTGTTGCAATACCACCACTTAGAATAATAAAAATACAAAAATCTCAAAAAAAAAACCCTTTCATATAGCATTTTACAACAGCATTTAGGCTTATGTACTGCCCCATAGTGCTTTAATGTATTAGTAATGAATGTATTTATGATGACTATGATCATGATTTATCACACATATCTTTTACTAGCTCTATACCTGTGCTTCGCTATGAAACTATGTCATTGGGCTTAGTTTTTGAGGAGGAAAACGGAAAAAACATGTCTTTGCCTACCAGCCTCCATTGATATTTATCTGGCTGGTATCCTGTCAGTGGGAGAGAGTTGAGGGTTGTTTGGAAACTGAAACAGTATTTGCTGTATGAGCAAGGAGACAGCAAAGAACATAGCTCAACTGTTCTGTACTAAAGCTGGTTGCTTCTGTGAAACTAAAACTGAAACTCCTCTCCTCTGCTTGTGTTTTGCATTTGGAACAGATTTCTTTTCGGACAGAGAGGGAAAGTAGAACTCTTTAGTACAGAGTGTAAGTAATAATATATGAAATACCAATGCTCTAATAATCATTTCGAAAAATCATTTCGTAGAGAGCATCTAGAAGCCAAGAGGAATATACATGCCAAATTCCTTGCATATTGTGACCAATAAGTTCAGTTCATATTTTACCAACCTTGGAAGGATGGAAGACCTCGATCCCTGTCAGGATTGAACTCCAGGCTGTGGCATTTTGCTGAAATACTTTGGGTTTTCTCCCGGGTAAGATTGGAAGTATCTAGGCAACGTTTCGATGAAGTCTCATTCATCATCTTCAGGCTTGGTCTTCAGCTCTGTGCTTCTCAGAGTGATGTGAGCTTGCAGCTGCTTCTTCCTTTTAACTGCTAGTGGGAGTGTGACTTGATTGGGTGGGGGCTTGGCTGTGTTCTGATTGGGTGGGAGTGTGTTCTCATTGGTTGGGGGTTTGGCTGTGTTCTGATTGGTTGGGGGGGTTGGCTGTGTTCTGATTGGCTGGAGGCGTGTTCTGTTCGGGTGGGGGCTTGGTTGTGCTCAGGTTAGTCTTAGTTGCTGGGGGATTTGAGCTGGTGAGCTGTGATCTTGGTGTTTGGCTTCGAGTTCGTGGTCGTGCTGCATCTTCATGGTGGGGGTCAGTTCGCTTCATGTATGGCTCAGAGGGGTTTGAAGTGGGTAGTGATGTAGCTGCAGTGCGGCTTCTGGTCCGTGATCGTGTCTCATCTTCTGTGTGGCTGTGAGTCTGCTTTCTACGCCCCCATCCAAACAGAACACGCCTCCAGCCAATCAGAACACAGCCAACCCCCCAACCAATCAGAACACAGCCAAACCCCCAACCAATGAGAACACCCCCCCACCCAATCAGAACACAGCCAAGCCCCCACCCAATCAAGTCACATCCCCACTAGCAGTTAAAAGGAAGAAGCAGCTGCAAGCTCACATCACTCTGAGAAGCACAGAGCTGAAGACCAAGCCTGATGAATGAGATTTCATCGAAACATTGCCTAGATACTTCCAATCTTACACGGGAGAAAACCCGAATAACCAAAGATCCACATACAAATACCCGCGAGAACCTCAGAAAATATATATATATATATATAATTTACAATTAAAGCAGAAGACCATATATATAGTGTATATAAAAGTACATGTGCTACGTATCGTATGTTGTTTGAACATATAATATTGTCTCCTGGACCAAATTCAGGAAAATAGAAATAACCTTAATGTGATTAAGGAACTTATTTTAATCCTGAACCAATCTTCCAATTTTTAATACAATTAAAAAGGTAAATAGGAACATGAATATTTATTTGAATGTGTATTTTTTTTCAAGAAAAACAAAAATATTGTTGAGGATGAATGGAGTGCAAGATAGTTTAATGAACTGGAACTATGTTTGCCATCAGCACACTGATGATTGACAGGAGCTAGGCTTGAACTGCAGGAACTCCTGTCAAAAATCTTAGAAATATAGTTCTGAGGCACCACACAATTGGCCCAGCTTGTTATGGAATCACAAAGTCTGAAAGAGGCATTTAGGACATTGGGTCGAGGGTCTGCTCAGAATAGGAATCCAAATTAAAGCATTCTTCCTCCTGCTTGTAGAAAACCAGTGAGAGGATTATAATTCCTTCTCTTGGAAGCTGGTTCCAGTGTAAAAACTGCTTCTACTGACAGGTTGCTTTGAATGTTCAGAAGAAATCCTCTCCTTGTTCTTTTAAGAAGCTCAGCATGTACCCACAGTTTTGAAGCTTTTTCTATTGAACTCCATTAAAATCAGATGTCAGTTAGAACAAATTGGAGAGATTTCAAACTGGCTTCCCAAGAAAGTTATTTCAGGTAGTGAAATGTGTGCCTAATGCTCTTTCATGTTTAAATAATAATAACCTTTCTTGTCATTGTACATATATACAATGAAATTGAATTTATTCCTGCTGGTGCTATCCATAACAAAAATACAATACAACATAAATAATATAGAAAATGGTCCTTATACAGGTAACTAGCTCTATACCGTGCTTCACTACAAAACTATGTGATGGATTAAGTTTTTGGGGAGGAAAATAAGGGGGGGAAATTGTGCCTCTGCCTACCAGCATCCATTGGTATTCATCTGGCTAGCATCCTGTCAGTGTGTGAGAGAGTTGAGGGCTGTTTGGAAACTGAAGCAGTATTTGCTGTGCGACCAAGGAGACAGCAAGGATCCTGGGCGTGGCTTAGCTCAACTGTTCTGTATTCAAGCTGGTTGCTGCTGTGAAACTAACATTGAAACTGCAACACCACTCCTCTGCTTGTATTTTGCATTTGAAACTGATTTTTTTTTTCAGGTGGGGGGGAGTAGAACTCCTTAGCATCAGAACGTGTTAATAATAATATACAAACTACTAATGCTCTGATGGCCATTTCAAAAAATCCTTGCTTAGTGAGTACCTAGAAGCCAAGCGGAACATGCGTGCCAAATTTCAAGTTTGTAGGCTTTACAGTTCTGGAGATTTTGTGATGATGTATGAGTGGTGTTTCGCTTTTATATATATAGATTAGGGAAAAACCAGTCATATGTTTCCATGTATGCATGGAGTGATGGTAGTTGTATTTAGGAGTCTGACAGCCCATGGATAAAAGCTGTTTTTAAAAACCTGTTTGTCCGGCTGGCTATGCTTCTGTGTCTTCTGCCTGATGGTAAAAGTGAGAAAATACACTGACCAGGATGTGAATTGTCCCTAAGTATCTTTCTTACTCTGCTGAAACAACAACAAGACCTGGTGATATCGTCCAGTGGTGTTAGGGGGTAACCAATGGTTCCTCGTGCCGAATTGATCACTCTCTGTGATGTTTTGAGAGAAGGTTTATAACAACTGAAACAGGGAATATGTCCACACAGATATTGGCTGAAAGCTAACTTTCAGCCCCCAAAGCCTTGCACATATTATTCTCTCACATATATTATTATTCACATATTATAGATAAATGCTATTCTTTTTGGCAACTGCAGATAAAAGGTAAGTATAAATTGGAGTTCTCCAATGAGATGCCTTTAAATTATTGCCATAGAATTACAAACAGAATACACAAATATGTCACCTAGATTGGGATAAATCAGATTTCATTTTAATCCAGCATTATATCTAATGCAATTTATAAATAAAAAACTTCAGAGGACCTCCACACATCCTCCACAAACAATTCCAGTCTTTCTTGCTTTCAGCCAGCAAAGCATTATCACTAGCATGTTCATTTTTTTCAGCAATTTTATTTCCAATTTTTATTTCTTCTAGACCAGTGCTTTTTATAATGTAGTAAGTATGCATGTTCTATACCGTCATGCATATGTATGCAAAGAGTAGCATATACCACTTTGGCACACTCCATTCCCAATTTTGAATCATGTAGGTCCTCCAAATGTTATTTTATTACTTTCTGGTCTTCAGACAAATTCTTTATATGTGGATTAGTATATGGTTTTAAAGAGCTACCCATACTTTTGTTATGTTCCACATAACAAAGCTTTTGTATAATGAAAGCTTTTGTATAATCAATATCAGATATTAATCTTGGACTTGCATCTTCCATTAATCATCAGATGCTAGCAATGTGGTCTTAGGCATCCTGCTTGTTTTGAATCCAGCTTAAATATCAAACAATTATTTTTCTCTATACTGTTGAAATATGGATTGGAAATTCTTCAGCATAATCTTACTAGCATGTTGGATAAATATAACTATTCAGCAATTTGAATATCATTCAGCATCCTTTTTTTGGATATTGGACTATAAATTGATCTTTTACAGTACCTTGGCAGAGCTTTTCTTTTTTCTATCCTTGCTTGAAAATGGCATGCAGCATTTTAACACCAATGGCTTTACTATCGTTTAGGCTCATTTAGCTCTATAGTTCAATGATCAAAATTGTATATATATATCATCAATTTCAGATTTTTTTTTGCACAATAGCAATAGTACTTAAACTTATATACCACTTCACAGTGTTTTACAGCCCTCTCTAAGAGGCTTACAATGCAGCATATTGCCCTCAACAATCTGGGTCCTCATTTTACTGACCTGGGAAGGATGGAAGGCTGAAACCACTGCCCCACCACTTTCCATATTGTTGTTTTTGAAGTTCTTATTATTGTTATTTATTAAATTGGAAATTGCTTGACTCCAAACTGAGTCTGGATATCACACACATATTTTCTGTTTCAGTAGATCTTTTGCCTTCTTTTGAGTTTTCCTGTGCCCATTTCTGTACAAATGGTTTCTGTATATATATATATTTAAAAAAAACTCTTTTCCTGCCCATTAGATTGTCATCATCAGTTATTTTTATTATTTGGAAATAACCAAATAATTGCGTTTTCTACCTCATTTCTAGAACCTTCTGGCAAACCTTCCTCTGTTTTATTTTTTCTGCCTTTCTTCAGCTGCTTCCAGTGTGTCAGTAAATAGATAGTTTGCCTTCTTTTCCTGTTTGGAATATTTTTGTTTGCTTTGTTTTTAATGATATCATAAATTTCAGGATATAGTTCCTCATTAAAACAATTATTTATTTTCTCAGCATAATCATATAGATTACTGATAACCTTGGTTTGATCATCTATTTTAGGTTGTATATTTTCAATTAGATAATGCAGACTAGGTTTTATTTCTTCTGATTGAATAGCCCTACTCCATCTTTGTCTCCAGATTATTAATCAATGTGATTTTGGGGAAATCAAACTGGTATGTCCACCTAGGGCTCAATTGTGATTGTAAGTCAAGGACTACTTGTAATTGGAATCTGCAAGTCCCTACAACTCAGTTGGTTTTCAGCAGTGTTAGAATAAAACTTAGTAAGCCTAAATTCAAACTAAACCAGAACGAAAGTTATACGGTAGAAAAATATCAATCTGTTTCCTTTCTTTGTTCGTATTTTAAACATATTTCCTTTTCTCTTTTTGCTTTGTGCTTTTGCAAGATTCACATTAGATTTTGCTATAATACAATTTGTTGTTTCATAATTCTTTTTGTTGAAATTTTCAAACATGAGTCAATATCTTAAGATGAAATAAAATCTCATTTAATATGAATCTTCTTCACAGCCCCCTCAAAATGAATTTTTAGCCAGCAATTATACTTTTTTAATGGAGAAACAAAGATATATATACATCTTCAACAGTGGTGGGATTCAAAGTTTTACCACCAGTTTGGTGGGTGTAGCTTGGTGGGCACGCTTTGTGCACGTACACACACTTTGCGTGCATGCGTGTGCCAAACACGTACTTTGCATAGGCGCACAGAGGTGTTCCTTCTGCAGGCCTTCATTCTCCCAGTTACCTCAGGAGCTGTTGCGCAGCACTGTGCTGTGCCGGGCAATACAGCTGGGCTTCAAAAGTAGAGGATAAAGGTAAGTATGGGAGACTGGCCGGCAGAGCGGTGGAGAGAACTGGTTCGGTCTCCACTGCTCATCAGCGCTACCAGTTTGGCAGAAGTGGGCCAAACCAGTAGAATACCACCACCGAGGCTCAAGGAATAATGATGGCTTACAAAACAGCAACTCATCTATTAAAAAAAAGAAACCATTCTTACCTGTAAAAGTATGAACACCCTCTGACCGTGTTGTGAGTGAAATGTTCCTGAGTCTTCTCATTTCCAAAGTCCTCTAGTGGATCTGACCAGAGGATGTCACACATAGGTCCATATGCAGGTGGTTCCTTGAATCGATCTAACTGAGAGAAAGAGAATATAAAGAGAAAGGCTAAGGGCATGTCTGGATCAGAAGAACCAAAGCAACTTTGGACTAGAATTATATTAGCATTTGTGCTGCCATCTTGAATTTATACATCTCTATCTTAACTACAATCGAGTCTTAAAGCCACAAGAAAGTGGTTGTAATAATATAATTTACAATGTTGTAGTGTAGGGGTGTCAAACTTGCATCGTCATGGGGTCATCACATGACATATCACTACTTTTCCCCCCTTCACTAAATTGGGCATGGGTATGGCCAGCATGTGATGCATCCAGCCCTTGGGCCATGAGTTTGACACCCCTGTGGTAGCGATTCATGATGTTGCAAATTTTATGACATTATACCTCACTAATATGTCATAGTTGATGAAGTTGACACAAATCTTTGGCGGCTTATATACTACAGTTTGTATATACTACAGATATTAACCTCACAACATTACAATATTCTCTACATAGAAATTTTTGAGGAAAAGCAGCAAATTAGAAAAAGAAATGTTGATGATATTCATACTGGATTGAATATTTATAGATAATGCTTTCTTAACAAAAGGATACTACAAGAACATCATGACAAAATGTCACAATCATACCATATATATTTGTTAAAACATATTAATTAGAGCACTCCCTGCAACTGTTGACATATCAGCCTGTCAGTGAGCAGCACTTACACACAACACTATAGTCACCTAACTATATGCTGCTTCATCACATTACAGATAACATATTTAGAAAAACCTTTGGGGAACAATATGTCACATACAATGTAAATTGCTCCATGAATTAAAATCCTTTGAATTTCTATTCCCAGGACACTGTAATGAATAGGCCAACATAACCAGAATTTTCCAAAACTTAAATGGATTCATGTATTTTAACCATTATTTTTACTTTAGTTTTTATCCTGCTCTATTAAGGGTCTGAGCAGTTTATATCAACCAGTAGAACTAAAATCAATAATCCATGAAATAGTAATATTATAACATATCAGTAACCTAATTCACCATCATTTGCAGCAGGCAATTCATCATCCAACTGCAAATGTTCACCTAAAGACCATTCTCTTTCCAGCTGTTCAAACACAAATAGGGAGGGACAGAATGAATATCTGGAGCATCTGATGATGGGACTCTCATTTAAGCCTTTCCTTCCCAATCTCATGACACAAGACAGATGCAATCCAGAAAAAGTAGTTTGAGAATATAGGTCTGTGTCACCTCAGATTTTCACCTGGATGATCCACCCCAACAGCTACATACAGGTTTTTAACAGCAGGATGAAAAGGGCTAACATTATGCCAAGGATACAACTTCTCTCCCCATGACTGCCATTGGCCATTTAGACAGAAGTGATTCTCAATCCTTGTAGATGGCTGAGAAGACAACTTTATGGTGGGTGGGATGGAAGTCTACTGAGATGTCCAACAGGACCAGGATGACTGATTTCTCTATCCTGCTCCTAATCAAAGATCACATACAAGAGTAACCAATATACTTTCCATCCCACCCAGGTTATATTTAAAGCTAAATTCTGATTGACACTTAAATCACTTTGACATAAAATGAAACCATTAGTTTTTATAAACAATTGATATCAATAAAATATTTCTAAACCAGAAATAGTTTTATTCAGCCTGAAAAATAAGCACTTTTCTTCCCAATCTCATGACACAAGACAAATGCAATCCAGAAAAAGTAGTTTGAGAATATAGGTCGATGTCACCTCAGATTTTCACCTGGATGATCAACCCCAACAGCTACATACAGCTTTTTAACAGCAGGATGAAAAGGGCTAACATTATGCCCAAATAATAAAACAAAGAAAGCATGCTCTATACCATTTAAATTTTGTTATGAGTTAAACAATGGAAACAACAACAAAAGTGCTACAATTTATTTTAGGCAATTTATGTGTTTTTTTTAAGGACAGTTAAGACATAACCACTAAAAAGAATACTTCTCATTCTGAGTGAAACCCCATCTAGAGCATATCATGAAATTGCGAACTGTTTCACATAGTGTCAGAGTGAAAGGTTGTGCTGGATGACAATAAAGAACACTGAAAAATCAACATTAAGCCACTTTGCAGCCATATTGACTGAGAAATTTGGATACTGCACTGCAAATTCTTCTTGGGGGATGTGACATTTCTATTTCTTAATTTATTTCCACATAGGCTTTCTATTCTTTCATTGATCAAGGGAAAGTATAGAGGAAATCAATTCCAACAACAGAATAACTCCCT
This sequence comes from Hydrophis major, assembly GCA_033807585.1. Lineage (NCBI taxonomy): Eukaryota > Metazoa > Chordata > Lepidosauria > Squamata > Elapidae > Hydrophis > Hydrophis major. The sequence continues at coordinate 25,485,044 of CM066333.1, forward strand.
AGATGCATATTAATAATAAAGTTCTTTAATTCTATTTAAACCAGAACAACATTTAAACACTGATGGTTTGCTATAAATAAAATCAGATCTGTTGGGCTTAAACAACATAATGAAAAATATTTTGTATAAAGAAGACATCCCTGGCTGAATGAAATTATGAAATTATTCTCAGTTTCCTCTCCAATTTAAATCCTTTGCAGCTGCTGAGGTCGAGGGCAGCTTTTATCTTTTATGCACTTGGCTTTTGCATCATAAGCTGACAGAGGAGATAAAGTTGACACATCCAAAGCAAATAATTGGGAAACTTTAAGTTAGAGGTCTCTAAACCAGGCAACTTTAAGACTTGTGGACTTCAACTCCCAGAATTCTTCAGCCAGCAAAGCTGAGATTGAGATCCACAAGTCTTAAAAAGTTGCCAAGGTTGGAGACCCCTGCTTTAAGTTACACATCTTAATTACATATTTCATCCCCAGCTTTAAGACTACTTATGCGATGGAACAGCATGACTTTAATCCTCCAAATTCCATCGTAAAAATGGAAGAGTTTTCAGAAGAATAGGTAATTGTTGAAAGATAAAAAGGGCATTGTCTGTAACTCCTAAAATGATTTGTAATAAATCTTGAAACTTATTAAGTACACTTCATTGATTCCTTGCTGCAATCTACCTTTTAGGCTGTGATAATATAGTTATTTGGAGGTGCTGGAGAACTGAACTTTTAATGCAAAATCTAAAATTACACAGCAACCTTTTTTGGTAATCTATGTCAACTGGATATGCTAAACTAGATCATAATGTAATAGATCGTTAGAAACCTCTTTAGCAATCAACATTTTTACCCTGAACAGGCATCTCAGGTGTGTAAAGGAGTATTTTGGATACTTGCTCTCCAAACTTACTTTTCTGATGTCATCTAGAGTATTGATCTCGGGAGACAGGCCACCATGCACACATAGAAACTGTTGGTTCATCAGAGCAGCCAAGGGAAGGCAGTCGAAGGCATCCATGCAGGCATCATACACACGTTCTGAATACTTTATTTTACCTTTTGTAATGATAAAAGGAATTTAAAAAATGGAAATAAAGAAATGGAAATAGAAAGTTGGCCAAGAATGCTGGTTGTTGCTATCTACAGATATCAGCTATGTTGTTGATATTACTATTAGCAAAGAGTCAGTCTTACGACAATGACTGCCTACATAAATAAAATCATTGAAAGCTTTTCTGTATAGGTAGTCCTCAACTTACAACCACAATGGAGCCCACATTTCTGTTGGTAAGTGATGTTAGGGATAACATTGTTTACCCTAACTGGTTTAGGTAAAATAATAAATATGTAATCATGGTTTATTAGTTAAAGTGTCTGCAACTTTAACTGTAGGAATGTAATTAAGGGAGTGGTTGTAAAAAGCACCATAAAAGAAGCAAGGAACATTAGCTTGCTCTCTCTGGCTTTATGATCCCTAATTACTGGATGAATTCAAGACTGCGTTTTTCTCCTACTGGAAAGGGAGAGAGAAAGGACTGATTTATTGTAAGTGAACTGACATTGGATATTCTACACGGACTTTGCTAATTGAATATCCTTGAATGGACTGACTAAAATGATACATGACTAATGGACTGTTATTTTGACTATGCTATAAACTCTAAATGGAATAAACTATATCTTTGATAGCACAAGCGTATCTGTTATTTTTACTGGATGTTAATAAACATACAAGCTTATCTCACTCATTTATCTGTGTGCCTATCTGACTAACGCTGCACATTCTGTTTAGCTTGTCTCCTTAACCCTGGTTGGGGAACACAGGCTTAACACTGGTCATGGGCCCAGAGGCTGCAAAGTCAGTTTAACTAGGATAAAACAGATTTATGTAAAAAGTGAGATTTTGTGTTGTTACACATTACAGTAAACAAAAGCTGTGTTTTATTAATTATAGTTTTATATCCATATATAAGAAAACATGGCACAAGTCAATCTACAAAGTTTGTCCCTTATATCCAAGTTGGATGGAACAAACTATGTATCATGGTCTACGAAATGTAGTCTACTTCTACGAAGAGAAGGTCTGTGGAACATAATTGAAAATCCACCTAACGTAGAGGAATGGGATACAGAGATTGAGAAAGATAGACAAAAGATAAAAGACTTTATGCAGAAGAATGAACAAGCTTTTTGCATAATAGGACTAACACTGTCTGACCAGCAACTTGTTCATATCCACGGAGAGCAAATGGCTGTTGGGTGTTGGCAGAAGCTGAAGAGGATTTATGTCCGAGATAACATTGGTGCTCACATAAATCTAACACGGAAGCTTTTCAGGACGCATCTCCAGAAGAATGGTGATATGCTTAATCATTTGGAAACTATGAAAAGCATTTTTCAAGAACTGCACGAGAAAGAGCTTATTTTCTCTGAACTACACCAAGTCTACATAATTCTATCATCACTAGATGTAAATTATGATAACTACGTCACTTCCCTTGAAATTTTGCCTAAGGAAAGTTTAACTTTAACTGATATAACTGGCAGATTGATTGAAGAGGCAAGACTTGAAAGAGATCAGTTAAGGAGGGAACAACCTCAAAAAGAAAATAATGAATCTCCTACTGCACACGCAATTAAAAAGTGTTTTAATTGTGGAGGAAGAGGACATTTGGCAAGATTTTGTAAAAAAGCAAAGTGCCAGAATGCTGGCCAGAATACTAAAAGTAACCAAAATAAAAATAAAAATTTAGAGTTAGCCATGTATACTAACGGAGCTGTAAAAAATAATTTATGGGTGGTTGACAGTGGAGCATCCCACCGTATAACAAATGATAACAAAAATGTTATTAAAATGTCCAAGAGTACACAGCAGATATCGTTAGCCAATGGCTGGAAACTGAAAGCTAAAGGTCAAGGTATAGCATATTGTTCTTTCATAAAAGAGAATGTAAAAATGTTATATGTACCACAACTTAAGTTTAATTTAATTTCAGTTAGAATTTTGGTTAAACTAGGATATGTAGTTACTTTAAAGGAGATAACTGCATAATTGAAAAAGAAGATAAGAAAATTACTGCATCTTTAAGAGGTGAATTATATGTATTAAATGATAATGGTTTAGAGGTGGCTAACACGGTTTATGATAATAAGAAACCTCATGATGAATGTATTCACTTGTTACACCGATGGCTAGGGCATTTAAATTTTAAAATGCTTAAGAAAACTGTTCAACTATCTAAAGGAATAAGTTTGAAACCTTGTAATAAGTATTTGCAATGTTATGCTTGTAATCAAAGCAAAAGCAGGGTCATACCGGCTAATAGAGTTGATGGATTTACTACCAAAGAGCCTTTAGAAGTAGTATTTGCCGATTTAATAGGTCCGAAAAAACCAAGTGTAGGAGGAGCTCGATACATACTAAGTATAATGGACCATTATTCTAGATATGGGTTTTGCTGTTTAATGAAGAGCAAAATTGAAATGTATCTAAATCTATTTAATTGGATTAAATTTGCAGAAAGGAAAACTAAAAAGAAATTAGTAACTCTTATAACAGATAATGGTGAAGAATTTACAAATAATAAATTCCAGAATAGACTTAAAATGTTAGGTATTCAACATAAAAAGTCTGCACCATATAGGTCACAACATAATGCCTTTATAGAGAGACGAGGCCAAACACTACAGTCAATGGCACGTACTATGTTTTCTGATTCAGGATTACCTGACAATTTATGGGGAGAAGCAATAATGTGTGGTAATCATATATTAAATAATGTTGTTAATTCAACAACAGGTAAATTACCATTCACACTGTGGCATGGTACAAAACCTGATTTAAGTTACATTTGTTGCACACATTTGGAGCACCAGCATGGGTGCATATCCCTTCACAACTCAGACACAAAGGACAGCATAGAGCTAAAGGATTATTTTTTGTAGGATATGAATCCAATCATAGATCTTATAGATTCTGGGAACCAGGTACATCTAGAGTTTACACCAGTGCTAGTGCTAAATTCCTAGAACATGTAGGATGGAATAGATCAGAGCAAGATTTAAATAACAAGGTAATTATTGAACCCTACAAAAGGCAGAAAGAACAGAATAGCTATAAGAAGAGTCCAATTAAAGAAGAAGTCCACGAAGAGCAAATAGGACCAGAACAAGAGGAAACAGTTGATCAGGAAGAGTTAGATAATCAAGAACAGTTAATAAAGGAAAGTCCACCTGTAAGTCCTGTAATATCTAGACGTACTACACGTGTAACTAGACCACCTGATAGGTATCAAGCAAGTATAGTTTGCCAAGTAACGAAAGTTCCAACTCGTGTAGATGAACTTAGGATGTATCCTACTAAGGATCAGAAGAATTGGCAAAAGACAATGGAAAAAGAACTAAATTCATTAAAGGTAATGAAAGTATATGAAGATGCTAAATTACCTCCAGGAGAAAAATCCATTGGGTGCAAATGGATATTTAAAGTAAAAACTGGAAATGATGGGACTGTTACCCATAAAGCTAGGTTAGTAGCTCAAGGATTTAATCAAACTGCATCTGATTACGATGAAGTTTTTGCACCAAGCCTTAAGGCAACATCTTTAAGAGCAGCTTTAGTGTGGGCAGCTAAGAAAAACTATGTCATTAACCATTTAGATGTAGAAACTGTTTATTTGCATGCACTATTGCAGCACACTATATATTTAAAAAAGCCAGTTTTTTAAAAGACAATGAAGTAAATAGTAATTATTGTTGGAAACTCAAAAAGAGTCTTTACGGGTTGAAACAATCTGGCTTTGAGTGAAACCAATATATTGTGAAAGAATTAAACAATATAGGTTTTAAATCTGGTTTAGCAGATCCATGTGTGTTTAAAAGAGAAAATAATGGAACGGTGTCATTATTGTTATTATTTACAGATGATATTGCTTTGATAACTAAGACTAATAATGAAGCTAATGAGATTATATCATTATTAGCCAAAAAGATAAAATTAAAGCATTTAGGTGAAATTAAAAGGTATCTAGGACTGACAATTAACAAAACAAAAAATGGATTTAAGATATCTCAAGAAGATAAAATTTGCAATTAATTAAAACGTACAAAATGGAACTTTGTAAACCGGCAAAGACTCCAATGAGTCAGGAGGTTTGCCAAACTGATGATCAAAGTCCCAAATTTGATAAGTCTACATATCAATCTTTGATTGGTAGCTTATCATATATAAGCAATTGGTTTAGGCCAGATATAGCTTATAGTGTTAATCAGCTGGCACGTTTTAATTCAGATCCACATCAATGTCATTGGCAATCATTAAAGAGAATTTTAAGATATCTTAAAGGAACAATGACCCATGCATTGTATATAGAACCAAAGAGTGATTTGAGTCTTTGTGCCTATGCAGATGCAAGTTTTGCAACTGACATAAACACTAGAAAATCAACATCAGGAATGGCTATATTATTTGGTAAGACACGAATAGGGTGGAGGTCAATCAGACAACAGCATATTAGCTTGTCCATGATGGAAGCAGAATTCTCATGTCTGTCATTACTATGTACTGACTTAATTCTGTACAAACAGTTATTATTAGACATGGGTGTAACTGTTAAAGATTCCATTATTGTGTATGAGGACAACCAGGCAGCCATAAAGTTAGCTACTAATATTGCTATAAAAACTAGATCAAAGCATACTGATTTAAGATACTTCAATGTTAGAGAATCTGTAAAGAATGGGCTAATTAAATTGGAATACTGCATGATGGAAGAAAACATTGCAGACCAATTTACAAAAGCTCAAGGAGTAATTAAGTTTAAAGAGAATTGTAACAAATATGATTTAAAGATGTAAATAGTTATAGTATTATTATTATTTCCTAAAAGGGGAGAATGTTAGGGATAACATTGTTTACCCTAACTGGTTTAGTTAAAATAATAAATATGTAATCATGGTTTATTAGTTAAAGTGTCTGCAACTTTAACTGTAGGAATGTAATTAAGGGAGTGGTTGTAAAAAGCACCATAAAAGAAGCAAGGAACGTCAGCTCGCTCTCACTGGCTTTATGATCCCTAATTACTGGATGGATTCAAGACTGCGTTTTTCTCCTACTGGAAAAGGAGAGAGAAAGGACTGATTTATTGTAAGTGAACTGACATTGGATATTCTACACGGACTTTGCTAATTGAATATCCTTGAATGGACTGACTAAAACGATACATGACTATTGGACTGTTATTTTGACTATGCTATAAACTCTAAATGGAATAAACTATATTTTTGATAGCACAAGTGTATCTGTTATTTTTACTGTATGTTAACAAACATACAAGCTTATCTCACTCATTTATCTGTATGCCTATCTGACTAACGCTGCACATTCTGTTTAGCTTGTCTCCTTAACCCTGGTTGGGGAACACAGGCTTAACAAATGAAACTGAAGAGAACTTTGTTAACTCAGTTTTGCCCATTTTATGATCTTTCATGCCACAGTTGTTAAGTTAGTAACACCTCTGTTTGGCAAATTTTGACTTTGCTTGTCAGAAGATCACAAAAGGTGACCTTGAGACACTGCAATTTTCATAAATAGTCAGTTGCCAAGCGTCTGAATTTTGATCACATGACTATGGGCATGCTGCAATGGTGCAGGTGTGAAAAATAGTCATGTCACTTTTTTCAGGTGTAACTTTGAACAGTAACTAAATGAACTGTTGTAATTTGAGGACTATTTGTATATACAAAAATTTCTTTTCAGTGTACATGAATTTAATATCTTTCTTGATGTCCTTCGGGTATCATATGGAATATGTTTTGTTCCTGTGAAACATTTGTAATTCATTTTGGTGACTTAATTGGAATAACTGAGCATGATTTGTAGATCAATATAGATTTTATTCATTTTATATTTAGCTATGGTGCATTTTCTGCTTGCCAGTTAACTTTCATAAATTTCCAGCTTTTTAATAAATTTTGTTGAGTTACTTTGAGTGTCACTTTGCAAAAGCACAATAAATTAAATTTAAAATTATGCAGTAATAACAATTTCATACACTATAAATAAGTTTTAAAATGTGTTAAAAGCCTAAAAACTATTAATATTTTTTTAGTCAATGCAAGTGTTTTTCCTCAAAACTAAATTTCTTTCCATATTCTACACTACTCAAAAAAATAAAGGGAACACAAAAATAAGACATCCTAGATCTGAATGAATGAAATATTCTTATTAAATACTTTGTTCATTACATAGTTGAATGTGCTGACAACAAAATCACACAAAAATTATCAATGGAAATCAAATTTAGCAACCCATGGAGGTCTGGATTTGGAGCTACACTCAAAATTAAAGTGGAAAAAAACACTACAGGCTGATCTAACTTTGATGTAATGTCCTTAAAACAAGTCAAAATGAGGCTCAGTAGAGTGTGTGGCCTCCACGTGCCTGTATGACCTTCCTACAATGCCTGAGCATGCTCCTGATGAGGTGGTGGTCTCCTGAGGGATCTTCTCCCACACCTGGACTAGAGCATTCCCCAACTCCTGGACAGTCTGTGGTGCAACGTGGCATTGGTGAATGGAGCGAGACATGATGTCCCAGATATGCTCAATTGGATTCAGGTCTGGGGAAGGGGCGGGCCAGTCCATAACATCAATGCCTTCGTCTTGCAGAAACTGCTGACACACTCCAGCCACATGAGGTCTAACATTGTCTTCATTAGGAGGAACCCAGGGCCAACTGCACCAGCATATGGTCTCACAAGGGGTCTGAGGATCTCATCTCGGTACCTAATGGCAGTCAGGCTACCTCTGGTGAGCACATGGAGGGCTGAGGCCCCCTAAAGAAATGCCACCCCACACCATTACTGACCCACTGCCAAACCGGTCATGCTGGAGAATGTTGCAGGCAGCAGAATGTTCTCCATGGCGTCTCCAGACCCTGTCACGTCTGTCATATGTGCTCAGTGTGAACCTGCTTTCATCTGTGAAGAGCACAGGGCGCCAGTGGCAAATTTGCCAATCTTGGTGTTCTCTGGCAAATGCCAAACCTCCTGCACAGTGCTGGGCTGTAAGCACAACCTCCACCTGTGGATGTCAGGTCCACATACCACCCTCATGGAGTCTGTTTCTGACCTTTTGAGCAGCCACATGTACATTTGTGGCCCATTTTACAGGGCTCTGGAAGTGCTCCTCCTGTCCCTCCTTGCACAAAGGCAGAGGTAGTGGTCCTGATACGGGGTTTTTGTCCTCCTACGGCCTCCTCCACGTCTCCTGATGTACTGGCCTGTCTCCTGGTAGCGCCTCCATGCTCTGTACACTACGCTGACAGACACAGCAAACCTTCTTGCCACAACTTGCATTGATGTGCCATCCTGGATGAGCTGCACTACCTGAGCCACTTGTGTGGGTTGTTGACTCCGTCTCATGCTACCACTAGAGTGAAAGCACCACCAGCATTCAAAAGTGACCAAACCATCAGCCAGAAAGCATAGGAACTGAGAAGTGGTCTTTGGTCACCACCTGCAGAACCACTCCTTTACTGGGGATGTCTTGCTAACTGCCTCTGCTTTCTACCTGTTGTCTATTCCATTTGCACAACATCATGTGAAAGTGATTGTCTATCAGCGTTGCTACCTAAGTGGACAGTTTGATTTCACAGAAGTGTGACTGACTTGGAGTTACATTGTGTTGTTTAAGTGTTCCCTTTATTTTTTTGAGCAGCGTATTAAACATTTTCCACCCTATTTAAGACTCCGTCTGTATCCAAAACCCCCCTCTGTGTTTCCTTAATTATCTACACAATCATAGCTATAAATAAGTTGGAACATAAAATTAATCTGAAATGCTAACTTACAAATATGCATAGTAAAGAAGCAATAAATTATGACACAGTCAAGTAAATTAATAGACCTTTCATTCTCTGCTCATAAACTAAATACCACTGTACACGTTTCCATAGGTTACAGCAGATTTTGATGCAACCATCAAATGATAAAGCAATGAGAAGCAAATAGGAAAAAAGGAGGTAGAAAATAGTAAGGATTAGAGTGGGAAACCAACTCTTTAATATTTTCTTTAATTTTGGCTAAGGTCAAATGCATCCTTTCAACAGTTATTTATTTCTATGATTGCAGTTCCTTGATCTTTTATTTAAGATCAATGATACCGAAATATAACTGCTGTCCATCTGTAATAAAAACATTTTACTGCAGATGTATGCTAGCTTAATTTCAGTTTTAGGCTATTTTATAGATGAATTTGGATAATGGTGGAAATAAGAACAATTTGGTTTCAGAAACTCGATCCCTGTTTGCACTCCATCACTGGATAACATAAAAGGATAAATTTCCGAAACTTTTGAGGACATGGAAAACCAGGAACTCATATTGTGCCTCTCAGAGGAATATGGAGCATTAATTCAAAGTTAATTCAAACTCAGAATCTGGATACAATTTCAAGAAGTATAATCATATTTGAAGATCAAGGAATGAATGTTTTTAGATGGCAACTACCCATGAGCCTTTTTGAAAAATCTAAATGCATGTTTTAAAAATGGTATTTAGTTTACTTGTTTTATTCCTGAATGAGATTTTTAACACTCTCTCAAAAAGGAACAGAATCAAAAGAAGACATTCTGAGTCATACTTACATTCTTGTTTAAATGTGAAATACTCTGTTAAATGTCTACATTCATGATTCCCACGCAGTAAAAACAGTGTTTTGGGATAAAGAATTTTCAAGGCCCACAAATAAAGCACACACTGCAAAGGGAAAAAAGGTAGAAAGGTGATCAAGAATGAACATTCAAATTTGCTTTATACAGCTCTCATGTGAAATATTAAATTAATCATGCCTGGTCATATTTAGAGGCTTTTCTAGGCTTTTAGATACTATGCACTTGTTCACTTTGCTTTAGCAAAGTCCAATACCTTATGAATTTTTAATACATTTACTAGTGATAGACAAGCCATAATTCTTTCAGAAATGTTGTTTTCATACTAGGAAAAATGATTGAACTTAGTAATGCTATATGCAAAGATCAATTCAATTGGTAGGAATGACATTCACCGAGAAGATAGAAATACTCTTCCTCACAAAAGTTGCTTTCTTTGTTTAATGAAACAGACAAACAAACAAAACCTTAATATTTACTACTTTCATTAATAACAGCCAAGTTATCTTTGTCATTAGCTTGCATTGCCTCCTAGCCTAGGCAGGCAAAAATTTGACCAATGACTCCTTTGATCTAACTGCTTTGATGAGCTTACAGGAATTGCCACACACTATAAATAGTTAATAAATAGCAAATAGTTAATAGGAAAAATCAGAGTTACTCTGGGAATTTCTTCTGTTTATTACAGCTTATTGATATTAAAGGACCTGGATTTTCAGTTTTCTTAAAGATTTATAACTAGTTCATTTTCAGAGGGATAAACAGAATAGGTTTCTGTGTTTGGGTAGGCTGAGTCATATACCCCTACGGAAATCCTACAATATGAAATAGAGCTTAAACAAACAGAAAAAAATTAATAAAAAATAAGGGCACATTTCAATTAAAAAGAAGAAAAATGACACCATTGAAATAATTTTCTTGTAAACAACTCTAAAACAAATTTGTTATTATTTATTTAGCTACATGAGAATAAATGTGGACAAAAACATCCCACAAGCTGATAGATGATGTTTGTTAACACTTCTTTCAACAGTTATGTCAAGTTTAGACAAATCTCAACAAATAATGAAATACCATATTTTACACATACAAAAATGCTAACAATTTTTTTTGTAAAGGAACTTTCTTAATTTTGAAGAAAGGGAGAACATAATTTTAAAGCAATCCAAACTGCCATTTAAAGCTAATTGTTACACAAAATACCCGATGTATGTTCAGAGGAAAGATCAGATTCTAACATACTGAGGAATGGGGCATTACAACATTAAACCTGGCCTGAGGCATATTTGCATATAGAAAAGTCTTAAGAGCATTGTTCAAAGAAGAAGAATGGCTTGGGGAAACTGATATTAAGCCAGAAGACAAAAATCACTTAAAAAGATTCACATAAGAATCCAAATTATTTTGAGGAGCAAACAAGCTAAATATTATTATACAAACATAATTCCATTCAAGTCAAGTTACACAAAGTGTAATTAATTTAGTGCTACAAACTCATCAGTGGTAGAAATTGCTGTATAATTCAAAGCATTTCCTAAGAATTCTTCTGAAGTATTAATAATCATAAAATAAAATCACTACTTATGCATGCATTTTTCTGTATCTACTTTCTATTTAACCTTATATATTTTACTTACATCAGAGGTAAGAGGCTGTATGCGAATTATGTAACAAGATACTTCTAGTCAGATTTCATATGCTGGATAAGATTTTAAGATACTGAACCAATCCTATAGTGTGGTAACAGAAACTGCAGGGAAGTCCTAATTTTTAAAAAAAATATTTTTATCCTGTTGCTTTCTCTTTCCTTTTGATAAAAGTTCTTTTCATAAGTCATGCTCCCTGATTCCTAGGCCCATTTACTTCTCATTCATGCACTGAATCATTTCCTAACATTCCCTAGGGGTAAGTTCTCTTTCTTTGTAATGAGTGACAACCTAAAATAATGGAAGACTTTCATCTGATAGTCTTTCCATTTTGAAGGATTTTTTTCTATTTCTTTTTTCCAACAACTAATTGACTGGCCAAAAGCAAGGTTGCAACTCTTCTTTATAGTTTATATATGTAAAGGTAAAGGTTCCCCTCACACATACTTACTAGTCGTTTCTGGCTCTAGGGGGCTCATCTTCGCTACAAAGCTGAACAGTCAGTGCTGTCCAAAGATGTCTCCGTGGTCATGTGGCCTGCATGACTAAATGCTGAGACGCACGGAACACTGTTCCCACCAAAGGTGGTCCCTATTTTACTACTTGAATTTTTACATGCTAGGTTATCAGAAGCTGGGACAAGTAAAGGGGCCTCACTCCGTTACATGGCACTTGGGATTCGAACCAACGAACTGCTGAACTTTCTGATCGACAAGCTCAGCATCATAGCCACTGACCCACTGCATCCCTTTTTTGGTATATTTTTACATATGTACCAAACTATAAATCATAACATTGATTTACCGCAAATACATGCCATGAGGCTTAATTAAAAAGTTGTGTCTTCTTTTAGGCTTTTTTTTTTTCATATAATGATCACATGATTACTAAACTTTTAACAAATATAGAATGTAAAATGTATGTGTAAATTGCAATCTGACATGTAATTACATTACAGCATAATATGAATCACCAAGTTTTTGATATTTCATCTTAGATCAAGTCTCAATTCAATGATAGCATTGAGATACTACCTATTCCTTAAGTTTCAACAACACACTCTTTTCTACTGCACTGGGTGCGAATGATGGGACATGAAAACCAGAAGGCTACTCTGAACAATACTAGGTATTACAAAACTGAGAGAATTAAATTGTTTCTCTCTTTGACAAAGCACAGTCTAATTTTAAAAAAACTGAAATAATCTTCTACAGCATTTTCAGGTTCATCAATCCTAAAAGGAGAAGTTCTGACTTCAACTGGATATTAAACTTCAAAATACACTGTATCAATCAATGTATGTGTTTTAATCAATTTTAAAGGTTTTCCATGAGTAAGATAAATTGCCCTTTCAGTTTTTCACATTTCCAACATACATTCTAATTTGTCTAACATTGTATACCAATGATACATTATTTTATAAAAATTCTTTATAAAATCATAACATAAGGAAAATTTCAAGTCTTTTAAAATCATATTTTCCCACTGATCAGTCTCCATATTATAATCAAAATATTGGCTGATTTATAACTCATTCTTTCTGTTTCAACTGTCAGCAAAATTTGATACATTTTAGCAATTATATGTTCATCACCAATATACAACAATACCACAATTTCTGTCTTACTTTGTTCCATACTAAAAGTCTTTTTATCCATTTTGAATCTTTCTTTTTTAAAAAAATAAATTTGATTAATTTTCTATTAATTACATTTCTTAGTGCTTAATAAACATTGTGTTGTCTGGGTATCTAATTTGCTTAGCAATACGGATTCCATTCTTACTCTCCACTTTTCTCCAACCACTGGTAAAATAAGTTCCATGTTTGATAATATTCTGTGTCTTCTTTCTGTTTGATTTTCAACGCAAGTCTATCCATTTCTGCACAATTTAATATATTTTAATTATCTCTTCATCTTGCAGTGTTTCTTCATTTTTCCAACATTATGTGAAGATAATCCTTGCTGCTGTTAAGACATGTAATACTAAATACATACTTTTCTTACCTAATACTTGCTTTGAATCTTTCTGATAACTGTAAATGGACAACCATTCTTCTTCTATTACTTGCTCTCTCTATAATTTTATATTCTCTTTAAAGATTTTCCAATAATTCTTGGTATGTTAACTATTTGTTTTTGCTTGCCGTATCTCTTCTATACATGTAATCCACAGAAATGTTTTCAGGCATAGCCTGGTTTTGGATCTATTTTATATTCTCAATACAGCATATCTAATAAAATGGTATTTAAAATACATATTCATTTAACTTTATCATAACATATCATCCAAGCCTTTAGGTCATGGTCATCTAACTTTAAAAGACCAAGAATGGGTTTTTCTGCTCAAACATCAAGCTGTAAAATACAATTTCAAATCCAATAAACACAGTCTTCTTTCTTTTGCTTCTTGTAGCACATTATATTAAACTTGAGGGTTTTCCCCCCTTGCTATATCTTTTGCCATTGTTTGAATAGTACATCACTTGTCGAAATAGGTATTGTCTGAAACAGAAACATCATTCTAAGCAAAACATTAATTTTCACCACAGTTCTCCCTAACAATGACAATTTTAATTTGTTACATCTTAACATGTCCTTCTTGATTTTATTCCACTAACACAGTTATTTTGAAATAACATACAATTCATATTTGTCATATCATTTTACTTTTTTCAATCTTAAATTCAGTTTTCTCCATCAGTTTTATCTGATCTTCTAATTTCATATTTTTCACTTTCACTTTCTTCAACGTAACATTTGTTAGCAATTTTTCCATTAATGTTTCTACTCCTTCTACCAATTCTATAAAAACCAATATCGCGACATTCACAAATTCTTTTTTAAAGTTTAACTCCCACAATTTTCTCATCTTGTCTTATATCTCTATTCAGTATAGGTAGTCCTTGACTTACAACCATTCATTTAGTGACCGTTGAAAGTTACAACAGCACCAAAAAAAGTAACTTATGACCGTTTTTCACACTTGCAACATCTCCATGATCAGAGGATCAAAAATCAGACATCTGAAAACTGATCCATATTTATGATGGTTGCAGTGGGCCAGGGTCATGTGATCCCCATTGCAGTCTTCTATCAAGCAAAGTCAATGGGAAATCCTTATCCATTTAACAACTATATTACTAAATTAAGAACCACAGTTATTCACTTAACAACTGTGAGAGAAAGATCATAAAATGGGACAAAACTCACTTAAAAAATATCCCACTTAGCAACAGGAATTTTGGGCTCAATTATGGTCGTAAGTCGAGTACTACCTGTACCTCAAGAACTAAAACAAACAAGGGTGGAAAAACCACAGATATGTTTATTTGGAGCCTTGTTGAATCTCATAAAGTTTTTTGTTAGTTCTTCATTAATTATTATTTGACTTTCTATGAATTATAAGTTAATTTTACCCATTTAATAAAAGTTGAAAATGTTCCAAAACTCTAAACAAGAAAATCCAATTCAAATTTTCAAAGGATTTCTCTGCATACAATTGTGTTGCTCCGAATACAGTACTTTTTTCTCTTATGTAATATTCTAATTGATGATTTCTTAAGCATAATTACATTTGTATTATCAATACTTAATCGTATTAAAATGCTGCTGCAAAATTTAATCTCCAGCATATTTTTTCCCGACAAAGTGCAGAGGGACATCCCTTGGAAAATTTCTTAATTTTGGAAACCATGTATTAATCTTGTAAATCTTATCAGTCTCTGACTTAATTTCTTTTTTCTTCCAGTACAGAAAATTACACAGAGATTTAAGAATCTTTTTTCTGATATGCATGCTCTTCTGGAATTGTTCCAAATCTTAAACAAAATTCTTTTTCTCTCACCTCCAGTAATGCCATTTTTTCCCAAACCTTTCTACATCTCTGTTTATATATTACTTTACATAATTTACACTTTGTCACTAATTTGTTTTAGGTCTTCACACAATTGTCCTACAGTTTCTTCAATATTTTAAAACTATTTCTTCCATATCCTTTTTCTATTCCTACACATCTTTCTTTCATTTCCTTTTTGTAAGCACCCAAACTACTGGCAACCGTTGCAGTCATCTTCTTGCCAAATTCCTCAAAATTTGGTGCAGTAAATCTAATGAAATGTCATTTTACATAAAGTGTTCTGCTGAACCTCTCCTTCCTTCTAATTCTGCATCTTTTGTTGTGGTTGCCATTATGATAAAAAGAAAGCATGTTTATAACTAGGGTGAAAGTTAAAAGCATATTTCTCTTTTTTTCTGTTTTGATTTTTTCTGTCTTTAACACTTTACACTCAATTCACTCTCTTTCGTTACAGTCACACAGACTGGCTCATAATACCTTTATCTTCTTGTTTTGTAAAATCCATCGATTATCTATTTTCCTTAAAAATAAACAAGCAGAATTCTCACAAAGCTCTGGTCTTTTGTCTAATTAACTTTACTATTTTTACTTTTGCCAGAAAAAAAAATGTATTCTTCTTTTCTAAAATTACTCTTTCCTACATCTGTTTAAAACTTTCTTGAATCACAAACTTAAGATTTTTGCTTCTAAATTTACATTTAAATTGTTTAAGGAAGAATTTTCTACCTTTTCTTAATTTTTTTAAAAAAGATAACATACTGACTTTGTTCCTTTTTTGCTGTTCAGAATATCTCCCCTAAATTATAAATTGATTATATGATAAATGAATTCAAGAAAGTAATGTTTTTGCTAGCCGTATCTGTAAAGCCTACACTGAGAATGTTGGTGTACTGATATTCCCTTGGTTCCCAAGCTGATCAATTCATGATCAACCATAAGAAACTAAATTCTTTTTTTTTTTTTGGAACAAATTTTATTGATTTTAAAGACAAACAAACCATCATTAACCATTAAGTACATAAAACCTCTTTCCATTATTAATTTTACAAGTAGAATATTATTTTATGCAATATAATTCTTTTTTACACCATTTCAATATAAACATATAAATATCTCTTAACAAATTTCTCATTATTTCTCTTTTCGTATTCAATTTCATTGTTACTATTATTATTTTCTATATTTATCCAGTTTATGGTCATCATCTTCATTCCTCTCTGACTTGATTACCATTATTCTCATCCAACATTCCTCCGAGGTTTTATTAATTCTCAAACAAAACATAAATACACAACACACAAAAATATAAAACTTCTTTTAAGAAAGTAGTTTGGCCCCAGATTACCTCTCTTTGTATGGACTTCAATTAAATTCATGCTCATCTTATATACCATTACCTATCTTATTTACCATTCTATATCTTCTATATGACTTCTCCCCGCTTTTCATTCTTCTTATTTCTATTTTATTTAATTCATTTTAATTTAAATCATTGTATTTGTATTTTTTGCCATTCTTTCCAAATTATCCATTTATCTCATTCCATATAGTAAGAAAAATAAAAGAATTTCTCCTGAAATCACTGATCAGAGTATGATGCCTTTCTATCCTCCCCCTAAATTAATATTTAAAATAACACCTGGTACCCAATCTGATTCTGCTTAGTACATTCTACCTACTAACCTTCAAAGAGAAAAAATAATAAATTCATAATAATTAATATAATTAGATAATCAATCTAAATATTAAATCTTATAACATTCCAATTGTCTATTTCAAAAAACAAGTGCTACAATTTTATTAAATTTTAAAATCTGTCATTACTAAACATTTCAATATTTTAATCTTTTATTAATTCTTATAACATTCTAGTTTTCGATTTCTAATACATAGTACCATCTTATGTACCTTGCAGAATCTTCTTTTTTTAAAAAAAATTATACCTTACCCTTTATCTCTAAAAAAAAAAAATCCTTTTTTCCCATCTTGTTTCATACCTTTGTGGGTTTTCCCTCCCTTTTCCCTTCCTTTCTTATCCCCCCGGCCTCTTTACCCCCCCCCCCTACTAACCTCCGCCTTTTTAGCTTTCCCTCTCTGTTGTAATCCTTTCTCCTTTTGCTCAGTAACATTAAGTTGGTTTTGCATCTTATTTTTTCCTTTCTTAAGTTTTTTTTAAGTCTTAAGTCCTTCATTTTCCTTCCTTTCTTTCTCCTTTCTCTCTTAATTATTTTTTTAGATTCACTGAAGATGGCGTCTTCTTCTTCTTTTTCTTCTTCTCCTTCTATTTCCTCCATCTGTTGTTGTGTTTGCTGATAATTAGCAAGCGCCATTTCTAAAGAAAGGAAAGCTTCTTTCACAGCGTCCTTACTTTCTTGATATTCCTTTCTAAGTTCATCATCAGATAAAGCCATTCTTTGTTCTTCTTAGAGCAACCAAAATGTTTCAAAAGTTAAAACAATTCCTCAAAGTCCCAGAGACATCAATCAGTCCAAACAACGCACAAAGTTCTCGCTTTCTCTTCCTGGGGTGGTATCAGTAAAAGGGAAAAGAAAAAAAAAACCCAATCTGTATTTTACAGTCTTGTTGCAATCAATTTCTAGTCTCAAGATCTTCAAGGCATCTCCTCCAGTAAGATCTTCATATTTTTTTTCTGTGTCCTCTCCCTTCCCACTTATAACAAGAAGCCAAGTTCTTACCTTTTATAAAAACAACAGGTTTCTCAATGGCCATTTGTTGATTCCATAGGGAAGGAAAGTAAACTTTCCTTTCAGCACCTCAATTTTGCCACTTGAAATCCTCCTCTGGAAACAAAGTATTTTTCAAAAAGTCATAGTTCTTAGGATTAAACGCCTCTTAAAGTCCTGGATCAGCCAAAAAAATTTCTCTTGTAAACTTTCTCCCCTCTTCCTCCTGCTCAGTCTTACCCAGCTGCCGGCTTCTTTGTGGCGGCCATTGCAGACCGCCGCTTGACCGCCTTGGGAAAAGGGGGTTTTGCCGGCTGGGAGGGGGTCTGCAACACTCCCAAACCCCTCACCAGCTCCCCCCTATCTTCGGCTGCCTCTGCAAGGCAGCCTTAGCCTCCAAACCCATCCGGATTGGAGGCACCAAAACGGCTAGCACGGCAGGGATCGCGCAGGATCACGAAACCCTGCCGCTAACGAAGCCGACAAACCGGAGGTTCCAAGAAACTAAATTCTTGTGGTGTCCTTGCAAGGATTGCACACAAAGATCGGTTGTCAAATTCTTGATTGATTCTTCTTGCAGATAGATTTTCCTCAGAACCTATTTTCTGGTTACCGATTTCACTATGGCATTGTCCCTGTTCACTGTGACATCTAACCCACAATAGGTCCTCATCCAGGAGCCTTGTAGACAACCTATTCCAAATATGTGTCTTTTGTCAGATCATAAATTCAGGGACTGAATAAATGTAAGATATTTTTTTTCTCTCTCTTTTTATCATATTACATGATATATTGTATGTTAACCATATGCATTCAAAACATACGACACACTTATAGAAAAAGAAAATTGCAGTGGCATCATTATGTGATTAAGCAGGTTGAGAGTATATAGCAGCAATCTTAAGCCAAGCTGGTTGGGGATTTAAATGTTTAAGCACTGCATTTTTATTTTTTCTGCACTGCCTCAAGTTGGTGTTACGTTATCACGGGTAACATCTGCCTGTTTTATTTTACTCTCAAAGATCGTATTAACACAAGTTTCTTTTACCATATATTGAATATTCTTCAACTTTATGACATCTGGAAGCTCATTCATCAACTTTAGGATTTATCACTAAATTAATAATTCATTAAGACGATATATAAAAAGAAAAATCCTCATGTTTGAAATGCTTTCCACCCTAAGAGATTCAGTACTTAACCACCTAGCTTTTTAAACAACATTTATTAGATTTGCTAAATGCAAGATTTTTCTATTGTCAGTTTCCTGAAGACCTGATTTTCAGATGATTGCATGGAGAAAAATCCAAGTTCAGAATTATTTTAGGTTTCTTTTGAAAATTGGGAGGATGCACTTGTATCTGAAGTCCCTGCCCAATTTCAAAACTATTCCAATTCTGCACTATCCAACCAGCAGGAAACATATTCCTTCAGCTAACTATACATATTCCATCATGCATTAGAATAATAACTTTGGAAACTGCACAGGTCATAATTCTGTGTCTTGTCTTCAAATCCCAGAACACTGAGTCATGATACCCAGCATTTTAATTTGGAGTATATGTCAAGGCACAAATTAAGTAGAATGCTGTGCTGTGACATTCTTCTTTGATTTTAGCATATTGCAAAATATTCAGATAATGGAAGGGGAATTTTGTTTGCAGCCAGAAAGGGTGTTGGTACTTACCGGATATGCCCGTTCTCAGTGAGCTCCAATGAGCATTCAGAGAGTGGGGAGATGCTTAGTCTCTGCTCGGATAGGCTGTTGCTCCTCCCTGGCTCCTCCCTAGTATCCCCCAGTTTTGGCGAAGACAAGGTGATGCAACCCCCTCTCTCTCTATTGTTCTTTGCTTGTTGCGTATATCCAGATTTATCGTTGGCCAAAATAGGACCCCACCAGACGGATATTGGGTGGGGCTGGATGCTCGTTGCAGCTCACTGAGAATGGGCATATCAGGTAAGTACCAATGCCCCTTCTCCATTGAGCTGCTCTGAGCATTCAGACAGTGGGACATACCAAAGCTTGGCTCTTTGTTAAACGGCACGAAAGCTTGGAAAGGCAATGGCAAGGGGGGAGACACAGGGAAAGTGGATTGAAGGAAAGGAAAGCTTCGTACTTTGGAAAAGGCACGATTTCCGAATTAGAGTGTCAGGGATCTAAGCCTCTGCCCTTATGGGCGCAAATGCAGCTGGAACGCCAGTGGCGATCCATGATCATTCTGACTGCTTCTCTCTAACTGCAGTCAGATCTGCTGAGGAAAATTTGGAGAAAATTTTTTGAAAAGCCAATCTGAATATGAAGAATCTATTCACCTCAATTTGTTCCTGCTCCGACCAAGGAAAGCTGCCTATCGAATCCAAGGCTGAGCTAAAACTGGGGGATGCTAGGGAGGAGCCAGGGGGGAGCAACAGCGTCCTACTAATAAAAGCCCAGCCTATTCGAGCAGAGACTAAGCACCTCCCCACTCTCTGGATGCTTGGAGCAGCTCAATGGAGAAATGTATTTTGCTTGCAGAAGATATGTTATATTTGCCAATCTCTATTTACAAATCATATTTGTCGCTTGACCCTTTAACAAAATATGTCACTATATAAAATTCAAAAGAGTTCTCCAAGTGACATTTATCTGAAGGTCAGCTCTAACTAAACATGCCTGAATTATAAGACTTCTAGTATATAGGAGCTATAGTGGAAAAATGCAGGAGAATGCTGTTACTTCCAATTGGCACAATCAGTTTTGAGCATTTGTATGCCTGAGGAAAAGCTAAATCGTGCAAATTTATGGACTTAAAAGTTACTGCAAGTTTGGCTTCCATTCTAGCTGCTTTCTCAGCTACAAATCATTTGCCTATTTGTCCAGAGACTCTTATTTAGATGATTAAAAGGGAAGGCTGAAGTATATTTTTAAGGAATGAAGAAAGTATGCTTTTAGATTTCTGCAGAAAAGAATAAATTGAATAAGAGAAGCCAAGAGAAATCTACCGATAATTCCTGCAATGCTTTTCTTAAACAATCATTATTGCTTTTTATTTTTTGAAAGAACAGAAATGCGACTGTTTAATGACCCACCTGTATCAATACAATAAAGGAGAATATTTGTAGCTCAGGGTTGAAATGACAGGTCTTTGGTGCTCTCGTGCTTGTTTTCTTGCAGATGTTTCATTACCTTAACTAGGTAAGGTCATCAGTTAGCATTGATCAGCTAGCACTGATGAAGTTATCTAGTTAGGGGAATGACATATCTGCAAAAAAACCACAAGCAAGCTCAGACAGCACCAAAGACTCCTCACCGACGTGTATATTCAAAATCAGGTTAAAAGAGGCTAGAATTCAAAAGAGGCTAGAATGGCAGATTATCATCAAACCTGGAAGAACTGATACAATCCTCATTATGATAAGTAATACAGCAAAAACTAGCAAGAAGTTTCACACCACCATTGATCATCGGATAGCTATCTCCTCCCTTTCAAGAGGACATTATTTTTAATTTTTTTAATGTTAACATTATTTTTTAATGTTTTTAAATATTGTGGGGGGTTAGAAAACACAAAAAGACAACATTTGGGGAAGAAATAATGAACTGAAGATTGCTCTGCTAAAAGAATGCATGGTGTCCTAGTCTATCTATCTTAAAGGGTTGACACATGGTTATAAAATAGATGCCCAATCATGAATCATTAGATGAATTTTCCCAGAGACTATATGCCGATAAAGATAGATAACATTGTTAAATTAGATTCACATTTTTCTTCTTCTTCTTCTGATGTGAAGATATCAGTAACCAAATCAGAGTAGGTACTGCTGGTTGTGTCAGCTGAAGAACCTGAAAACTCCTAATCTGTCTTCCAGAAATGAGGCAGGAACTTTTTTGAGGTCCAATCTAGCAAGATGGGTAAGGCCCCAACCCTGTTAGCCTTTCGTAAGGTCCTAAAAACCTGGCTATGTTCCCAGACCTGGGGTACTGACTGTCTTAAGGACCCCATTTCCTATCTGTATTGCTAACTGGTCAAATATTTCAGCAGCTATGTATATTTATTTAGGATGTTTCCATCATTTTTATTATTTTAAAATGTTTTAGTATTTTTATTGTAATTTTATTGCAATTGTCAGCCTCCTGGGGTCATTGACTGAGGTGCGCAGCTGGTGAAATTGAATGAATGGAACAATGAATCCTTCATACCGCAGTTGTAACTAGCCTATAATGTCCTCCATGAAGTTATATAGTAGCCCTTTAAAACAATTCAAATTAACTGTCTATGAAATATTCCATTCTGAAACCATACATTCTTCATCAGTCTTGAATTAATGATCCTGTGTTCTAGAATGAAGAAAAAGAAAGAAGTCTTTCTATCGATTTTTTCCCCTGTAATGTTAAACATGTCTATTATGTCTCTGATTATTTGAGCTTGATGGATTCTTATAATAATTTAATTTTTAAAATGTTGACATAGGGTAGCTCGAAACAATGTTCATGTGATAATTTAAAGCACTTTGAGAAGATTCCAATAAGTCCTCTATGAGAGACACTAGTTCTCTTGCAGTGTTAGTACTGCAACATAGAAAAGTGTATCTGGCACTTTCATTTTATTCCTCTTAATTTTTATGCTAAACTGAAGACGTAATTACTAGGCTAAATGTGTTATCTAACACTTCAAAGGAGTAACTTTTTTTTTAAAGTAATCATACTTATAAAGTAAATGGTAAATTAAAGAAGGGGTGGAAGGGGAAAAGGACAAATTTATTATTTAAAAAATTCAGATATCTTATTAAGCTTTGCAGTGTATGTGTGTGTGTGTGTGTGTGTGTACATAAATATATAATATGCACCAACAGACACATATATATATACATACCCAGATACATACATACATACATACATAATGTGCACCCACACCACATAGTATATATAAAAGTTTGAAATACTTCATTTTCCTTTGCAATGCATTATTATATTTCTTCCACCCACCTTGTATAATTTCCAATTCTTGTTCCTAAAAATACAATGGTTTTCTTCATGCACTGTTGTCTCTATCTGAAACAATTTGCAGGCAGCAGGCAATTCCACCCACCACAAAAAAGACAGATTCAGAGAACTTAGAAGCTGATGGTCCAAGCCCTCAAAACCTGTTTGACAATAGATGCTGTCTTTTCCTTAATATCTGAAATATGATTAAAAACATAGAATGGCCTCAAGGAGCAGTATTAACCTACACAAAGTGTAATTTAACATAGCCAGGAAGAATACACATTGCCCCTCTTACTGTATTTTATATGAAAGGAACATAATTAAATGCAAGATAACTGTTCGTCATCACAATTATCTGATGCCACTGCAAGGGATGGGGATGGGGGAAGGAAGATTGCTTTTAGACTTGGCCAAATTACAAAGAAGTTTAAAATCATTTTAAAACTATCAGGAAAGTGAACATGAATGATTTAAACTGCAATCCTGCATACAGAGTGTAGAAGTCAGAAGGATAGAGAAGGATTCCATGTTTGTCAAAAGTGGCAGCATGAAAATATACCTTTAGAATTATAACATACTAAAAGAAAAAGAGAAACCAGCATGCATTGGAAATAAATTTCATAGCTAAAGAAAGAAACAATGCTTACTTCAATACTGAAGTATCCTCTGTCAACATAGTCCCCTAGGAAAAGGTATCGTGTGTTGGCAGGAGAACCTCCCACTTCAAACAGCTTCATCAAGTCAAAGAATTGTCCATGGATATCCCCACAAACTGAAAGAAAATGATGGAAATAATAATTAATTATGTAATACAATATAGAATTGTATTTTCTAGATAATAAGTGAAACTGTTAGGGATACACCCTAGCAGAATCTGCACGGCAGTTAGGCAGGCAGGCAAATATGTGAGATAAACGTTTTTTTTAGCTTACACTCAGTAAAACAGATACACTGTGCTATTTAAATAGTTTATTCCAGTAAGAGTTTTAGCATAGTCAAACAGTCCATATATCATTCACTAGTTCAGTCTGTCCGGGGATTATTCATTTGCAAAGTCCAGTGTCGAAAATGAGGTCAGTAAACTTACAAATATCAGTCCAGTAATATATCTCCTCGCAGTAGAGATATGAAGAAGTCAAACCTCCTTTCTTCCTTCGACATTCAAAAAACTCAGCAGTAGCAGGGAACACGCAGTTAACAAACCATTAATCCATCATAGTCAGCAAGCAATCCAGTACGCCAGCAATCAGTCAAGTTCTCTTGCTCTCTCTTATGGCGGTTTTACAGCCGCACCCAAAATTACATGCTTTGCTGTTTAAAGTGACACACACATAAACTTACTATCATAGTTTATATATATTATTTTACCCAAACTACATTAGGTAACCTTGTTATTCCTAACAGAAATGTAACTTAAATCTAAAATGTAGGATCTGGACTATTTCTTTCTAACATATTACATCACTGACTTGCCATCAGGATGGACAACTATGGCGACTTTCCTGATGTTAGACTATATTGATCCATAAACTAGCATCCATGGTGTAACATTATTCAACACTGGTGATGTGATAGTAAGATTCAACTATCAGTTCAGTCATCCTTTGAACATAGCATGGGAAGGAAAACTATCTTGTTCTTTGTCTCAGACAAGAAAATGCTGCAAAACAGTTCTATATTAAGAGACCATTGGATAAGTTTCAGTGGTTACCACTGCACTCAGAATGCAAGTTTATTCAATCCGTAATAATTTTTAATCAAGGAGATTTTGCAGCATGTTTTCTAGCAACCAGAACAACAGTGGAATAAAAGGAGAAAATAAGGTTAGATGTATGCCCCAAGAAACATTGGAGCAACTCTATTTTAAAAAGTTGTTTGGTTAAATATTAGGAAGCTTCACTGGATTACTTTGTTCCATCAATCATTTGAAGACTTCCCACTTTACAATTTATACTAGAACAAACTGCCAGGAATTAAAATGGCAGCACTAGATTTCTGAGAAATTAAGATTACATTAGGTATAATAAAGATCATTTATATTTTAGTAATCTTAACTGAGTCTTGAATCTTAATAATGTAGATTCAAACGACCCAACATATTAGCTTCTATTCGCATGATATAACCAAGTTTGGTTTGAAACTAGATTAGAATTATTTGGAACTGTATGTATAACACCTTTAATTATGAAAGAAAATAAGACTAATAATGCACCAACTATCAATCTGTACATCTGAAAATATACATAAACATATTCCTTTGTACTTCCCCCTGTGTATATAACTGTGTGTAATTTAAGGTACAGTCTTACCCAAATAAAATTATATTGATATCTCAAGATGTTTGGCCATTTTAAATTTAATATATTTAATAATATAAAATAAGCTAGTTTAAAACAACTACATTTAGTTTATGTTAGCACAAGTCATACATCTTTCAGAAAAAATATTTTACTGAAGGTAACATTTCATGTACATAATTCTTTTAATTATATCAAAATATAATTCAATAAATTATTTCAAAAGAAGATAAAATACAAAATAACAACAAAAGAAGGTCAAAGAAAAAAGTTAAAATATGAAAAAGGGAGGGGTAGAGGGATATACATATACATATACATATACATACACACACACACACACACACACACACACACACACACACACACACACACATATATATATATATATATATATATATATATATATATATATATGTATATATATATGTTATTCAGCTTTCTTCAGGTATTTTCCCACGTCATTGTAGTTGTGCTTTTAAAGTTGTAGTGACATTTTGGCAGAATCTCATCTGCCATCATCAGGCTTCTGTATAGTGTTTGTCTGTGAGTCAGGCTTTCACAGCCATTTCTGTTTTAAATTTGGTGCTAGCCTACTGCTGTGTTAGAATGGTCTTTTTCTTCATCCTGATTGGTTGGGAGTCTTGGTCTGTGTCCATTGGTCTTGGAGTTTGCTGTGTTCTGCTTGATTGGTGTTTCTAATATCTTCTGTCTGTTTTGTAGTGTTTTTTATGTCTTGATTAGCTGGTAACATTGTGTTTCCTGTATTGGAGGTTTTTAGTGAGGCTTGGCTTTGAGTAAACAGATGGCTATCATTTATTAGGAAGCTAGGTTTCATCTGGGTGCCAGGTTGGGGTGTGTTTGAGCTGGAGGTATCAGGGGGGTTCTGTTTGTGCCCAGGTGTTTGCTTGGCTTGTGGTGTGGATATTTTTTTGTTTGAGAGTTCAGGCTTCCAGATAATGGACAGTCTGGTGGAGTCATCTCTTCTACTCATGCTTTCAGGTCTTTTTTCAACCTCTATGGCTTATTATCTGGAAGTCTGTTTTTCCTTTTAAGAAAGATAAGTTCATTTTCACTGAACACTGAATTCAAGAATGAAACAGTATTACATAATTTATCATGTACCCCAAAAAGTAAAGAAATATGGAAGCTTGATTTGATAATCACACTATGGCACTGTATCAACACTGTGTGTAATATTAAACTTACTCTCTCGTGTTTTAAAACTATGAAATTTTAATAAGCAAGATTTCTACCTGTGCTTTCTGCTCATGTAACTCAGTTCTTATCCTAAATTTTTACATTATTAGTCTTGCGCATGGGCATTTCAATGCTCACCAATCCCATATTTTCATAGCTTATTTGCAAACACTGGAGAAATCTTTATTGGATAACTATTCCTGCATCCAAACAAATAATAAATTTTCATCAGGTTTATTTACTAAAACCATGTGCTACCCCATGATAAAAATGTCAATGTATGACTTAAAACAAGAAAAGCCATATTTATATAGTTGAAATTATGGTGTAGCAGAAGTGCTGTTAATACAATAGCATTAAAATTTATCATACCATACATATACAATAGTAATATTTTATTTGAGTATTTTTTTCACAGCATGGTGCCATATTATCTTGACTTATTCTCCAAGAGAAAACTGCAAACAAGCTCCCTCGTCTTTGTCTTAATTGCTGGGATACCCTTGCTTGACAAATAGAAGGACTCAATGTACCAACCCTTGCAAAAACTCTATTGCTATTGCCTTTATTCTGTAAGACATGGTGGTGCAGTGGTTAGAGTGCAGCACTGCAGGCTACTTCTGCTGCCTGCCGGCTGCCTGCAATTTGGCAGTTCAAATCTCACCAGGCTCAAGGTTGACTCAGCTTTCTGTCCTTCTGAGGTCAGTAAAATGAGGACCCAGATTGTTGGGGGGCAATATGCTCTGTAAACTACTTAGAAAGGGCTGTAAGGCATTGTGAAGCGGTGTCAGTCTGGGCTCTCTTCAAATCCCAAGAAAGAAATACTCAGATTTCATGGTTAAAGCAAAGTTATCCTTTTACTGGGAAATAAAGTGAAAACTTCAGATTTAATTCCAAATCTGAGAAATTGGCACGCAGATCACATATAAAAAGGGATGGGAATGCTCCCACCCCCCAAAGTCCAAATGAGTCTTCCAATTAAAAGTTCTGAATATGATCATGTGGTCATCTCCAGGTGGTGATGAGACTGCTGTCAGTTGACCTTGACATATTTTGATAAAAGTTCCCAGTTGCGCAAAAAGGGACAGAAGCTAGCCAAGAAATGGAAAGTTAAGGAAAAGAATCCCCCTCCCCTTGCTAACCCAGCAAAGGAATGCAAAACACCTCCAGCTTTCTTCCCCTCCAAATTCCCCTTTTCCTCCGTTACTATTGACAGCCGAAAGACATAGATTGGCAAAGCAATAGTTGGAATGCAGATTATACATATTATGGATATCTTGAGGCTGACAAGCGGTATGCAAATCTAAGCGCTATTGCACTTCTATTCTATCTATTCACACAACAGCAAAGGCATGCTCCTTTCAGTAAGAATAGATTATTTAGGTTTTTTTGTATCCCTGCCTAGGAAACTAGTTTAAAGCACTCTCAAATATAGATATTTTCATGCCAGTTATGTTCGCATGCTATGCTATAACAGTAGTTCTCGACTCACAATCATTCATCAGAAACATTCAAAGTTATGACACTGAAGAAAGTGATTTATGACTGGTCCTCACACTTACATTCTTCACAGCATCTCTACAATCATGTGCTAAAAATTTGGACACTTGGCAACCAGGCTGAATGTGTGACAATTGGTCATGTGATCATCATTTGCAACCATCCCAGCTGGCTTCTGATCAGCAAAGTTAATGGGGGAAGTCAGATTTGCTTAACAACTGTATGATTCAGTTAACAATTGCACTGCTTCACTTAACACCATTTCAAAAAAGATAACTAAATTGAGCATGGCTCACTTACAATCTGTCTTGTTTAGCAATAGAAATTTTGCTCCCAATTGTCAAAGACTACCTATAACATTAAAGTCCACATCAATATTGTTTTCCAAAAGTTCCAAAATTTATTTTTAATTATTCATCACTTTGTTTTGATAGCCAACATTTTGGAAAAATATGATCTATGGATGGAATCTACTCAGTTGTTTCTGTTTATAGAACAGAATCCCTCAGCTGGAGGTACAAAGGAGTGAGAATTATTTATACAAGCCAGTTTATAGCAGATGGAATATGTTACTCAAATCCTTATTTATTGCAACAATTTTGAAAATGTTTAAAACGGCATGCTTTCCAATATTTATGGAAATATTTAAAAACATCATGCTTCTTAAGACAGAAGGGAACAAGTATATACTTCTAATTTAAGTTTAAGTTATAATGGACAAATACCAATATGTATTCTAATATATTAAAAAATATCAGCAAAAAAGTAGTTTCTATACATATAAAGCTTTGGAGGAACAATATAAATAAGAAAGTACCCCAAAACTCAGTAGAAGATTGTCCCACTTTGCTCTGAGCAATCTTCTAGTGCAAGATTCAAAAAAAAAAAAACCATGACAAAGAAACATATAGACTTGAAACCAGAGATCTTCTTATTGGGAATTTTACCTGATATATATAGTAAAGATTTGAAATACCTGATTGTAAATGTATTAACAGCGGCCAGGATTGTATTTGCTAAAAATTGGAAGAATGAGAAAATACCATTACAGGAAGAAATTATTAAGAAAATATTGGAATGTGCTGAGATGAGCAGATTGACATTTGAAATTAGAGAGCAAGAGGATAAACAATTTTACGAAATTTGGGATCTTTTTTATAAATGGCTAGATGATAAAATACGATAATAGAATATTTAGAATGCTAGATAGTAAGGAATATCTTTATTTTGCTATTATTTTGCTATTTGCTATTATATTTATAAAGGATTTTTTAGGATTGATTTGATATGACTAGATGATTTGTTATAGAGTAAACTGGTTTAAAGTATTGTTAGCTCATTAAGCATGAATGATTAAAAATATAGTCAAAAACTTCTTTTTTTAGTGATATTAGGATATATAAGTTTGGATTGACAATATGAGTTGTTATGTAACATAATTGTAATTGAGACTACAGAATGAATGCACAAAAATGATGAACCAACTGACACACTGGATGTACATATAAGAGTTGATGTTTTTATGTTTTGTTTGTCTTGTTTGTTTGTAGAAAATTAATAAAAACTTTTTCAAAAAAAAAAACAAACCAATAATTTTCCACTGTTGCTATGGAATTTTAGAAATGATATGTCCCTGTTTCAATCCATATTTTCCTAGGGTATCTTACAACATAAATACTGTATCACATGTAAAAATAAACATTTAAATACACCGTAATGCAAACAGATGAATAACAGCAGAAGTAGAATTTTCAAGTTGATCTTGGGAGTCAAGCAAAATATCTGAGATTCTGGTGCCAAGAAATGAAAATTAAGCTGGCAGCTATTGGGATATGAAAAGATGTTCATAAGGAGCACATTTACTGCACCTTTTAGTGTTTCTTAAAGAAGCCAGGGTTACTTTCAGAGCTTGTATACAGTAGTAACCATGGTAACTATTTCTGCTGCATCCCTAACTCAATGTATTATTTTCTTAGTGAATCCTACTAGAAGAGGATACCATGTTTGACAGTACTGAAAGATATTGTGAGTTCTAGGAAAATCAGTGGGGTCATATTCCCCTTAATCCTCTCAGAAAGACCAGCCAGTGACAAACAAGGTATAAATAAAATTTGATTGAAATGGATGAAGAAAAATTGACTGTCTAGATCTGGTCAAACACTTCTTACGAAAGCATCTCACCATGAGACTTTTATTCTTCAATTTTTGGTGGTCATTTGAGAAATTAAACTGGAAGTACTATTTCTTGAACTAGAAATTAATATCCTCCTGCACTGCTTGAACATCTCTTCCCTACACCATGCAATTAATCACATGACAAGCTAAAATACACTGTATGTCTCTCTTCCTTTCTGTCTAGATTTTGAGTAAAAGCTCAAAGATACAAAACTTGAATGATAGGACACACATAACCCTAAGGAAATATTTAAAAAAAAATCAAAAGAAATAATTTCTCTTCAATACTGGTTAAATATTATCTCTGAATACTTCCACAAAGGAATATTAGACAGAGTCCTGTTTTGGACATCCTTAACTAGAAAACATTGCTTGATGACATCTACTGAGACAGCAGAATTTTAATTGCACTTTTGTTTCAACTGAAACCAACATTTTACTTTTGGGACTAATGGACAGGCAACTAGAAAACAGTAATGGAACTATGTATGTATGTATGCATGTACATACATACACACACACATACATACATGCATATGAGTGATAACTGCAATGAGGCTATTATATGCTCAAAAGCGGAAAGGCTCAATGCTACCCTCAGTGCAAGAAGGGCTGCTGAAGATTATGGAATCTGCAGAGCTGGCTAAATTAACTTACTTTAGAGAAAAAACAATATCTATATTAATGGAAGCCCCTTTAGACTTTTTGCATGAAACAGGAAAAAACTTGTGGTTCTGATGATTAGAAAAAAACTAGATAACAGAAAAAAAATGAGCTCTTTTTTGTAATCACAAAGTAAGGGATAACATTGTAAATGTACTTATATTTTCTGCAGAAGAAATCAGAAACTTTTTTCTTATTTCTTTTCATTTAATCGTTTCTCCTTTGTTTTGTTTCTTTGGCTCTTTATTAGTTTGTACTGGTTTTTATGATTTTGTTACAAAAGTTTTAATAGAATTTTTATATTTTTATATAAAAAGATCACTCTCGGCAGAACCTTCATTTCCACAGGCTCCAGAGGCAACGAAGCAAAGCATTACTGCTGTCTACACACCATATGAAGAAAAAAGGAAGATGGGCTTGAATTTAAGAAAAACAGAGGAAGAATCCAACGGAAAAACATAATAAACCCAGACCCAAATTCTACACAATGTCCACATCCTTCTCTTGTCACCCTCGGGTTCTCAGCTTCATCTGAAGATCACACCATCCCAATAAATGTATGGGTTGTGACTTGTTTACATTTGAATACATAAAATAGAATAACAGAGTTGGAAGGGGCCTTGGAGGTCTTCTAGTCCAACCCCCTGCTTGGGCAGGAAATCCTACACCATTTCAGACAAATGGTTATCCAATATCTTCTTAAAAACTTCCAGTGTTGCAGCATTCACAACCTCTGGAAGTTATATATATATATATATATATATATATATATATATATATATATATATATATATATATATATATATATATATATATATATATATGTATATTTATGCATCTTTCTCTCTCTATTTATGCATGTTATGTGACTCTTGTGTATGAATCATCCAAAAGCCATTCTCTGAAAAAGAAGGAAAAGAGAAGGGAAAGACAGTACGTAAAGATTCCAACTCTCCCAATTTCCTGAGACCCTAATCTTCAAAGGCACATTCAGGTTGCAATACCTGAATCTACTAGTTTCCCCTTCCATTTGCTTTCAACTGCATTTTTTCCCTAGCCAATAAATAGCAGGACTGCCAGTTCTTAAGCAATTATTTGGGGAAAAAATTTATCTTCCAAATGACTTTGGCTAGCAGCTGAGACAATTGTTATTTCTTCAACAGAAAACTTAAATCTACAAAACTTATTTGGAGCTATCCATGGTTCTGGTTTCAATAAGCTCTTAAAATAAGAGCTTCTCCATTGACTTTCAGCAGACTTGATCTACTTAATTGGATTGCATTCTACCTATCTGACTCAATTTCACCAGTCTAGATTATCCTATGCAAACTGCATTTTCATGTTTAGATCTGTCTCAGTCAGGTGTCAGTAGCTTCTTTTTGAGCTGAAAATAACCAACAAACTTCAAGTAAGTCTAGAATGTATTCTACAGGTTTTCCCCACTTTTAATGATCCTGTAATCCCTTTTTATTGTGGTGGGAGAAAGTATTCTACAGTATTTGCCATAAAATCAAAGTCACTATAGTCACTTAAAGATTCTAATAAATATAATTATTTAAAAAGCCTCAGTAAATTGGGATCTAATTGATCCAATAATAATTGCATATTAAAATTATTATTTCTGTTTTTCTAAAAAAAATGTCAAAAGCAATTTTCAGTTATTACCAATGTTCACATTATGCAATTGATTGTAAAAAAAAACCTTTAAGTTTACTTTACCAGCCAACCTTTTATGTAATGTAATAAAAGTATTATATAGTATAACATTTTAATGAAATAAAATATATTTTGTGGAAAAAATATTGTATAGTTGGTAAGTATTGGACTATGTTACAGTAGATCTATTCATCAATGGCTGGAAAGGGATAGAATATTGTTTATTGACTTCTGAGATGAAAGCTTCCTTTGATCTCTGCAGATCCCAAGGGCCTTTTGAAAAGAACTCTCTCTGTTTAGCTTACAGAGAATTCTGTTTGGGATATTGAGCTGCAGATTCCACTGACCTTGCCCACTAAAAAATAACACCAAATCAGGTATACTATGCAGTTTACTTGAAGTGTGGCATTCATAAACAGCCGAAGTAAATTCTTTTAATGAGCTTTCAGTCATTTACATAAAACTTGCAGATTGTAGATAGCCCAAACTCTTTTTTGTCTTGAATGCCAGATTAAAGTTCTGTTGTTTGAACTGAAAAAAAAATTAAGTTTTACATGAAAAAATCTTTAGTAGTCCTATTTTAAATGTTTCTGTGTTGTTGTTTTTTAAAAAAAGGTTAAAAATCACTAACTAAGTGGATATAGCTGTTCTATAGAGAATCAGACCAGAAACTGAACAGATGGACCCACTGAATGATTATTAAAAGTCACAGGCTGAACATTTAATTTATTTTGAATATGTGCTTTCAGCATCCATCTATTCAGGCATATGCATGAAAATTCAGAAATGCTTGCTTGACTTGATTTATATATGATGAAAGATTGAGTGAACTGGTGCAGGATACAACTCTGATAAGAGATTTGTATGTAGAGCAGACAACTATTTGCTTGGAGTGGATTTTGGGCCAGAAATAGGGTTGGAAGATAAGGAAAGTTACGAAAGAAACTAAAGAGAAAATAGAGTGACTTCAGAAAGAAAAAATACAAACACCTGTGTTAAAAATATAAAATAGTTTAATTTCTGAACGAGTGGGAAATGGATGGATGGAAGGAAGATGTAGAACTTGTTCAAAACAGAGAGAAAATAATTGTGTTGCAAAGTGTTATCGAAATGCCGGATAGAATAATTCAGTGAAAGAAATTATGAAGGAAAATTGTTCATAAAGAGATGGACTGCTGTAACAAGGAAGGGTGAGAAAAAGATATAATCCATAAACATAAATTAACACAATCACAGAAAATGCAGTCAAAGAGAGCAAGGCATAGTTAAGACCAAGAGATACAAGAAAAGGCAGAGCTATTCTATGGAAATACAAAATGTCTATTGGAAGTAGAAGAAAAAAAGTTAAACAAGGCTTCCAACCAAGATAATTGATTTTTTTAAAGTGACAAAGTGATACGGGAATGAAGGGAAGGAATGATTGAAGGCAATATTTCTCACATTCCTAATTTTTCAGTCATTTGCCAAAGAACAAAATCCTGGCCTGAAACCAGTACATAAAACTGCTCTGCAGTTCCCAAATGTCACTTATTATTTTGGCTCTTATTAGAATTGTTCTAAACAATTGTCCTAGGAGCACCTGACAGTAATCCCTGTGTATTTTTTGTATCAGTCTTGATATCCTCTTCTTTATATTAGGGAACAGAAGTCAAGCATGCCAGGGCTGTTGGTTCACAAGAACAAAACACACAGATTTAAGATATTTAAATGTGAGACAATGTGTGCAAAGTAAAATGATGAAGCTGGAATACTGTATGTCAGAAAATAATATAGCAGATCATTTTACAAGGGCCCAAGGCTCTATAAAGCATAAAGCTTGCTGTGAAGATTATGGACTTAGAATGTAAGGTAGTATATATTGTTTTACCCAAAAAGGAGAATGTTAGGAATATAAGTCATCTAACAGGTATTTGGGTTAGAAATATATAAACCAGGATAAACATTTTAAAACTGTATCTTTAAAAAAATGCAAAACTGTAATTAGGTGTGGTTTCTCAAACGGCCATAAGATGAGCCAGAAATCTGGTTTGTCTTACCCTTAGTCTCAGAAGAGAATGTGAGTAAATCTCTGTTTCCTTCTATTGGAAAGTATTGCCGTTCCTCCATTTTCCCTAATTGACTGATATTTCTGGATTTGATGTAAGTCTGATACTGAACTGTTTTTGACACTGGATTTTGTTATTGGATTATCCCTGGATTGAAAAACTGACTGATTTACCTGTGAATGACTTTGGACTGCTTATCTTGAACTTTGCTTCAACCTTTCTGGAAGTAAAAACCTACATTTACTGTACAGTGTATCTGTGTTCTATGTGTGTATTATTCAAACACTTCTCTCAAATACGTCATTCTCCTAACGGGGAATTACCCCAACACTGTTCCAAAAATCATCATGTTTTTTTCCTGTAACTCCAGGGTTGATTAGAAGATATGTTTCAGATGGGTGTTTTGCTGAAATAACCAATTACTTTCAGCTTTAATTTCTTTACTGACCACATGACATCAGCTTTTAAGACACGTTGACACTTGTGTCTTCTACTTGCATTTTATTTCCTAATCCACTGTCTGCCATACAACCAAAAGTATAATAGAAACACCCCCATGCTTAACAGTTGACAAGATGCTCTTTTGTTTCCAAATGCTTCACCTTTTCAATTCAAATACTGTATGGTTTCTATAAAATATATCTGGATTAAATAAATATATTTGCAACCTTAGAACGTTAGAACAGAACAGAATAACAGAGTTACAAGGGACCTTGGAGGTCTTCTAGTCCAACCCCCTGCTTAGGCAGGAAACCCTGTACCATTTCAGACAAATGGTTGTCCAATCTCTTCTTTAAAATTTCCAGTGTTGGAACATTCACAACTTCTGGAGGCAAGTCATTCCACTGATTAATTGTTTTGTCAGGAAATTTCTTCTTAGTTCTAGGTTGCTTCTCTCCTTGATTAGTTTCCACCCATTGCTTCTTTTCCTGCCCTCAGGTGCTTTGGAGAATAGCTTCACTCCCTCTTCTTTGTGGCAACTGCTGAGATCCTGGAGATATCTCATTTATTATTTTGTTTGATTGTTTCATCGGTGCAAACCTCTCTCTTCAAAAATGTTTCTGGCTTATGCAGATTTATATTCTACCTACAATAGCTTTTTGCTATCAGTCTAAAGAAAATATTTCTTCTGACAATTCTCCCATGCAAAACACTGTTGGCTAACCAGCTGAGTAACTGTGGATCTGTGGACAGCTACTCACTTTTTCAGCAGGTCACCATGATCTCTGGTTTTTGTTCTGCAGATCTAACCAGTATGAGAGCAGTTCTAGAAAGATTTTTCTTTATCTTGTCATTACATCAATATCCCTGTGTTACTTCCATTTCTTAGCAGTGTTCCACGCAGTGCAAATTGACAGCTGGTAGTGCTTAATTTTTTTATAGCTTTCCCTCTAACGTAATGTCTTCATTTTCAAATGCCTAGACAGCTGTTTAGAAGACCCAACTGTTGTTGAAGGAAGACAGAACAACAATCACAATCTGACAGGTTAAAAGGGTCGGTTATTTGTGGAACTGTCTTCTCCTGTGGGTCAATCGACTTTTGTGAGCTTATTAACAAATTTATCAGATATTTTTAAAAAGCAGCAGTACTGAATCAAATAGATGTCCAAGCTTCTGCTTTTTTCTTCTTATTCTGGATATAACTACATCAAAAGTATGTAGTCAGATCTGTGGAAATTTGTTTTTAACTTGGTATCATTGAGAGGATGTGCCAGTTTCAAGGATTCAGTGAAACATACAATTGAAGCAGGGATTCCTGGACATTAGCATACCACAGTGTTTTGCAAATAAAATTTGGATGTTACCACCAAATGAACACAAACTATATTCCTATAGTCCAGTGTTCCTCAACTCTGGCAGCTTGAAGACGTGCAGATAATTAGATTTAATAACTAGTTTCTCATTTTTAACTCCCTTCAGCAACATATTACAGTTGACTAAGTTATTCTTCTGATTAATAACATGCTATGTGGGGCTTTTCTTGATGTCTGATGCTTTGCACATTTTGCTTTTATTACAAAGGCTTCTTTTTAGGGCCAAATTCTCCCTAAAAGTATTCCCTTATCCCAGACAGAAACTGTGCTGCTTAATATAGAATATGTGGACTTCTCTTAGATGGATGAGGCAAAAATATGAATTATCTCCTATATACGGTAATTAATATGGTCTCTGTTTATACTTAAAACTAATCAATTTATAACCAATCTACTGGTGCATCTATGGGGATTTCTACAACAAGAAGGAAATTAAACATAGATTTTCACCATACATTTAATAAGCCAATCAAACTGAAAATGGAGAATAAGGAGCAAGGATATAAAAAGGCAGTGGCAATGTATCAGTATATTTCATGAAAATATCAAATATCATACAATTTTTTTTAAAGAAGCCACACATTATGCACATGTGTTACTCTATGAATGCATGATAATATAATGTCTAACAGCTTTGGTTCAGTTTCCCTGCCCAATATCCTATACATATTGTAATCATACAGTAATGACTAGAAAATTTTTCAGAAATGGTAGGTACAGAGGACTTGTATGTTTTAATGTGGGTCTACTTTTTATCTTCAACTTTATTTGCCTCTCTCAGTATTTTACAAATGGAAAGGCAAGTTATACCTTGGTTTAAACCAGGTGTTTAAAGCAATCCACCTTTTTCCAAAAATAGACAGTCCTCAACTTATGACCAAAATTTGAGCCCAATATTTCTGATGTTAAGCAAGGCAATTGTTAAATGCATTGAGCCCCATTGTATAACCTTTTTTGCCACAGCTGTTAAGTGAATCGCTGAAGTTTTTAAGTGAATCATATTAAATGAATCTGGCTTCCCCTAATGACTTTATTTATCAGAAGCTAGCTGAGAAGGTAAGATTAGATGACCCTGGAACAATGCAACTGTCATAAGTACATGCCAGTTGCCAAGCGACCAAATTTTGATCATGTGACCATAGGGATGCTGCAACTGTTGTAAGTATGAAAATGTCATAAATCACTTTTTTCAATGCTATCATAACTTCGAATGGTCATTAAATGAATAGTTATATTGCTGATTACCTGAAGTAAAGGATTTCCATTTCACCATAAAACCACCAAATGAGTAAAGTAAATCTAGCGCAGAACTTTTTGTTTCATCTAGTGGGGAAGAATGGGCCCTTTATGACTTGTGGACTTCAAACTCCCAGAATTCCTGAGCCAGCACGGTCCACAAGTCATAAAAGGCCCATCATTTCCCAATTCTGATCTAATGCCTCGAGCATCCCACTATTAGATTTTTTTTTCTTTAGAAAAATGGAGGCATATTTTTTCCGCCTTCATTAAAAGCTGTATCAGTTTGTACAGAGACCTTCCTGAGCATACTTGTCAGCTTGTCTGCTCTACTGAATGCACGCCTCACTTCTGTTAATTTCCCGAATCACTTAACACAAACACCAGAATGGCGCAGCCTATGTGATACAAGATACCTGCTCACCCAAACCTAAAAGCCAAAAATAAAGGCACAAACCCAACAAAGCAGCTTGGCCAGCTGCTCCCCTAGCAGTGTAAATTCCTGCTTGCTGCATTAAACAAAATTGTTGACAGGACAACACACATTGATCTAGGAGGCTGCAGGATCAGCTCAGCTTTTGCAATGGAAAAGCTGAATGCTGCTCTTCTGACATCACCACGTGTGACACGGAGGTTGTCAACGAGAGTCCTTCCCAGATAGACCAGAGAGGAAACATGACCAGATGATTTACTTTTACTTCATTGTAATTAACTGAATCTGATAAGTCTGATACCCAGTACAAATCTTCTGCTTTATGTCTTTTTCATTGCGTGAAATTATGAAGGTTCCTTTTCCGAATCTCCTCTAACTGTGGTGGCTCAGTGGTCAGAATGTAGTACTGCAGGCTACTTCTGCTGACTACTGGCTGGCTGCCTGCAATTTGGCAGTTCAAGTTTCATCGGCTTGAGGTTGACTCAGCCTTCCATCCTTCTGAGGTGGGTAAAATGAGGATCAGACTGTTGGGGGCAATATCCTGACCACTAAGAGAGTAAACCTCTTAGAGAGGGCTGTCACGCACTGGCTATGCCCACGCCTGGTTTAGCAAAGGGGGAAAAAGTCCCAATACATCATGTGACACTGCTGTGATGTGAGTTTGACACCCCTGGCTTAGAGAGTGCTGTAAAAGCACTGTGAAGCTGTGTATAAATCTAAGTGCTATTGCTATTATACAGCTGCAGGCTCTGCCCTCTCTTATCAAACCTAGAAACCATCTCTTCTCCCACCTGCCATTTTCCAAATGCACTCTCACATACTACTTCAACAAGACCACAAAGATGGAACTCCCAATTGAGGTAGATTTGCACTGTATATCTGTACATACATGCATACATACACACATAATACAACACACACATTGTATGTATATTTATGTATGTATAAATAAAAGCATGTTTTCATGTCCTTGCTAAACTGTTTCAAAGTTTATTGCTATTCTTGTAAGAAAAT
Source organism: Hydrophis major (assembly GCA_033807585.1). Taxonomy (NCBI): domain Eukaryota; kingdom Metazoa; phylum Chordata; class Lepidosauria; order Squamata; family Elapidae; genus Hydrophis; species Hydrophis major. The sequence continues at coordinate 25,523,888 of CM066333.1, forward strand.
ATTTTCCAAACATAAATATTTGTAAACAATGATGATAAAAATCACCTGATAGCCAATCTACCATACAGCAACTGAGAGGCCAGCACTGACTTTCCTGAGAATCTAATTTGAATGGGCTCCAGTCACTCAAAGGCCCTTGAATGCTAGAAAGGGAGATCCATATAATGTTAGCAATTGGTACTTGGATATTTATTTGCTCATTAGTTTAATACACCATTTTTCTTCTGCAAGCTCAAGGCAGCATACAAAGCACCCTCTTCCATTTTTATGCATAATTCTATGTGGAATGTTGTAATAAACTTAAGAAGGCTGGCCCCAGAGTCAACCAATGTGATTCTAAAATTAAGGATGGACTTGAATCTGGATACTTCCAGTCATTGTTCAGGCAATTTTTTTTTTTTTTTTTGCCTTTCATGTTGTTTGTTTCTTACATTTTGTGCCAAGGATTGTCTTTTTATTGATTTGGCTATGCATTAGGAGCCTTTCTGGGTAGAAACACTTTAAATACATTTAGTAAACAAATGGCTTTACAACAGTTGCAGCTTTATGGATACATGAGCTAGTTCAGTTTGTAAAAAAGAGAGAAAGGTTTAAGCTAATTATAAAACCCTTCAGTTTAAATATCTGACAAGAGTTTTTGAAGCTTCTGAAATCCATAAACAAATAAAACTATGTGATGAAAACACAGGAGAAAACGGTGTGGCAGAAACAAAAACAGGGAAATGTCATTGTGGTCTTGCTTCTGGCACTGCCTATACCAGGGGTCTCCAACCTTGGCAACTTTAAGCCAACTGGCTGAGCTCAAAATTCCAGCAGCCAAATAAATAAGAGGAAGAAATGCAAAGATACAAATAGCCCACAATGTCTCTTGTTCACTAAATTCATATTTTCCTACAGAGAATTGTGGCATTAGGAGCCATAGTGGCAACAGTGGTTAGAATGCAGTATTGCAGGCTAACTCTGCCCATAACCAGGAGTTTGATCCTCACCGGCTCAAGGTTGACTCAGCCTTCCATCCTTCCAAGGTCAGTAAAATGAGTACCCAGATTGTTGAGAGCAATATGTTGACTCTGTAAACCGTTTACAGCAGGGGTCTCCAACCTTGGCAACTTTAAGACTTGTGGACTTCACAAGTCTTAAATCCACAAGTCTTAAAATTGCCAAAGTTGGAGACCGCTGGCTTAGAGAGTGCTTAAAGCACTATGGAGTGGTATACAAGTTTAAGTGCTGTTGCTATTGGGCGTGGCATCTTTAATACATTACTAAAAAAGCAACTATTAGGATTTTTTTAAGGGAAGAAAGACAGAAGGGCAGTACGGAAGGGGAATAAATCTGCATATTGTAATATGATTTACAGTATTTACAGTGTATGTAATTTTACCTTCCAGATATTTGCGACTGTAATTCGCATAAAGTATAGCCAACATGGGCAATAATCAGAGATTACAGAGACAACATACCAACACACCTGGAAGATGCAAAACTGTTTAGGCAATGTTAGAAATGGGCGCCCTTTCTCGTCGAGCTGCGTAAAGCATCCAGAGAGTGGGAGGTGCTCCAGTCTTCACTCTTACAGACTGAGCTATAATTGAGGAACGCTCCACCTCCTCCATGTGATTCCTTCCTCGCGTTCCCCAGTTTTACGAAGACGAGAAAGCAACAGCAACAATCCTCTCATCCTAACTATTATACAATTGTCAACTATAAACTGATTAATTCATTGGCCGAAACAGGATTCCCCCCACCAGACGGACCAACTAGGGTGGGGCTGGATGCTCTAAGCAGCTCAGCAAGAAAGGGCGTGTCAGGTAGGTACCAATGCCCATTCTCCGTAGAGCTGCTGCAAGCATCCAGAGAGTGGGACATACCAAAGCATGGCCTGTCCTACGGAAGGGACTCCGTCTGGTCCAGAATCTCCTCTGAATCTCTCACCACTTGTTGAAGGACTCGCCTGCCAAAGGACGCTTCTGCTGAAGCGTAAACATCAATCTTATAGTGGCGTATAAAGGGAGATGGAAACGCCGAAGTGGCCGCTTGACAGATGTCAAGAATCGATACCTGAGTAGTCCAGGCTGCCGAGGTAGCCACGCTTCTTGTAGAGTGAGCGGTCAACCCTTTAGGAACAGGGAGAGCCTGAGATAAATAGACCTTGGATATGGTAGCTCTGATCCAACGGCCAATAGTAGACGGGTATACTTTGCAACCCATCGTCTTTGGTTGAAATGACAGGAACAATGACTCTGACTTCCTGATGGAATGAGTGCGATGGATGTAAATACGCAGTGCCCGCCGGACATCAAGAGAATGCCATTGCCTTTCCCTTTCCTGAGAAGGTCCGGGACAAAAATTAGGAAGAAACAGTTCCCGTGATCTGTGAAAAGCCGAGTTGATTTTAGGCAGGAATGATGGGTCTGGTCGCAGAACCACTCGATCAGTGTGGAAAACACATAAATCCTTTCTAACGGACAGAGCTGCTATTTCAGATATCCGTTGAGCAGATGTGATTGCAACCAGAAACACTACTTTAAACGTGAGAAACTGAAGTGACGCCTCCCTGAGCGGCTCAAAGGGGGGTCTAGTCAATGCCACGAGAACCTTATTAAGGTCCCAAGTCAGGTACCTGTGAACTACTGGTGGGTGCAAATGGGTGGCCCTTCTAAGGAATGAGCGAATGCGAGGGTGGTGAGAAAGCGAGTCAGGTGAGTTACCAGAGACAACGGTTGCCAAGGCCGCAACTTACCTTCTCAAGGTGTTGGGGGACCCCTGTCCAACCCATCTTGAAGGAAAGTCAGAATTTGTGCAATTGATGGAGAGAGCAGATTGATGAGCGACTTGTGGCACCATTTGCAAGAAAGGTTCCAGGTTGCGTTATATATGCGAGTGGTCAAAGGACGTCTTGCTGCCAGAATGGTATTGATGACTTGCATAGACAGACCCTCGCTTCTTAGACGCTCCCGCTCAACCTCCAAACGGCTAACTGGAGCCACTGCAAATCCGGATGCTGCAGAGGTCCCTGGGACAGCAAGACCTTGTTTGGCGGAATCCTCCAAGGAGGAGCCACTGACAGGTTGTGCAGATCCGCAAACCACAGTCTCCTGGGCCAATATGGAGCCACCAGGAGAACTTCTGCCCTCTTGAGGAGCAATTTTTGGATCACCTTGGGGATCAACGGAAGAGGGGGAAAGGCGTAGAGGAGCCCTGGGGGCCAGTAGCAACGTAGATCATCGTAATTCTCTGCCCCGTTGGTGGGGTATTGAGAGAAGAATCTCGGTGTTTGGGCATTGTGTGGCGACGCGAAGAGGTCCACCAGTGGCAGGCCGAATATCGCTGAGGCCTCCTTGAACAGGGAGGGGTGCAGGCACCATTCCAACTGGTCTAAGGTGGCCCTGCTCAACCAGTCTGCCTGGACGTTTGAGACCCCCGAGATGTGTTCTGCCCTGATAGATAAGAGTTGGCCTCTGCCCAACGACATAACCACTCGGCCTCCTTCATGAGGCGGGCGGAATGAGTGCCCCCTTGACGGTTGATGTGGACCTTGGTCGTAATGTTGTCCATCAGGACCAGAACATGGTGCCTTCGCACCTGAGATAGGAAGGAACGTAAGGCCAGGTATACTGCATGAAGCTCCAGCCAATTGATGCTGCAGCGACGTTCAGTTGCTGACCAAGTTCCTTGCGCTGAAAGTGACCGAGTGTGGGCCCCCCATCCAGATAGGCTGGCGTCTGTCGTGAGGGTGACCCTTTGGGGCTCCTTGAAAAGATGTCCCTTGTTGGTAGCGGGTCTGGTCCACCAGAGGAGGGAAGCGAGGACCTTTGGAGGAACCTTCATGACGGTTCTTGAATTGCTCCTTCTGGAGCATTGATAAGGTAGCAGGAACCACTGCAGCGATCTGGAATGTAGACGGGCCCAGGGAACAATAGATATGCATGATATCAATTTGCCAAGTAACTTGGATAAATCCAGCAGTGAGGCTTTCCTAGCCCACCTAATGATCTTGATGGATTTCTGGATGCTGTCAAACCGTTCGGAGGAAAGAAAAACCTTCTCCTCAACCGAGTCAATTACTGCCCCTAAATGAGCTATTCGGGTGGAGGGGGTAAGCTGACTCTTTTCCCAGTTCACGAGCAGACCATGGGCCTGGAGGACCGAGAGGGTAGTCCTTGTGTCCTCCTTGGATTGGTGCTGGGTGGGAGAGAGGATGAGGATATCATCCATATAGCAGTGGATGCGGATGGGGAAATGTCTTAGGTGGGCCGCCAGAGCAGCCATCACCTTAGTAAAGGTCCTGGGAGCCGAGGCTAGCCCAAATGGAAGGGCCACATACTGAAAATGCTGACCGTTGTAACAGAATCTCAGGTATTTAAAAAATGAAGGATAAATGGGAATGTGAAGGTATGCCTCTGAAAGGTCAATGGAAGTGAGCCAGTCTCCTTTCCTGGTACCCTGCAAGATGGACTGAAGTGTATGCATTTTGAATTTCTGGCGAACAAGAAATCGGTTGAGTCTCTTTAAATCTAGGATGGGCCTCCAACCTCCAATGTTTAGGGACTAGAAAGAGACGGGAGTAGAACCCTTGTCCTTGCTGAGAGGATGGCACAGGCTGTATAGCCCTGATGTCAGAAAGGTGCTTAATAGTGGCTTCTACGAGAGCCCGTTTGGTGCAGTCTCTGGATAGAGGAGAAACCATGAAATGATCTGGAGGGGAAAAACAAAACTGAAGGGAAAGGCCAAATTTGACAGTGTCCCTGACCCATGAATCGGATGTGGATGATGCCCACTGGTCAGCAAAGTATTTTAGCCGACCACCAACGGGGTAAGCGACTGAAGGCCTATCTGGGTCGCCGAGAGGCCTTGCTCCCTGCTCCCTGGAAAGGCCTCCTGTAGCCGGCTCCCCTTCTGTTTCTGTCCCCCGAGTCGCCCCTGTCCTGATAGACAGGCCGAAATGGCAGGGACCTCTAGAATCTGGGGGTAAAGGGTGTCTGAAAGGAGGTCCGAAAGGATCCCCTACGAAAAGGCTGAGAGGGCCTGGACTCTTGCCTACAAAAAAGAGATGGGAGGAATTTCCTTTTGTTCTGACTCTCCATCAGCAATTGTTCCAGGGCCGGACCAAACAATTTTCCTCCCGATATAGGGGCAGAGGCCAGCTTAGCTTTATTTTTGATGTCGGCCTGCCAATGTTTTAGCCAAAGGAGGCGTCGGGCTGTCACATGTGAAGAAATGGCTTGAGAGGAAAATTTTACAGAATGAAAAGTGGCGTCGGCCACAAATTCCGCTGCGGCTGTTAACTTGGCAATGTCCTGATGGGCCCTAGTATTAAATGAAGGGACATGTTCCTTCAACTGCCGAAGCCATCGGATGGACGATCGGGTGGAAAAAGATGCCGCTGTGGCCAATCGAATGGCCCAGGCATCAGCTTGGTGCGCCCGTCATAGGGCCAGCTCAGCCCGCTTGTCCTCTGGCTTCAGCGCCTCCAGGGCATCAGTGGGATTAGAGGATGATGCGAGGCATACTATGGGGTCATCCACCTTGGGCGTGTCTAGCATGGCAGCGAATTCCATGTCGAGGTTAAAAAAACCTCTTGTCTTGGCTGGAAGGGGTGGGAGGGGCCCCGATGAGGCCAACTGTCTCGCAATTAAGTCGGAGAAAATCGGTGGTGTGGGAATGACCTCGGTCTCAACGACTGGCTTCCTGAAAATAGAATCCTCTGGGTCCCCAGAGGCTACTGAAGGAGGATCAGAGTGTGGCTGAGAGATCAGGCCCGATATATTCTTTGCTTTAAATAGCAAAGACTTGAACATATGAGGCTTAAACAGACCTACAAAGGTGGGTTGGTCAAGAGATATGCCCTCATCCTCGGACATCTCTGCTTCCATTGGGTCTACCCCAAAGGGCGCTTCAGAGTAATGAAGAGACTCTCTCTCCAGCCCTTCCTCATCCCTGAAGATTTCAAAGCCCACCTCCTCTTCCTCCCCTTCTGGGTAGGGAAGCTCCCTTGGAGACGGTACCTGTCCATGGTGCCGTTCCAGCCTGGGGAGGGATCTTCCGGAAACGGAATCAACTTCAGATGTCCTTGTTTGCAAACCTGGTCTGGAAAGGTGTTGGATACCTTCAGCAATCCCTTGACGGATGGCCAGCTGCATCCATTCTCTGACACTGTCTGGGATGATGTCTGAAGACAGTCCCTCTGGACGTGAACCCGCAGCAGTTGGTGTGAATGTCACTTCTGGCTGGGTGGCTGGGAGGCTCCGGGCGGGTGAACTGCGCCTAGAAATAGAAGGTTGTTCTGACAAAGGAAGAGGATGAGTAGAAGTAGAGGGGGAAGGGGGGGCTGGTGGTACCGACTGAGAATCCCTAGAGCGTTTGTCAAACTCCTTCTCCAAAGCCTTGTGTTGCCTTAGGGCATCCCTTTGAGAGGCTTTGGAAGATTCCTCGGTCCACTTGCGCAGATGGTGCGTCTTTGACTTAGCCTTCAATGAAGGACCTCTGGGATTATCTTCTGCCATAATAAAGCCTGAACAAGGCAATATCGTATACGAAAGGCGGTTGGCATGCTTAGGAGTTCGGCCTAACTGAGGGCCGGATACCTTAATGTTGGGCCCCCTTTTGGTATATATATATATATACATATATATACATATATATACATATATATACATATATATATATATATATATATATATATATATATATATATATATATATATATATATTTGGATGTATTAATCTATTTTATTTTATTTTTAATTTTTTAATTATTTTTAAAAAAAACAGAAAAAGGGACAAAAATGGGCCTAAGTAAACTACAGAGTGATCAAGAGAGAAAGGAATCTGCAAAACAAAAACAAAAACCAATAAGTTGAATTAACGCTGAGACCAGAAAGAAAACAACCATGCAAGGAGAAAAAAACTTAGGAAAAAATATATAAATATCTATATATATATGTAAATAATGGCCTGCTGAGACAGCCTCCAAACACAACTGGGAAGTAGGTGCCTCTCCTTCACCTCTGAGCAGCTGCGGTAACCAACCAACTAGTCTGAAAACGGAGCCACAGGGCACAGAGCCACAGGGTCCCTTGAACACCAAAATAATTTCAAACAGGCCTGCTGGTCCTGTTCTAAGCCTTCAATCATCGCAGCAAAATCAAAAGTGAAAAACAAAATGATGGCCGGCCACGAGGTGCATCCAAAATGGCCGCCAGAACCAGCGCGAGGCTCAGAGGGAAGGAAAGCCCCTCAACCACAACAAAAAAACTGCAGAAAAACGAAGGCAGAACGAGAGGCCTGAGAGAGGAGATCTCGCCCTCTCTCTAGCGTTCGTGGGGGGAAGGCACAACGAGAGCGCTAACCAACGCGCTAGCGTAAGCCGCTGCTATAAACAGATGGCTTAAAAAGTGGCAGGCACCAGAGTGGAGGGGCGGGGGGGCAAAAAGGCTCTAAACCCTCCAATTTTCCCCCCTGAGGGGCGAAATAAACGTCCCCTTCCTAGCCAAGACAAGCCAAATGCGTAGGGACCGGAGGAAATAGGAAGGAAATAAGGACAGATCAAACCTGATGAGAAATCAATAGGAATCCCAATTCGGCCAAGGAGCAAACTGATAGAGCTGCCTGCCTCTGCGAGGCTGAGCTAAAACTGGGGAACGCGAGGAAGGAGTCACGTGGAGGAGGTGGAGCATTCCTCAATTATAGCTCAGCCTGTAAGAGTGAAGACTGGAGCACCTCCCACTCTCTGGATGGTCGCAGCAGCTCTACGGAGAATTTTGCTGTCTGAGGTTTATTTACCCAGTCATTTTTCATTATCTTTACTCCTTGTTACCTGCCCCATTCACATATTTGAAACCAAAAATGTCAGAGGACTGGGGTGATATTTGCTTGTGGCTCAGTAAAAATAAAGTCTAATTGTGAGAGCTGTACTAAAACATGAATCTATATTTCTAGTTTCTATATTGTGTTTCAATAATAATTAAAACACCTTTTGTTACATAATTAGGTAATACATTGACTGGTAATAAAGAGATCTTTCCTTTCTTCTGATATAATCATTCTTTCTGTGGATGGTTTGCCAGCTAATGACTCAAAACAGGTAGCATTTCACCCTGGAGACAATCACAGCTGTATAGATATTTCCAAATTTATCCAACTAATTTTCCAGTGTGCTGGAAGTTGGTGGGATAAATAAGCTATTTTCCAAGCTACATCATAGTATGGGGTTGAAATAGTTAGCTGTCCCCTTATCAGCAGTTTACAGTAGCCAATTCTTTCTTATACAGCCATGGTGGCATAGTGGTTAGAATGCAGTACTATAGGTGACTTCTGCTGCCTGCTGGCTGCCTGCAATTTGGCAGTTCAAATCTCATCAGGCTCAAGGTGGACTCAGCCTTCCATCCTTCCAAGGTGGGTAGAATGAAGACCCAAAATTGTTCGGGGAAATATGCTGACTCTGTAAACCAGTTAGAGAGGGCAATAAGGCACTTAAAGCAGTATATAAATCTAAGTGCTATTATGCATTACTATGGAAAATGGATTGAAATATAATATTTTCCAAACCTGATATTGTTTTCTTGCAGCCCCAAGTCATTAAAGTGATTGCTTACATTTGTAATGCCCAGTCACATTTCTTCCAATTCTCCCAATTTAAGTTATTTTTTCCTCTTAAATATAGTTTTGGAAAATAAATCATATAAATCAATAAGCTCTTTGTTGTTCACTTGTAGAAATAGTAAGAGAGAAACAAGTTTAGAAACCTCTTTAGATATTAAACTGATTTTACTTTCTCGCCCATTTGGCCCTGAAGCAAACAAAACAAGCAAGTGTACAAGAACAGGCAACATAACTAGTAACACAAGTTAGAATTCTGATGGGTCCCCTTTCATCATGTATCATCCATAAATTATACCAATTCCTATTTTTTTCCTCCTCTCTGTTACAATGGTGTTTATCTAAGGACTGCTATTGACTTCTCTTCCTGTTTCTCATGGAAATGATTTTATATCAGAGAAAACTGTGGAAGATTGAATTTCCTGTTGCAAGCCTACATGGTTCTATGATCATAATAAAGATTTTATTTTAGTCTTGCTGCAAGTGCTTAGTTACAGATTATATATGTTAACTACAGCTACACTACAGCTACAACTACACTCTGAGGTTTGGAATAAGCATTGTTCATTGGTTCAACATTTCTGTTAATAGAAATAAAACTAACAAGGCTCAAATCTGCATATTTGTGTGCTTGTCTAGGATTTATCATTTTAGCCAATATTTCCAAGGTAAATATATTTGCATTACATTGTGTATTATTATTATAAATACAATGTGAAATCACAGCTGTCAGTTTATTACCTGGTTTTGGCCTTTATTTGCATTGAGTTTTTCTCAAGAACCAAAGATATTGTAATGTAGTGTCTTAGTATATATCAAATCCAAGCAAATGGAAATTTTGTCAATTCATATTAATGTGCGTAGTCTCACAAACAAATTTTCTAAGACTGCAGAGTTAAAAGGGAATTGATTAATGCATTTCAGTGTATAAAGTCTTGCAACTTTCTTCCCCTAAAAGCATCCATATAACTAAAGGGAATCTGGAGGAATCTCAATAGTGAACCTATAACATTTGAACAGTTGTTTTTTTCCTTTAACATTGAAGGTAAATATCCCATTTTTTTATTAACAACACTTCCTCCTCCTCTTCCTCCTCTATCATCAATCATCATCATCATCATCATATATTTACACTTGTCAACAGACATGTTTTGGTGAGATGATACCTCTGCAATTCAATATTACCTTACATGTGTATGTTTTCTCCATCACTCTATCACTATGTCTTTGGAAAATGTACAAAATTATATTTTGTTTTTATCAAAAAAAAAAAATCTATTTGCCAGTTTGGTCTAGTGGTTAAGGCATGATAGAAAGCTGGAGACCATGAGTTCCAGTCCTGACCTAGCATGAAAACCAGCTGGGTGACCTTGGACCAGTTACTCTCAGCCCAACTCACTTCAGAGTGGTTGTTGTGGAGGAAACAGGAGACAAAGATGCATTAGATATGTTCATCATGTAAAGTAATTTGTCAAAATGATAAAGATGGGATACAAATAAACAAATGAAAATAAATTATATAATTACTGAACGATGTAAACCAGACCCTATCTTGTATTGAAACAGTAAGAGTAGATAGCAGTGTCTTTAGATAATTTAGCTGATTTGAAACAAACAAGCTGCATCAGAGAGCAGACTAGAAAATCTCAGAAGTATAAACTAATCTGAAATGAAAGCAGGAACAATCCACTTCCAACAAAACAATATCAGCATGTTCATGAAGTCACAAATTTTAAAAGATACAGAAGAATTATTTGTATGATTTATTCCCTTCCTTGCCTTGAACAAAGCCCAATTTAAAAAGAGGAGAAAAACAGGTGTTGCCAAATGTGCTACATTATAAACTAAAAATAGGAACACTACATACATATTTCTGAGATATTTAGGAATCATTCTTTTGGATTTCTAATTATTACTACAGAAATCAAAGCAGCAATTTTCATAGATGATTAATAGGGACCCTCCTATTACGCTCCTTTAAAGCCATTTTTAATACCCTTCCCAATTTCTGTTCTGTGTGTCTTTCAAACCATGTGAAATGCAAAGCTAAAGTGACATCCCATTATAAAAATGTTGTAGTTCATGTCTTGTTTGCAAATGTCTCAAGGCACTAAATGTGGCATTACACTGCAACTTTAGCACTATGCTGCTTTATCCTTCCAGCATTCTGGAGAAAAAGTGGGAGAAAGTAATATACAGTGGAGAAGCATGAGGAAGGGAGACGAGGCTTAACTGTCAGCAGGTTCTCAAATGAGATCTGGTAGTGCCAGGAAAATAAAAATAGTATTTGAACAGGAATACAAAAAGAAAATGCATTTGAAAAAGCTACATTTTGGGGAGGAAGGGGAAAAATTATGTAGAGCGAGCAATTAAACATGATGACTTCAATTGACATTCTAATTTCATGGTTCTATTTCACATTCACAAACCTATATATCTGTGATGGTGAACCTATGGCATGCGTGCCACAGGTGGCACGCAAAGTCATTTGTGCCAGCATGCAAGCTGCAGGCAAACTTACCTCACTGTGCATGCCCAGACCTCACAGCTGATTTTCGGCTGGTTTGAGGCCTTTTTCAGCCTCCCAGAGGCTTCAGGAAAGCTTCTGCAGGCTTTTCAACTAGGCCCATTTCATCACATCCTGTTTTTCCGGAAATACCAGAAGTGACAAAACGGGCCTAATTTTTGGCCTGAAAAGACTGCAGAAGCCTTCCTGAAACCTCTGGGAGGCCGAAAAAGGCCTCAAACCGGCTGAAAATCAGCTGTGAGGCGCAGTGCAGGTGAGGGGGCTGCGGGGTGGGTGGGGGATTGTGAGCGCATTCATAAGGGGCATGGGAGGCGTATTGTCTGCTGGGTACTGGCATGCAAGTGTGAGCATGCAATTGCGCACGCAGTTTTTGGCACAGGATGCCAAAAAAGGTTAGTGACCACTTAGATAGATAGATAGATAGATAGATAGATAGATAGATAGATAGATAGATAGATAGATAGATAGATAGATAGACAGACAAATCTCTGTAGTAAATCTTATTAATGGAAATGCATCTTTAGGACTGAAGCTTCTTCAGTGGCTACCCAATGTGATAACTACCAGTGCTATTACAATCTTAGCCCCCTTTCTTGCTGTTTCCCAGTTTCCCTGTTCTTCTTGATGTGAGTTTTTTTCAAAAGTTCCAGTGAACGCATAGAAGCTGGGAAACAGTTTCAGTATCAAACACTTTGCCTCTGTTTGCATATGTCAAAAGGAAAAGAAATGTAATGAGGACCCAGATTGTTGGGGGCATTATGCTGACTCTGTAAAATCGCTTAGAGAGGGCTGTAAAGCACTATAAAGTGGTATATAAGTCTAAGTGCTGTTGCTAGTGCTATTGTTAATGCAGGGTTTCCAACTTTGGCAATTTTGATACATATGGACTTTGGCAATTTTAAGGCACGTGGAATTCTCCTGCCATTCAGGAAACTAGTATAAATCTTCAGCCAATGACACACGTATTTCTCAAAAATATAGTGCTTGCTCACTTACAGAATGCATCGGTTTCTGTCTGAATGAAGAATGTTTTGCCTAAAGGAACCTCTCTTTTCCCCTTTCATTTTCTTTTGAAGTAGGGGAATTGTCTTGAATTAACACAAAAAGTAAAACATGAAACTAACAAATAAGATAAGACAATCTTGTCTAATCTTCTCTTGAAGCATGAAGGGATCATCTTAAATTCAGAGTTACCTTGCTAAATATCCCTTATCCAAATTATTTGTAAATCGGTTGGACACCTGGAAGCAAAAATGAAGCTTTCTGATATGCTGTTTAGCATCTCCTTTCAGAATAATAACTGTACCATTACAAGAAAAATGACTTAAGGCACATCTGGAATGAATATTCTCATCTTCTACTAGTCTATGAACATCTAAAAGAAAAAGGTTGGCCATGGGCCTCTCTAATGATAGAAGAGAGCTTCTTCCAAAATGACCTTAACAATATATTCATAGGGGACACAACAGAAGCTATTCTGAAGCTATTGCAAAATTTACTATAATTTAAATTCCAGTGCCTTCAGTTCTGGTTTTATATGCATTTGAAATAGGCTGACTCTGTTGATGGTATTAAAATTATTGTCACAGGATGTAAACTGTTCCAAGTAAATCTGACTTTGCCACTTACTGAAGGTGATTTTGTCAATTTTGATGGTCTTTTTAGTTGTTAGTTATGGCATGTTAGTTGTTTTGGGATTATTATTATTTTCGGTTGCTAGTTTTAATTTGTTGGTGAAGCCCAGTTCATTGACTTAATTATTAATTTTTCCTATAAAGTCTCATTTTTATGTTTTTCTTCTGGCTCACAGTAGGACTCAAACAGCTGGTGACAAAAACAAAAAAACCAGAAAAGCAAATTCTCAACCAGAAAGTCATCTGATTCAATAGAATCCCTGCACAGGCCCAAAAACTACCTGTAAAAATGCTCATTTCCTCAATTTAAAACACTAGTTTAGAATAAAATACTGGAAGCCACTCACTAATCGTGACTGAACAAAAAATAAAAGCACATATATACAGAACCACATAAAGAATTAAGCAAATTCAGCCTATCTGTAGAGCTATACATTCAATATATCAAACTGGAAACTAATATATATTCTGAACACTGTCAAAAAACCTAATCAATATTACTTTCCTGCATCTAGGACTTATGGATACTATTTCATTTTGAGATTTAAGTCAGGAGTTATAACTCATGTGAGAAAAAAAAGTGAAAACATTAAGAAATAGCATTTTCTCCTGGAAAAATTGAACCTTAAAATTCCAATATTTTTTAAAATAGTCTTATTTTGTCCTCCTCCACTTCCTTTTAAAAAAAATGCTACCTATTCAGTGAATTATATTTTGGATCTTTGCTGAATATAAATAAAACTATTAAAAAGAACTGTTGGGGCAGCATCTAAAGCAGGGATGGCAGCCCGTGGGCTAGATGCATCACACACAGGCCACATCCAGCTCCGTAAAGGGAAAAAGTCACAAAACATCAGGTGACGGCAATGTGATGCCACGAGTTGGACACCTGTCATCTAAACAGTCTTCTGATGAGGAGATAGTGAAGCCTCTCAAAATCAGAAAACTGAAGAACCTCAGCTGTCTGTTGTGAGGGAGCCAGAGATCAATGCATCTAGAGAATAAGCAGTTGGAGGAGAACAGCTGTTCCGATCTAAGTATCCCTGGATTAAGGAATGATAGCTAGTAAAGCTCAGAGAATTAAGGCACAATGAATGGTTAATGGGCACAGGTCTGCTTTGGAGGAGCAATGAAGCAGAGTAGGGGAAGGGGGTACAATCCAACCCTGAAAATATACTATAAGTGAATTTACTGCTTTTCTCAAAATTGTTTGCAACTGTTCTCTCAGTCTTTTATCATGTGAACTGGTACCAATTACTTAGATCATCCTATCATTGCTCCACTACTGGAAGAACTATGTGGATCTCAATTACAAAGAATTATGTATTTGTAAACTTTCATTTCATTAGTCTTTTATATTTGTTGCTACATGCATCATGGAAGCATTTTCAGACAATCTTTCATTTTCAGGCTGTTTCAGCTAGGAAAGAGAGATGAGCACTGACCCCCTGAGTCGGACATGACCTCATGGGGCCACTTGCATAATATCCACCCCTGCTCAGGTACACTCAGGCTGCACACTTGCCTTATTTCCCTGCCGACTCAAGCCTGTTTACAAGCTGCCCTGGTCTCAATTAAGGATCTGTGATCCTCACTTAACAATAGTGGGGAGTATCAGATAGCTATTGCTAAATGATTCAGTCATGTGACATTGTGTTGTACACCCTTATCATGAAGTAATAGAAATCGTCATTAAACAAGGACTACGTGTATGCTGCATTATGTTTAATTCTGTAGAAAGCTTGCATATTAATTTGCATACGAGCATGATAGAAGCTCTGTAGAATATACAAAGGTCTGTAGAGATTAGAGTTGCATTCTAGGCTGCCCAGCTATCTTGATCATCTCAGGGATATAATTGTAAACAAAGTGGTTGGTTGAATCCTCTAAATTCAGCATGTCTAAAGAGACCGGGAGGCTCTTGTTGATGGTTAACGAAGTCTTCCTGATACAGTTGGGGATTATTAATGTAAGATTCACTTCCCAAACTTACACTAGTTGCAACATCTTGGGATTACTGAAAATGGTAGGGAGGAGGAATATGACAGGCATAAAGCCAAGGTGCATGATTTCTAGAGCAAGACAAAGCCAGAATTGGGGATACAATGCATAGAAAGCAATGGAAAAAGCCTGCAGACTTTCCACGACATCAATTGGAAGGAAGATACCCATTAAGTTTCCCCTTGACTAAGATGGGAAAAGATGAGATGTCAAAGTTACAAATAAATCACTTCATTAAATCCTGATTAATTACAGGTTACCATGCTATTCTTTTTTTCAGCATTTCATATCAAAAGAACAGCTTCAATAAGTCTTACATTATTAGATAAATAGAGCACACATTGCTTTATCAGGCAAGATTCATTCACGAGCTTGTGCTGAAAAAAAAATCCTGGTTTAAGATGTACTGGATCCTGATTAATCAATTCAAATATAGTAGCATTCCTTCACCTCTCAATTTACTGTAAAGCAAAGATCTTTCTGCACGCAACAAAGACCTTTATGTTCCATCCAAAATTAGTTAAAAAGCACTAACATAAAATGGAGAATAAATTGCATATAAGGCTTTAGTTCTGCATGCAGCAGACTCGTCTGTGGCTGTCCAACACTATGGTAGCACTCAACCTAAATTTGGTTAGAATTTCTGATTTTAGGGCCAGCATTTTTAGATCCCACCCATGGATGGAAAAGGAGCCAGAAAACCTTTGGGTTGCAACTCTTCCCATTTCCATGCACATATGTCATCAAGTCAGTTTCACCTCTTAATGATCACATAGGTATACCTTCTTCAGGTTCATCTATCCCATAGCCCTTTGAGTTTTTCTATCTCAAACCTCATCAAGCATTTAATAACTTCAGAAGTACATCTTAGGGTTATCACATGAAGTATCAATTGTTGTTGTTGTTGTTAGTTGCAAAGTTGTGTCTGACCCATTGCAACCCCATGGACAATGTTCCTCTAGACTTTCCTGTTCTCTACCATCTTCTGGAGTCCATTTAAGCTCACACTGACTGCTTCAGTGATTTCATCCAGCCACCTCATTCTCTGTCATCCCCTTCTTCTTTTGCCCTCAATCTTTCTCAGCATTAGGCACTTCTCCAGTGAATCCTTCCTTCTCATTAAGAATTTGAGTTTCAACTTCAGGATCTGTATCAATACTGCTTTATAAACCCTTAGTAAGACCATACTTGGAATTCTGCATCCAGTTTTGGTCATCGTATTACAAGAAAAATGTTGGGACTTGGGGATTTTTCAAAGAAGAGCAACTAAGATGATTAAAGACATGAAGACAAAAACATCTGAAGAATGGTTGCAGTTATTGGATATGACTAGTCTGGAGAAAAGAAGGACTAGGGGTGACATGCTAGCAGCACTCCAGTAGTTGAGTGACTGCCACAAAGAGGAGGAGGTCAACTTATTTTCCAAAGCACCAGAAGGCAGGACAAGTAACGGAAGATGGAGGTTTTTAAGAAGAGACTGGACAGTCACTCATCTGAAATGGTATAGGGAAGTGGTGGCTAACCTTTTTGGGCTCCCATGCCGATAACTGCGTGTACACTTGTCTGCTCATGCTGCCATGCCATCTCTCAGAAGGCAATGCGCCCGGGCCCCCTATGCCTCCTGCGCATGCAACCTGCATGACCTGAGCTGTGTGCTTCTGCTCACGCACAAGTGTTTCCTGTGCACCACCATGCCACTGCGCATGTACACCAGATACCCAACAATCAGATGTCGGGCGGGCGGCATGCACGCATGCGCAATAGACCTTTTCTGGGCAAGGGCTCGTGTGCCACTTCTGGCACACATGCCATAGGTTTACCACCACAGGTATAGGTTCTCCTGCTTGAGCAGGGGGCTGGACTAAAAAGCCTCCAAGGTCCCTTCCAGCTCTATGCTGATTAAAGACTAAAGTGAAAGCCTCTGTTCTCAACTCTGCCCTTTAGACCCTGTCCCCAAAATCAAAAATAAGGGTCCTAACCTTTCAGATAATTTCACAGTGTGACAGGAATGTCTACTATAGCATGGCCAACAATCAAATCCACTGAGGGGTAGATCCCAACCCCTCAAAGACTGCTTACTTTTAGCATAATATATAAGACATTCCGCTGTAGTTTGTGCAATATAACTTGTAGTGAAGCAACATTTTGGTAATGGCTTATTATGCCCTAAACCAAACATTTTATAATTATGATAGAGGAGATTTCCTGTTACCGCTTCAGTGTTTATTTGTACTTACCTGTAACTGGGGCATCTATATCCAGCAAATTTTTTTCCTGGCGCAGAATCGAAGCACCCTCTGTTATTATTCTCAAAGCAACACTTTCTTCCAGCCTTCCTTCCTTCATAAGGTGTGCCTTTAGGATATCCACTCGGGGTTTTCCATCATTGTCAAACACTTCCTTCGCTGTGAGCCGATGGCTTGGAGGAAATGGGACAGCTGCAAGAACAAAGATAATGGATTCAATGCACCAAGAAAACCCCTTGGTCTCAATAAAAAGCAATGTTTTATCTCCATTACTGATCAGAGCTTTGGCTTCCAAAAAGGCTTTGTGCTTACTAGATTGCAATGCAGCAAACATTTCCTGATGCTGTTAGCAAGCTTCTTAGAGCTATGTTGCTATTCCTAGCAATTATTTGTAGCCAGCTAATTTCCCCACCCTAAAAAAATAATAATGATCAAGCGTTATGGATCTTCATTGTTTGTTTGGATTTTTTAAATGATGAAGGTTTCATCTGAAGAATCATTTATAAAAAAGGAAGAGGAAGAAGAAAATACAGTATTCATAACCAAGAAAATGCCTGTAAAGAAAGCTATTTTGAATTCTTATTTACAGACAGTCCTCACTTAACCACTACTTGTTCAAAAATTGTTTGAAATCGCAACAGTGCTGAATGAATATGTACGCCTGATCTTTGAAGTTATAAGGATGTCAATCCCCCACAGTCACATGATCAAAATGCAGATTCTGAGCAACCTGTCCCCATTTACCAACGCAGGCTGTACTTCAACTTCACTCACATGGCTATCTTCACTCCCACCGTCCCATTTCTGCCATTTTAGCTGCTTTGCACTCAGCTGTCCCAGCTTTCTGCTCTGCTCTTCCGCACCCCTGCTGCCTCCAACTGACCTTTGCCATCTTCTTCTTCCCACAGCTGATGAGGCAAGCCTGGCCTGGCCTTTCATGATGCTGTTGATAGCCAATGAGGTCTTGGCCACATGCAACTTGGGAAGGCCTCATGCAGCCAGCAGCTCCCTCAGGAAGGGGCAAGCCAGGCTTGCCTGATCAATAGAAGGAGGAAGAAAACAGAGAAGGTCAATAGGAGGCAGCAATGGTGCTGTCAACCCTGAAGCTGACCTGACTGAGGCCATTGTAAGGCTACAGTGTTGCCACATTGGAACTGAGGGAGAGAGAGGGGAGAATAGAGATAGAGCGTGCTTGTAGTCAAAACAAAATACTTTCTCCTGGGAACCAAGGACATTCCCACAGGTGGCTGGGCAGAGAAGGAGCGATGTCGCCTGACAACTGGATGGGACCTTGACTGGACTTTGTGACTAATTGTTTGGGAAGGAGAAACTTTTACTTTTAATTAGGTGAAAATTGCAGGAATATTCAGAGTCAGTTTTCATCAGCTTATACCAATATGGTATGTCCAATAAGCCAATTCTTTGACGAACCTACTTGCCTCAGTGCTCTGTTTATTATGGATGCATTATTTGGAACCCTGACAGATGCAAGACAGAGGACAGGGCAGTGGAGTGGAATGCAGGATAGCAGACAGGGCAGAGATAAGGATAGACAAGTGGAGGTGGGGAGTTGAAATTGAAGTGCATCAAGGCAGGAGAAGTGTGAGGTTCTGGATTAATAACGGTATGGTCCTCGCCTAATGACAGTAATCAGGATTACCAAAACTGCTGTCACTAACGGATACAGTCACATGGTGTTTCACTAAACAGTCTCACTGCTTAGCGATGGAAATTCTAGTCCTAAGTAGAGTTTTCAAAGAAAAAATACCAGTGCTGTTCTTTCCATGCAGGACTTACAACAGGATGCTTCCTCCTGCAGGTGTATTTGGATACACCTTATCAATCATACAGAGCTATTTTCAAAATGGCACTGATGCATTACAAGTAGCTAAAAACAAACAAAGAAACAAGCAGAAAAGAACAGAAACCAAAATCCGAAACAAAACCAAAACCAAAGCACTCTACAACTTTTGGGAAAGCAGAAATTTGCATTTGAAACAAAATATTCTCTGAAAGAAAGCTGCAGCCTTTTGGATTTTGGATTTTTGGCCATTAATCCTACATCACAACAAATGGAAAACATAATAAAAGTCCTCCCCCAAAATGCTTCATCAGCTAATTAGACCTGCAAACTGGGTGATTGAAACAGCAATCAACATTAAAGCATTTACCTTTCAGCGTCATTTTTAGGGAAAACTAAAAGGTGAATAGACTTGTGGAGCTGAAGGAGATCTGAGACCCCACCCATGTCAATATCTCCTTAAAGAAGCTGCAGCTTTTTATAATAACCACCAATTGTCACAAAAAGAAATCTGAGGTAAAATAGACAACAGCAGTATACTCATATCAACTCCAAAAACGGTCTTGTTGCCCTCAATTGAAAAATGCATGTTGGATTCAATCTGAAGCTGTCAAATATATTTTAAAAATAATCTCGAGTGATATTTTGACAATTGGTTGCAGGGTGCATTAAGCACTATTACATCTATTATTTGGGCTATAAGATGAAAAGGACAGTAGCAAAGAGCTTGCTCTGAATGTTGGTGTTTTTTTTATAATTTATATTTATACTATTCATACATTTATAATATTTTGAGTTTTGTTACACTAAAACTTAAAATGTCACATTCTGAACTCAAAAATAAAAAGGACTTTTTAAATCTTGTTCACATTCCTACTACGGATATATAAACATGCCATCTAATATTTCAGACGATGTTTAAAAAGGTTTAAGATACTGTCATGTAGTAGAGATAAGCTTTGCAAAATTCATTTAATATATTTTTTCACTTTCTTGTCCCCAGATTAAAGAGAGAGGATCTGGTCAGTTTCAAGGATTAACATGAAGGTTATTCCAGCTTAACCCCTTTTCCCAAACTGCTAAATTGGAGTGGCATTAGAAACTATCTTGCCAGCTGCAGGGTAATTAATTATATTGATTCAAACAGCTGCTGCTGTTGTGGATACTTCAGATTATAGAAAAATGAATGAAAATGTCTGAGAAGGACTGAGAATGAGTACATCAACAGTTTACACAAACCTACATAATTTATTCATTTCACAGTATACTGCAATGTATTAGTTAATCAAGGAGTACTCGAATGTGTAAATATTTAAATATATCTTCCCAAGCTTGGTCCCATTGAAGGCTGAACACTCATTACCTAAACTACAGGTGGAATGATGAGAATTGCACTCCAAGAAAACCTGGTTCCAAAGGTATGGAAAAGATTGTCTGAAGAAGGTATTTCATATGCTGTTTTCTTCCTCATTCACAACAAAGAGGAATTTAAACTACAAATTCCAGAGAACTTTAAAACATTCTCTCCAGACAATGCTGATCTGATCATCCTCTGGGATATCTAGTGATTTTTCATAAGTTATCCACCAAGCCATAATGGCTCATATGATATTATTCTTGGATATGCATCTGCCCCCAAACAGTTCTGTTTCTGACATATTACGTCTTCAATAATATGATCTGCTTCTTGGAAGAAGACTTAACCTCCAAAAATTGCTAGTCCATTCCCAGAATGAACAGATCAGAAAGGTCTAGAGAAGAAATGGAACATACCAAGAGTGTTCTGGAACACCGTATGTCATTGAATAAGATGATCTTTATACTATATACTTAATGGATGGTTTTGATTCAGTTTTATCCTTCCCATAAATGACATGTTCTTAAAATATTATATGAAACAGCTGTTAAAATCACTAGATGGACTAATGAAGAAGTTGTGCAAAAAAGGAATTTCATAAATTTATTCATAAAAATATATGCACATTAAAATATGACATCCAAGTAAAAGGGAAAAAGTTTAAGTGTCAAGCTGATGTCTTCAACAGGCTGAGCAGTTACCCTCACTCATTCTTTCTCATTCAAGGGGATCTTGTAATTAAACTACTTTCAGTCTTTCTAAAGTTGTCTCAGGTTATATGCTGATCTATGGCTGTGATAAAGATTGAGTTGACTTGATTCTCTAATAGGGTAGGGTAGGCTTCTCCAACATGGTGTGTCTCCCTTTAAATGCCAAAATCTCTAACCAGCTGCCAAATGAAAGGAATATGTGTGACAAAAAAAAAAAAAAAACCCATCAGCAATATCCTATGTCACAATGCAAAAATAAACTCAAAAACCTCAAAGGAATTCTCCAGCATCCTAAAAGCGAAGTTGAAAAAAGAAGAGGAATGGAAGTATCCGAAACTGTAAGTCAATCACACACACGCACACACAAAACTGTTTACAAAAGAGTTCAAATTATTTGTAAAATTATGCAATAGGTCAGCCATTCTCCTAAAGGTATTAATATAGTGAGTAATATCTTGTACTTCGGAATATCTTCATGTATCCAGAACATTAGTTTGCTTTAATTCTGAGAGCCAGAGATTATTTCTAATCCAAAACCTACACAGGCAATGTCAGTGGAGATACTAGTTTTTCACAATTCCCACTTAAGATCTTGAAGATTATTATGTGTTTATTCTAAGCAATATTTAGGAGTGAAAGAAGATCGCAGTAGAGAATGGAACTGGGTTTTAAACAAGTTAGGAAACTAGAAAGCAAAGAAAGCAATTTCCAGGCAAAAGGTCACTCTTGTAAATCTTGGCTTGCTTCATAATTTTCTGATAAAAGTTTTCTAAAAACTATTGACAAAGAAGTACAATTGTTCAATACAACAGAAATGGTTCATCTTTTGATTTAGTGCTGATTGTGCCAGCAATATCAATGTTCTCAGCATAGCTTTGGGAATAAAGTTCTTAATTAACCAGCCGCTGCAGTGCCAGCAGAGGGGAATACGGCATCAATCTTGGCTCATGTGCTATTGTATTCTCCAACTTCCTGACATTTTAACAATTATAGTCTAGCTTCTATTAAGCTCCCACTACAAAGAAGGACAATCCTTTTCTTTTCATGAATATATACAAATGATTCAGAAGTATATAATCAAATCCGATTATTCAACTACATGGTGCAGTACTAAATAGTGCATTTCATTATTGTCTACTCTGGCCATTTTAAATATGCCAGCAGGGTTAAGAGCACTATCATTCCAAAATATCTAGCGGGCACAAATTAAGGAAAGCAGGATTAGTCAAACTATATTGACACAAGACAAAGAAAGCTTTAGTCTCTTTCATCCTCATTTTCATCATGTCCTTTCCTTCATGTAATTCATACCATCACCAACAGAGGGCACTAAGGATTCTTATTAAATGCATAGCCATAGCCCACACTTTTGGCCATAGCTTCCCTTCTAAGTGAAAATTCTTAAAATGTACAATTTCTTGATGGACTGCAACCTTTTCTTAATTGCAGAGGGAAAAAGCACCTCAAAGATACGACTCGTTAATACTGTTTTCATAGGCTAGATTCTAGTTTATAAAATGCACGTCATTTCCATCATTACTAAGAGGTATTCACTCTCTTACATGCACAAATTGTAGTTAATTATCTAAAACCAGATACAAATGAAGAATGAAATGAAAAGGTTTAATCCTCAATAAAGCAAACATAAGTAAGGAGACTCTTTGGAGTTGATAAGTCAGCTGAATTCTGTTATTTGTTCATTTACCTGTTTAGTCATTTAAGTTATTCGGAAAAAATGTGATTCAAACAAAAAGAGGTTTTATTAAAGCACTCATAATTCATTACTAGAATCTAGGGTTACCTGTGAGCTAAACAGAAGGGGATGGAAGATGGAAGGAAAGAAAAACAATTTTTTAAAGAGGAATTTTAAAAACCAAGCCTATTTATGATTATTAATTAAATAGTTCCTTTATCACTAATGTTAAAAAATGTTTTTGAATGAGATTTTTTACTTATCTTTTGGTTGAATATTTTTTTTATCTTTTTGTTGTTATACTGTGAATTCCCCCACCCACCCATGTCTACCAAAGTCATTTGGAGATAGGCAATGCCTAAATCAAATATATTACATTTGCAAGACAAATAAGATGTTTTGCTTTCAAAAAACATCTGGTTAGGTCAGGAAATATTCTGCAATGAATGTGAAAATGTGAAAACATACTATTGAGCTAAATAATGTGACCTTTGGTCTGATTCAGAATGTCTTTTCCTAATGTTCTCACATAACAAGAAAAAATTGTGACACAATTTTATTGTGAAGGTGAATTGATAAGCTCTAGAATCTTAATCAACAGATAGCTATAGTTTGCTACATCCATAGGCATGCATTTAAGATGGGTGACTTGACAGATTTAATAAATAACTTTTATAACAAATAAAGAATGCCTCATGCATCACTTTGTACTAAAACAAATTCATAGATGATACTGAGTGAACCACATAGGTTAGCAATTGAAAGCAAAGGATCTCTAAAACAATATATTATTCTAAATATTTATCATAACATACATTCTACAAAATTATATGCTCTTATCTGTATCCCACTTAATTTTTGTAAGCTATCTATTTTAACCTGTAGATTAGTTCTTAGAAGTGATTAGAGTTTGTCTGAAAATTTACCAGTTTCCAAACTCCTAATGGCAAACATTTCAGTTACCATACTTTGCAAAAATAGAAAATACTTTGGTTTCTTTCTTTATATTGTCATTTACTGCTTTCTACACATGTAAGGAACAACTTATATTTTTATGTAACTTTTTCAAGAGTCAGTCACAACAACAAAATTTTAATTAAAAAAAGTTTGATAACTGGCTCAGAAAAAAAAAGCTGAAGTGTTAATTTTTTATTTCTGTTCTTCACGCAATTCAAGTCATTTTTACAATTTATTTATTCAAGAACATTTATATGACGTCCCAACTCAATCCCAATGATTACTATACATTGGCTACACAGTATTTATAAAACATTCAACCTATTTTTTTGAGCTGAAAAAAAAATGGCTGAATCCATAAACTAATCCCAAGGAATGGGTTGGACAATACACTAATCCACCAAAATGAACACAAAACAAATAAGCCAAAACTGTTGTCACCAATAGAAGTGCTTGCATAAATATTTTTTTAAAAAAGTTAAGATGGCACAATGTAGTCACAGACCTTGTCCTAAGTTCTCCCTCTCCAAACTAAAGCTAACCAAGTTTAATGTGTCATGTTAATGAGTCTACAAATGTATGTATAACTGATTTGAAATGGTATAGGGTTCCTGCTTGAGCAGGGGATTGGATTAGAAAACTAGTTCCCTTCCAACTCTGTTATTCTGATTAAGCACACTCTAAAAATCCCACTGTATTTAATATTTGTATCTTAACAGTATGGAATGTTATTATTTTTGGATATATTATGCAAAGATCTAAGTTTCTGGAAAAGGCTCTAATGTTGGGAAAGATGGAAGGGAGTAGGAATAAAACCAGCAGCCAGATGGATGGACTCAATTAAAGTGCCAATTAGTCCGTCATTGGCAGATCTTTTAAAAAGGCTAGGGATATATCATCATGGAGAAAAGCTATCTATATAGCCACTAGGTTTCGAAAACAACTTGTTGGCATATAATTAATCAATCAATAATAACTATATATATGTTTATCCCACCTTTAAGTACCACGATGATCTTTTCTAGAGGAATAACACATTACTCTTATATACTGGTCTCAAAACCAATGTTTTTTTTTTTAAATGAGCATGTTTATTAGTTCTATAAACCTTTTTATTAGCTTATGACTAACAATTTTTAACCAAAAGCAACTAGCCAACAAAGTTTCATAATGCTTTATGAATCATATAAAAGCAAATAACACATACAAGAGCTACCCTTACATTTTCAGTGACTATATTTAATTTTTCAAAAGTTACCCTAGATATAATAAGCCCCACCTCTTTAAACAGGGTTTCCTAGGACCCTAGATCTAGCAAGTACTGAAAGTTCAGTTTATAAGTTCATAAGCATTATGAAACTTTGTTGGTTATTATGAACTCCAGAAGTTCCAATTTCTGTCTCACTTAAAAACTCAAAAGTATGCTGAACACAATGAAGACACTGGATTCAACCCCTGTATCTCAGTATCTTCAACATGCTTCAACAATATGTGTACGATCAGAGCAAAATAATGCACACAAGTAGTCCTTGGCTTATGATAATTGAGCCCAAAATTTCTGTTGCTAAGCAAAACAAATTTGCAAAATTTGAATTTTGCTCCATTTTACAATCTTTGCCACAGTTGTTAAGTAAATAATTGCAATTTTTATGTTAGTAACACAGCTGTTAAGTGAATCTAGCTTTATCTATTGACTTTGCTTGCAGAAGGTTGCAAAAGGTGATCACAAGAACTTGGCAACCATCATAAATATGAGTCTGTTGCCAAATGTCTGAAGTTTGATCACATGACCATGGGGATGATGCAATAGTTGTAAGTATGAAAAACCGGTGATACATCTGTTTTTTTCAGTGTCACTGTAATTTCAAATGGTCACTAAATGAACTGTTTTAAGTCGATGACTACCTATACTTGAAAGATAAAACAAAGCAGAGATTTCTGTTTTCTTTGCACTAAGGAAGAAAGCTGTTACATTGCACATACCTAAGAACTGTTAAATTATTGCTCTAAAAATGTATAATTTTCCTAATTTTCTGTAGATCTTATTTATGCTTATTAATGAACTTAGTGATTTTGTTTTGGGTCACAATCTCACTAATGTATTACAAAGTTTGCATAGCAACCCTCAACCATTCTTAAAGCCTCTTCTCATTAAAATTAATGTTCGGATGAATCTAGGGGAAAATATTTTAGTTTTACAGTACCTACTATATGACATAATACTATAGAATAGAATAGAATAGAATAGAACAGAACAGAATAGAATAGAATAGAATAGAATAGAATAGAATAGAATAGAATAGAATAGAATAGAATAGAATAAAGCAAGGATAGGATAGGATAGGATAGGATAGGATAGGATGGGATGGGATGGGATGGGATGGGATGGGATGGGATGGGATGGGATGGGATGGGATGGGATGGGATGGGATGGGATGGGATTGAATAAAGAAAGAATAGGATAGGATAGGATAGGATAGGATAGGATAGGATAGGATAGGATAGGATAGGATAGGATAGGATTAGAATGGAAGGGAAGGGAAGGGAAGGGAAGGGAAGGGAAGGGAAGGGAAGGGAAGAGAAGAGAAGAGAAGAGAAGAGAAGAGAAGAGAAGAGAAGAGAAGAGAAGAGAAGAGAAGAGAAGAGAAGAGAAGAGAAGAGAAATTCTTTATTGGCCAAGTGTGATTGGACACACAATAATTTGTTTCTAATGCGTAAGCTCTCAATGTGCATAC
Organism: Hydrophis major; assembly: GCA_033807585.1. Taxonomy (NCBI): domain Eukaryota; kingdom Metazoa; phylum Chordata; class Lepidosauria; order Squamata; family Elapidae; genus Hydrophis; species Hydrophis major. Next base: position 25,550,147 of record CM066333.1, read on the forward strand.
AACAATAGTGACAGATCATTAACATAGTCATTGTAAAATACTACTGTATTTTACTAATATAAACTAATTTATACTGTAGCCAAACTAATATTATAGTATTTTCTTTTTCCATGGACGTTCATTGTTATATGGTCTTTTTGTAGGAAAAGAAAAAAAAAATTCCCAATTTCCAAGAGCAAGATTTTGTCCTTGATTAGGAAACTAATCAATCATCACTGCCAATCATTACAAACTATAATCATACAATGAGAGAAAATATTTGCTCATATTTCTTGACTAACTTCTCCATACTCCAGCTCAGGAATTTCTTCAAAGTTACATTTTTAGTCAAAAGAAATCTCCAACGCAATTTTTTTATATATTATTAAACTGAATGAGAGCTAATACATTATGCTATGTCTTCCAGCTACATATGCGAACATGTGTGTATGTTTTACCAGCTTTAATAATAAAAGTGAAAGATGAAGGGATATTTGCAGACAACTGCTGTGAAGGAATAGCTATTTTAGACTTACTTTGCCAAGTTGCTTGTTACAGGTGACGTACGGTACATAAAAAGTGAGTCATTACAATTCACGGTTGCTAAGAAAATGGCACAGTCACATCTCTTTAATAAAAGAAGAACTATCAAACCAAATACTACAATAAATAACTACCTGGGGAATTTAATGCTCTTTCCAAATCTGATGCCCTACAGATGATTGATTTAGCAGAGTTTGATGGAGATATGGGTTCAGCAAACCAAAGGCACACAGTGGGATCAATATTTATATACAGAACACTTTTTTTTTTTTTTGCTATTTTACTATAAACCCAAATTTACCTGGCATTTTTGAATACGAGTTCAAAATGAGAATTTTTTTCAAACAGTTTCTCATGCAAACAGGAGTAAAAATGTATTTTTTCCCATTAGCAACCAAATACGAATTATATTTACAGGTTTTGTACACTAACTCTGTCCTGTTGTTCTCCAGATACAATTGAACAACTCTCAAAATTCACTGGCAGGGAAGACTAAAGAAAATTTATTCCTAACACTATTTATGTCACATAACAACTTCAAGATGCTGAATGAATATCACAACATATTGCACTATATCATTCAGAGAGAAAAAGCAAGAGCTAATTTAGAAGGATAACGGAATTTATGACAGAAAAAAAGTGGTCCCATTGGAAGGTGTATTATTTAATGATCAGATTAAGCTGAGCAGGTAGTGCATATGGTGTGGTAGAAGAATCCATTTCAGTCCAGACTGAATCAAAGACCTTCCTGGATCAAAGACCTTCAGGTCATCTGTCAGAAAATTTTCTTCAACTAGCTTTTCAACCTGGAATAAACACACACAATGCGGTACAATGCTAACAATGAAAGAACTATGCAAATGAAAGTTGTCTTTGTTTGTACTAACTTCCAGTTTGTCAAGAATTCAGTTTTTAAGAACAGTTTTTTAGAGGTAGGAAAATAATCAAATTCAACATAATCCTTGTTATTGCAATAAATGCAAAATATAGTAGTATTGTGCTTGCAAAAGTTGACTGCAAGTTCCTGACCTCCATCAGTGGAATTTATTTTTAAACATGATATTCAACCCAAATTTGTTCCATAAGCTTTCAAGCTATGTGTGTGGAAGGTTTGCTCTGTATTAAGACAGGGAAAATAAAGTAAACCTAATTTGAAATACATTTTAAAAACAGTGAATTGAACTAGACCAGGGGTCTTCAAACTTGACTTGTGTTAATACTTGTGGACTTCAACTCCAGAATTCCTCCTCCAGTTGTTAGCTCAGGAATTCTGGGAGTTGAAATCCACAAGTCTTAAATTTGCCAAGTTTGAAGAGCCTTGAACTAGACTATGGGGGGGAAACCACCTTTTCTCTCAGAACTACAGGTAGACCTCAACTTACGACCACAAGTGAGCCCAACATTTTTGTTGCTAAGTGAAACATTTAAGTGAATTTTGCCTCATTTTATGACCTTTCATGCCACAATTATTAAGTGAATCACAACAGTTAAATTAGTAACACAGTTGTGAAATAAATCTGGCTTCCCCATGGACTTTGTCAGAAGGTCACAAAAGATGATCAAATGACCCCAGGGCCCCAGTATACTTTAGAGTCATTTTAAAAAGCAACAAATGAGCTAGATCTATCAGACAGGAGGTGGAGTATTCCAAGTATTTATTTATTTATTTATTTATTTATTTATTTGATTGATTGATTGATCAATCACTTACAAGATAATAGGTATAAGTATATACATAGTTATGAATACATGAAATAGGTACATATAAGAAAAATAAAAGAAACAAAAGGACAGGGATGGTAGGCACGTTGATACGCTTATGCACGCCCCCTATAGGCCTCTTAGGAAAGGGGTGAAGTCAATAGTAGACAGTCTAAGGTTAAAGTTTTGGGGGTTTGGGGAAGAAACCACAGAGTCAGGTAGAGTATTCCAGACACTGACCACTCTGTTGCTGAAGTTGTATTTCCTGCAATCAAGTTTGGTGCGATTAACCTTGAGTTTGTATATATTGTGTGCTCTTGCATTGTTTTGGTTGAAGCTGAAGTATTCATTGACAGGTAGGATATTGCAATGTATGATTTTATGTACTATACTTAGATCAGACTGAAGGCGGCATAGTTCTAGGTTTGCTAGGTCTAGCATTTCGAGTTTGGTGGCATAAGGTATTCTGCAACGAGTAGAGGAGTGGAGAACTCTTCTTGTGAAATATTTCTGGACTTTCTCAACTGTGTTAATATCAACTGTGTTATATCAATGCCTTTTTGGCTATGTAGCTACTTACAGTGGGCTCTAGCACTTAGTTCATTAGAGATGAGTATTCCAAGGTCCTTTACAGAGCTTGGATCATCAACAAGGTCTTGACTATTGAGCTTGTATTTTATTTTCTGATTTTTTTGCCAATGTGTAAGACAGAGCATTTATTTGTTGAGATTTGAAGTTGCCATTTTTTGACCATTCTGATACATAGTCAAGATCTTTTTTTTTTTTTGAAAAAAGATTTTATTAATTTTCTACAAACAAACAAGACAAACAAAACATTAAAACATTCAACTCTCGTATGTACATCCAGTGTGTCAGTTGGTTCATCATTTTTGTGCATTCATTCTGTAGTCCCAGTTACAATTATGTTACATAACAACTCATATTATCAATCCAAACTTATATATCCTAATATCGCTATTAAAAAAAAAGAAATTTTTGACTATACTTTTAATCATTCATGCTTTATGAGCTAACAATACTTTAACCAGATTATTCAACAAATCATATAATCATACCAAATCAATCCTAAAAAACCCTTTATAAATATAATATCAAATAACAAAATAATAGCAAAATAGCAAAATAAAGATATTTCTTACTATCTAGCATTCTAAATCTTCTATTATCATATTTTATCATCTAGCCATTTATAAAAAAGATCCCAAATTTCATAGAATTGTTTATCCTCTTGCTCTCTAATTTCAAATGTCAATCTGCTCATCTCAGCACATTCCAATATTTTCTTAATAATTTCTTCCTGTAATGGTATTTTCTCATTCTTCCAATTTTTAGCAAATACAATCCTGGCCGCTGTTAATACATTTACAATCAGGTATTTCAAATCTTTACTGTATATATCAGGTAAAATCCCCAATAAGAAGATCTCTGGTTTCAAGTCTATATGTTTCTTTGTCATTTTTTCCAACCACATGCGAATTTTAGTCCAATATTTTCTAGCATCCTCACAAGTCCACCACATATGGTAATACGAGCCGGGTATCTGATGACATTTCCAGCATTTTTCAGATTTGTTCTTAAACATTCTTGCTATTCTTGTAGGAGGAAAGTGCCACCTGTAAAACATCTTATACAAGTTTTCTTTTTTGCTGTTGACATTGTCATTTTATAATTTTGAGACCACAATTTCTGCCATTTCTCTAGATCAATCCCATATCCAAAATTCTTCCCCGAAACAATCATAGTTTCTTTGACTTGTTCTTCCTCTAATTTCATTCCCAGTAAATAACCATATAATTTTTTAATCACCTTCTCATCAGTACCCATCAAGATCTTATCTAAATCAGTCTGCTTATCATAGAATCCCTCCGTTTTAAAATCTTCATCATACCTTGAATGTATTTGTGCATATGAAAACCAATTCATCCTTATACCTTGTTCCTCTAAGTTTTGGATCGATTTAAGTTCACCCTTTTCATCCAAAAGTTCCCATATCTAACTGTTTGTTCCTTCTTGTAAATTATAGGATAGGAAAATGCTTCAATAGTCGATAACCAAACTGGAATTTTCAAATAACATTGTCTTTTTATCTTCTCCCAATTTAACCACAAAGACTCCCGTACATAATGTCTTCTAAAATAACCCTGTGTTTTAGTTCCCTTATACCATAAAAAAGCATGCCAGCCCAACAGCAAATCATGCCCTTCTAATGTCAACAACCTATGTTTCATAGTCAAGATCTTTTTGAAGGGTAGCAGTATTGTCTGTGGTATTGAACAGCTTTGCATCATCAGCAAAAAGAACGCAGTTGCTCTTAATATGATCACAGAGGTCATTTATGTACAGTATGAAGAGAGTTGGTCCCAGAACACTGCCTTCTGCTGGTACAGAATTTGATAGGACACTCTCAACTTTAACCATTTGTTGTCTGTTTGACAGGAATGCTTCTATCCAGTTATGCAGGTGTCCAGATTTTAGTTTTAGGAGTAGTTTGTTGTGTACTACTACTGAATCAAAGGCTTTTCAGAAGTCTATGTAGATTGTATTTATTGTTTTGTCCTGATCGAGTTGTGTAGTCCATATGTTTTTACAGTGTAAGAGTTGCAGATTACATGATAGTTTTTTTCTGAAACCGAATTGTTTATTGGAGAGTAGGTTGTTTGTCTCTAAGTGGAGGATAACAGTTAATAATTGATTCCATGACTTTACAGGTGACGCAGCATAGCGAGATTGGTCTGTAATTTTCAACTAGGCTGGGGTCTCCCTTTTTGAAGATGAGGATGACTGTGGCTTGTGACCATAGGTTAGGCAAGGAGCTGGTCCTGAAAGATTTTTCAAAGATTATGCTTAGAGGTTCGGCTATGGCAGTGGATAGCTCTGTTAAGAAGTAGGCACATATTCCATCTGGTCCAATAGATGGAGATGGTTTTAGATTGTGTAGTGCTTTTTCAACATTGTCTTCTGTAAAATTGATATGTATTAGATCATTGTAGTTTTCTGTGGTTCAGCTAGGAAATACTGGGCATGATCTATTGCTGTTTACAAGCACTGAGCCAAAAAATGTGTTAAAGTTGTTGGCTTTAATGGTGTCGTCGTTCCAGTCTTTACTATTAGGTCTTATCAGGGGTGGGATGGACTTTGAGTCTTTTAGTTTGTTGTTTACAAAATTTTAAAAAGCACGGGTGGAAATGGTGCGTAGAAGGTTTTCCTCTTGTTTAATGTGATAATTGGTGCATTCAGTCTTTATCTGGTGGCATAAATTTTCATATCAGCTTTTGAAATTGGCAACGTGACTAGATTTGTTTTTCCGCTAGACTGATCTCTTTTTGGAGTGGAGTTTCCTTATTGTTTTGGGTAATATGTTTTTTTTTTTGGGGGGGGGAACACTATCAATGGGTCTATAAATTAGTTTAAAGGTAGACCTTGTCTATTGAACAAATTAATTGTGACTGATGGTTCAGTTGTTAAGCAAAGCCATCATTCAGTGAAAAATTAATGTTTGTATTTACATTCATTGGAGAGAAAGGGATTAACAAGAGAGTAAGCAGGCATATAATACAGAATATACAACAAAAGGAATGTACTAGCACCAGCTGTCTGCCTACCCTACCCTAAGGAGCTTAGGAGGCAAACAAAAGTACAGTGTGAAATTGATTAAAGTTTGGTCAGTTTCAGGAAGCAGCCCAGGCCTACGGCAGGGTTCTAATCGCCTAATTAAGATCAAAGAGTTGAGCCTGTTAACTTGCAGTTGTGCTATTTAGGGAAGAGCTGCACTGAGTGGAAATGCAGCCTATGAAAAGATAGCTTGTTTAAGCATTGTCTCTCCTATGGAATGAGGGAAAGGGGTGAAAATAGATTGAACACAGGACAATGCATATTAATTGCCATGGCAAACATGTGACTGGGAGAGACAGAGACACTGCAAAGGTTGTATATATACAACCATTGGTTGTGGAGTTACTTTGTCATTATAACTATGAAACGGTACAAACAAGGATTACCTGAATATACAAATAGGCACTCTGAATCCTGAAATACATCGCTGTTCAGTGTCCAATCTTATAGAAAGTGAAACCTTTTTGTATAATTTGGGCCCAAGTGGAATAAGGCTTAAAGGCAACACAAGGCACATTTTACATTCTTCTCTGTCAAAAGAAGACAGGTGGGCAAAGATGTGGTCTTTTTCAGGCCTTCTGGGACACAGCCTCACTTCTGCATGTGGCAAAAAATGAAATTTCTAGAGCAGATACAAAAGTAGTTAAACCATGTACCAATTTTAAGGTAGCATTTAGGGGATTCAGCAGCTCTATGAACCAAAGCTGATAAAAAGCACCCTTTTCCCTCAACGTGGGAAAACATATTCCTCTCCCCCAAAAAGAAGACAAGAGCAAGTCTTTGAGGAATTGTAGTTCAACTGGATTATTCAACTGGAGTATTCCCTGGTTCACTCTGCCATTCTGAACTGAGCTCTGCAAAACTATTGTCTGCTAAAAGAAGCTATTTAAGATTTGAGAATAAAGTCTCCTTTTGCTTTAAGAAAGCTTTTTTGGAGTATACACTGCAACCCTCCATGTTTAAATGCTTCACATTTTCTAGAAATATGACAGCAATATTCCTAGGGAAGGAAAGGGAGTAAGGGAAGGAGGGAAGGGAGAAAGGATCCCACAAAGCAATACATTCTGGATTTAAGGACATTAAACATGTGGCATCTGAGGGGGAAAAAATGACTGCAAGCATTATGAAATATCTCCCAAAACAATATGCCTTAGCTGCGTTGAGGCTTAGTTCTTTTGAAGCTTGCCGAAAGCTGGTATTTTTCTTTTTGCTAAGCACAGCCCTAGTGATGTGACATTCAAACCATGTTACAATCATTACCTGTAGCTTAATACAAGTGTTCTATGCACATTTGCTTTGTATCTAAAAAGAAACTATTTCCTGGCTCCTGGTTTTTCAGGCACCATGGTGGCTTCATTTTAAAAGCTAAATGTTTGACATTTTACGGTTCAGAAAAGGTTTGGGGAAATGTAAGCTAATTACACAGGTCCAACTGTACCTTGTTAAACTCCCACTGAGCGTTCCAGGAGTGTGTGGGCAGTAAAGTTGTTGCTGATTTCACCATAGCACAGTGTGAGCTCCGCAACCTTTTTATAAGCTGTTCAGCTATTTTATTTGAATATCACAATCAGCAAAGAGGAAATGAATTGGAAGACAACAATATAATTGTTCAGTTCCAGATTACAAAGGAACATGCAACTCTAGCTCTTTACACTAACTTTACAAAACAGCCAACTGTCCCTTTTGAGTTCTGTTTGATAGCAATATGCCCAATGTTCTTAAATCTTTCATTTTTGTATTCCTCTACTTGCCAAATCAGGACAACCAAGAGTTATTCAGAATCACTCTGCTGATTTAATGCCATTAGCTTCCTCTTTCTTTCCATATAAAATTCCATATCTTCTTAGCACTTAGATGTTTTGTTACCATATGCTTATTATTCAATACTCGTGTCTCCACTACAGATGTTATGAGTTCTAATGTACTTGGTGATTCCTATAAACTTCCCATTCCACTTGAACTCCTAAAATGTGTATGTGTACAAGTAAATTGATGTGATGAAACACTTTCCAGCTGGAGTGGAAGAAACTATTTCACTTTTTATAACACAGCTGGCCATGTATACAATAGCAGTCATTCTGTAGTTTCTGAAGCTCTATGGAGGCTACCATTTTTTAAAAGCTCTCCACTACAAGTTATCAAATTCCAGATACTTGCTCCAGATGGATGGATAGACCGATGGAAAAAAAAACTTTCAAAACTTATCATATAACTCCGTGATGGCAAACCTGTAGCAGGCGTGCCACAGGTGGCACACAGAACATTTGTATCAGCATGCAAGCTGCATGTAAACTTGCCTCACTATGCATGCGCATGTGTCATAGCTGATTTTCGGCTGGTTTGAGGCTTGAAAAAAGTCTCTGGCAGGCCGAATAGGCCCATTTTGTCACTTCCTACTTGTTATGGACTAAGCCAATGCAGCAATTCAACCCTCAACAACTTTACTTTACAGCAGGCTTGTAATCCTGCACTTCCCATTGGCCCGTAGATAGCGAGTCGTGATTGGTTGTTTTTGGCCAGTCTGATTGGCTGTTAATGGGGCCCCCTGATTGGACGCTTGTGAAAGCGGTTAATTCAATTCATTGGCTGTTTTGACAGCAGCCAGCTCTATAAAAGAGCTGCTGCTGCCCAAGTATTTTGCTCTGTTCTTTCCTGTTAATAAAGAGTTGAAGTCACCGTTCGATGTCTCGTCTCCATTCCTTGTGCCCATGCCCAGGACTTAACACTGGCGACGAGGGTGGGATGCAGAGACGATAGAGCTGACTAAGAACGCATCGAACAAGACAGAGCACGTGGTGAAAGAGCGCATGCAACAAATGGTAAGATGACCAGCGGTGCCGTACCACCTGCTCCATTCGACCCAGCAACCGAAGACTGCGGAAGCCCAGATGATAGTTACACATAGAGGCGCTTTCAAGTGCAATAGACTCCAATTCGGAGTAAGTGTGGCGCCGGGCATTTTCCAAAGTTTAATGGAGAGACTATTACAGGGCATAAAAGGCATCGTACCTTATTTTGACGACGTCCTAATAGCTGTCCCCACTAAAGAGTTATCAGTACAATGACTCAGAAAAGTCCTTCAGAAATTCAAAGACACTGGTCTGAAGGTAAAAAGGGACAAGTGTCAACTTTGTACTGAGAGAGTGGAGTTCCTGGGATATCTTCTTGACAGGCAGGGAATCCACCCCACTGAAAAAAAACTAACCGCAATCAAAAAAGCCCCGAGACCTAGGAATAAGACAGACCTCCAAGCCTTCCTGGGACTCATTAACTTTTATAACATCTTCTTGCCCCAGAAGGCAACCGTAGCCAAGCCCCTACATAGACTTCTCGATAAAAAGTCTCCCTGGTTCTGGGGACGGCGTGAAAGGATAAAAGACCTCTTAACTTCCGATGCTGTATTATTGCAATACAACGAGACTCTACCTTTGATGGTTACCTGTGATGCCTCACAATTTGGAGTAGCAGCCATCTTAAGCCATATACTACCAAATGGGAATGAGGCACCTATTGCGTTCTTTTCGAGAACTTTGTCGAAAACTGAAAGGAACTATAGTCAACTTGATAAAGAGGCTCTCACTATTGTATCCGCAATTAAACATTTTCATGAATACGTATATGGGAGACCCTTTACCATAATTACAGATCACAAGCCGCTACTTGGTATTTTGGCGGGAAACAAACCAACTCCCCATATCTTATCACCAAGAATGACACATTGGTCAGAATTCTTAGCTGCCTACGATTACTGATTACAACACCGCCCGGGGAAAACCATTCCCCACGCTGATGCTTTGAGCTGCTCTCCACTACCAGACATCATAGAAGACCCTGCTCCAACCATAACCGTATTGCAAATCGAAACCCTCAAATAGCCACCACTCACCACTCGGGATATCGCCTTAGAGACAAAAAAGGACCTTGTTTTGGCACGAGTCCTCAGCTGGGTAGATCGGGGTTGGCCGGTCAGCGCAACCAATGACACATTCAAACCATTTAGGAATCGCCAAACAAAGCTATTCTCCCAGAAAGGCTGCATATTGTGGGGAGACAGAGTCATAGTCCTGGAGAAATTGCAATATAGGGTATTGAAAATGCTGCACGATGGACATCAAGGCATCGTGCGGATGAAGGCATTGGCCAGGAGTTACGCATGGTGGCCTGGTTTAGATAAACAGATAGAGACCTGGGTAGCAAAATGCAGCAAATGCCAGGAGACTCGCTCTGCTCCTCCAAAGATTCCCCCAACTCAGTGGGAAATGCCTCGAGGTCCTTGGTCCCGTATCCACATCAATTTTGCGGGACCCACAAGAGGACACACTTTCCTCTTAACAGTGGATGCCTATTCAAACTGGCTCCAAGTTCACAAGATGACAAGCACCACCACAGACGCAGTCACTAAAAACTGAATAAACTATTTGCCACCCATGGACTTCCGGATGTCCTGGTCTCCGATAATGGCCCCCAATTCAGTGCCCTGCCATTCGAACAATACTTGGCAGATCAGGGCATCCACCATGCTTTAACATCACCTGCTCACCCTGCGGCCAATGGTAGGGTTGAGCGAATGGTTCAATTTGTAAAACAAACCTTGCACAAAATGGACCACGGCAACATTGATGACAACATAAACTGGATGCTTCTTCTCCAGCACATAACCCCAAACAGCACCACGAACAAAACCGCAGCTGAACTCGATGGGTCGCAAACTTCGCTCGCATCTCAATCGCCTCCACCCAAACTACACGCCGGAACAACCTCTGGGATCCAGCAGCAAGTGTCGGGCTTTCCAGAAAGGTGACCTCATGTTTGCGAAAAACTTCTCGGGCGACCCATTGTGAGTCCCCGCAACAATAACGCAACTGACGGGACCCCGATCCTATCGCCTACAAACCGCAGACAGTAAGATGTGGAAACGCCACATAGACCAACTCCATTCCAGATTAGCACCTAGTCCTATCTCAGCCCCAGAACCTCTAGCTGGGGGGGGGGGGGAAGGAACATTGAGGATGCCGAAGAAGAAATGATAATCGAAACCCAACAGCCTACACAACCAACCAGGGGATACTCACCATCTGAAGGAGAACCGAGCCAGGGAGTGGCCTTGCCGCGTGACAGCACTGCGTTGGAGGCGGATCCAGGAAACCCGGAAGACAGCACTGACGTAAGCAGAGAAAGCAGCCCAGGGCCACAATCTTTGCCATCCAGCCCAGTGAGCAGCCCACTGGAACCAGAACCAAGACAGAAACCGGTGGAACCACGCAGGTCAAGCAGACAGGTGAAGCGACCTGCCTATTTACGAGAATACATTACCCCACCCCTCAGACAGAACCTAGGGGGGAGGGGTGTTATGGACTAAGCCAACGCAGCAATTCAACCCTCAACAACTTTACTTTACAGCAGGCTTGTAATCCTGCACTTCTCATTGGCCTGTAGATAGCGAGTCGTGATTGGTTGTTTTTGGCCAGTCTGATTGGTTGTTAATGGGGCCCCCTGATTGGACACTTGTGAAAGCGGTTAACTCAATTAATTGGCTGTTTTGACAGCAGCCAGCTCTATAAAAGAGCTGCTGCTGCCCAAGTATTTTGTCTCGTCTCCGTTCCTTGCGCCCATGGCCAGGACTTAATACTGCTAATACCTGAAGTGATGAAATGGGCCTCTGGGAGGCCAAAAAAGGCCTCAAACCAGCCGAAAAATCCGCTATTGAGGCACAGTGCAGGTAAGGGGGGGCAGGGGGATTGCGTGTGCATGTGCAGGGGACATTGCCTTCTGGGTGCTGGCACACAAGTGCACAAGAGCCAGCACGCACACAATTTTTGGCACAGGAGCCCCAAAAGGTTAGCCACCACTGATATAACTTATCATTCTGCCTCTAATATGGAAGCTATTGACAATCATGAAAAATGTTCAGGGTCATTCTTCAGAAGATTAACCTTTATGTTATTTTCATATTTCACAAAATAGACCGATTCTTCTCTTTTCAGATAACAAAGACACTGGAAAATATGCATCAATTTACAATTGTTTACAATATCTGTATTTACCATTTTAAAAAGACATTATTTGAATTATTTGAATTTGAAAGCTAGCAATTTCTCAAACAAAAACTTTGAGATTTCAATGTACATAATGACTGTTATAAACATATTCCACATAAAATACACAAAGTCTTTGCTTTGTTTATTACTTAAGCTATGTTTCTGCTCTGTAAAACATTTGTGTTTGATTTATGGTTTCTTTCCGAGTAGCGAATATATTATTTTCTTAACTCTGCTTATTCTGGATGAGGAAGGAAAAATGGTAAGGTCTCCTGCAACTAAAGCACTAATGATGGTATCTTATAAATTAATTGTACGGGACTGTTACAAAGTCTAATCAATTACTGTATTAAGAAATCATGGCAAAGAAATTTATTCAGCTACGGTAGTTACACAACATTACCTGGGATAAATGCCACCCACTTAATTTTCTCTATTTGTGAAAGCACGCACAGCCACTTCACCTCTATCTCATGTAAAAACAGCTGAGAGCTGCTTCTGAACTAGCTGTATGTGCCTTATAAACAATGCAGCCACATTAACTCCCATGCTTTGCAAAGTACGTCTTGAATACTTTGCATAGTCCACACTCTCTTTAATTTAACTTTTCCCCATTGTCTTGGAACGCTAGGAATTGATGCAAAGCAACTTGGGGAAGGCTACACTAACTTGTCACTCGTCCTTCTAAATCAGGGGTGTCAAACTTGATTTAATTGAGGGCCGCATCAGGGTGTTTGACTTCAGGAAGCCAGGGTGGGCATGGTCAGCTTGATGTCACTCATGTTAGGGACGCCTGTGGTGGCCTGAGCACTCTGCCAGCAAAAATGGGCTACCGAGCTCAGTTTTTGGCTGCAACAGCCTTGGGCACCCTTCTGCCAACCAATTTTCACACTAATTAAATGAACTAATTGTCTCCGGCAAACACCACTCCCCTTTCGCTCCTCTTTATTCCCTATGGGAGGGGCCATTCACCATCCACCTATGCCTTTATTCCCGAGTCGACCCTTGTTCCTTAACTGTTCGCTTCTCCTGGCAGTTTGATGCATGCACACATCGGGAACAGGCTCCAGCTGTTCTTCTGCCTAACTGATCTCCAACTCCAAGTGCAGAGCCCTTGTCAGAGCCTTCCCTAGACTCTAGGACTGGCCCATGTTCCTCCCCAACCTTCTCACTGTCTGGATCTACTGTCAGCTCTGCTGGCCTCAGGCAGGCCTTTTCTCGTTTATTGACTGAGATCGAAAATATTTTTTTTTTTTTTGAAAAAGTTTTTATTAATTTTCTACAAACAAACAAGACAGACAAAACATAAAAACATCAACTCTTATATGTACATCCAGTGTGTCAGTTGGTTCATCATTTTTGTGCATTCATTCTGTAGTCTCAATTACAATTATGTTATATAACAACTCATATTGTCAATCCAAACTTATATATCCTAATATCACTAAAGAAAGAAGTTTTTGACTATATTTTTAATCATTCATGCTTAATGAGCTAACAATACTTTATATATATATATATATAAATTATAAATATAATAGCAAATAGCAAAGTAATAGCAAAATAAAGATATTCCTTACTATCTAGCATTCTAAATATTCTATTATCGTATTTTATCATCTAGCCATTTATAAAAAAGATCCCAAATTTCATAGAATTGTTTATCCTCTTGCTCTCTAATTTCAAATGTCAATCTGCTCATCTCAGCACATTCCAATATTTTCTTAATAATTTCTTCCTGTAATGGTATTTTCTCATTCTTCCAATTTTTAGCAAATACAATCCTGGCCGCTGTTAATACATTTACAATCAGGTATTTCAAATCTTTACTATATATATCAGGTAAAATTCCCAATAAGAAGATCTCTGGTTTCAAGTCTATATGTTTCTTTGTCATTTTTTCCAACCACATGCGAATTTTAGTCCAATATTTTCTAGCATCCTCACAAGTCCACCACATATGGTAGTACAAGCCGGGTATCTGATGACATTTCCAGCATTTTTCAGATTGAAAATACTTTTGATATCATTGGACCAATTTGTAGCTTCTCTTATTAAACTTCTGGCTTTCCACAGTCTTTCCATCTGGTTGGTGTGTGTGTGTGTGTGTGTGTGTGTGTGTGTGTGTGAGAGAGAGAGAGAGAGAGAGAGAGAGAGAGAGAGAGAGAGAGAGAGAGAGAGAGAGAGAGAGAGAAAAGAAGGAAGATAAACTAACAGCTGCTGGCTAGCTGTCAGTCTCTCTCCTGGAAGGGAAAAGCTGTTGGGACTCTGATTCCTCTTTCAACTTGTTTGTTGTTGGTTTGCAAAAACCTACATCCATTCTTCCTTCACACAGGGCATCACCATACTGCATTCCATCCTGAAGACTTCCCATTACAAACTCTGCTCTCCCACAAAACAAGAATCTTTCTCCAACTCGTCCCCATTCAAAAAAGCATTCGCCTTTTGCAATTATAAGCCAAGTGTGATCCACTGCTCCCCCAGCTGCCTTAAAATCCTAGGAGGACAAACATCCAAGGAAGAGCTCATGTTGGCCACAGCAAGACACTTTCCTCATACAATTTTATCAAAGGAACCTTGCAGAGTCTTACAATTGGGACAGCATGCAAATACAAATGAATTCCAAAAACATGTACACATTCTACCAACACAATACCACCTCAAACATCAGTGAACTTTGCATAAAAAAATTGCTCTTCTATTTTCCTGCCAGCCTCTGACTCTATGTATATATATATATATTCAGACCTGTGTATCAGTAGACTACCTAGAGCAGGGGTGGGAAAACTACAGCCTGCGGGCCACATCCGGCCCATTGGTCTGTCCAATCCGGCTCGCCCCTGAAAAAAAATAGCTGGGCCTGGCGTATTGCCCTGTGCTGCGTGGCCCCCAAAGCTGCAAAACAGTGCGGAGCGATCTAGGGGTAGGAAAGAAAAGAAATTTGCAAAGGCCTCGGCTGGGAGTTCGAAATCACCTTCGAATGTGACCTCTCTGAAGGTGAGTCCCCGCCGATCCCCCCTTTTTTTCCGGGGCTTCCAGGCTTAAACTTTGCGAAGGCAAAGTTTGCAGGCAGGAGTGTCTTCCCACTAAGGAGCGGGAAGGGTTCCACCCAGTGGGCGGGGTGGGCTGCTTGGAGCCACCTAAAGCTAGGCCGCTGCTGGTGGAGCCTTGCCCTGACTTGGTACGCCATTTTCCGGCTCAGCGGTCCTGCTCGGGCGGCACTTTAAAAGCCTGCTCCCAGCACCTGAGCAACTTCCCAGAAACTTTTGGCTTCGTTTTAACTCGCAGGCGTTCGCGCCTGGCCCAGAGCTGCGTGGCAGAGGGGAAGCCCGGTGGGCGGGCGGGCAGGCGAGCTGTTTGGAGGTGGCACTCCGGGCTTCCCCTCCGCCATGTGGCTCGGGCGAGGTGTGAGCGCCCGCGAGTTAAAACGAAGCCGAAAGTTGCTGGGAAGTTGCTTGGTTTTCCGGGGCTTCCAGGGCTTTGCAAAGGCAAAGTTTGCAGGCTGGAGCATCTTCCCGCCGAGGAACGGGAAGGATTCCACCTGGTGGGCAGGGTGGGCTGCTTAAAGTTTGCTTGGGTGGCACTTTAAAAGCCTGCTCCCAGCACCCGAGCAACTTCCCAGCAACTTTTGGCTTCCTTTTAACTCACGGGAACTCGTGCCTGGCCCTGAACCACGTGGCGAAAGGGAAGCCTGGTGGGCGGGTGGGCAGGCTGCTTGGAGGAGGCTCCTGGCTTCCCTTCCACCAGGCGCGAGCACCCGCGAGTTAAAACGAAGCCGGAAGTTGCTGGGAAGTTGCTCAGATTTCCAGGGCTTCCAGGCTTAAACTTTGCAAAGGCAAAGTTTGCAGGCTGGAGCATCTTCCCGCCGAGGAGTGGGAAGGGTTCCGCCCGGCAGGCGGGTGGGTGGGCTGCTTAAACTTTGCTCGGGTGGCACTTTAAAAGCCTGCTCCCAGCACCAGAGCAACTTCCCAGCAACTTTTAACTCGCGGGCGCTCGCGCCTCGCCCCGAGCCGCACGGCAGCCCACTCCAAGCAGCCCGCTCTGTCCGCCGGGCAGAACCCTTCCCACTCCTCAGCAGGAAGACGCTCCAGCCTGCAAACTTTGCCTTTGCAAAGCCCTGGAAGCCCCGGAAACCTGAGCAACTTCCCAGCAACTTTTGGCTTCGTTTTAACTCACGGGCGCTTGTGCCTGGCCCCAAGCCGCGTGGCGGAGGGGAAGCCCAGTGGGTGGGCTGCTTGGAGGAGGCGACCTGGCGGTGCTTCGGCAGCAGCAACAGGCAGTTCCGCCCCGGGCTCCGCTCAGGTGTCCAGCTGGGGCTGTCAGGAGTTGCTACCGCCGGCGCAGCTCCGCGCGGCTCCAGTCCCACGTTGCCTTGGGAAGGAAAAGGCAAAACCAGGAGCTGCTGAGCCTGAGCCTCCGGTGCTGCTGCTGCCGTTGCAAAGCACCGCCGCGGCTCTTCCTTTTTGCCTTTCCCTTCCCGAGGCAACACGGGACTGGAGCTGTGTGGACCCGCGCCGGCGGGTAGCAACTCCTGACTCAGGGGGCCTCCAAGGGGAGGGGAAGGAGGAGAAAAGGGGGGGAAAGGGTGAGGGGGCGATTCCCAAAAAATCTTGTGCTAACCTGGCCCGTCTGTCAAATTTTAAAAGTCAATGCGGCCCCCGAGCCAAAAAGTTTGCCCACCCCTGACCTAGAGCAAAAAAATATGAATGACATCTTAAATACATATGCATATCTATGTTTCAAGTGGTATGGTGGCCTAGAGGTGGCGCTCTTGCCACACAATCAGGAGGCTGTGAGTTCGATCCTACATAGAGGCAGGTATTTCTCTCTCTGGGAACAATGAGAATGTATCTGCTGAAACAATCTCCATACTGGCAACAGGAAGGGCATCCAGCCAGTAAACACTCAGCTCCATTCAGCAGCCCATGACTCCACCCCACAAAGGGATTATGGGTCTTTAAAAGATGATGATATGCATATATGATATGCTGCACAATAACATTGGATCCTAAAAGATAGCATCAGTAATATAAAAGTAGTGATCAACATAAGAAACTATGATTAGGGCTTATTTATAATTTGGTTATTGATAAGTGATGAGATGTGAGAAAACTTTTTTTTATGGAAATGTTAATTAAATTACTGAATTTGAGGAGCTGTTCCATACATCTTATCTTTTTTTCTATCTCTTTGCACTTCACTTTTTATATTTTTCTTAGATTTGTATTAGTCTTTTATCTTTCCATTTTTAAACTCTAATAAAATTATTATTTATAAAAGAAAGTATGAGAAACAAAAAAGTGGTTTCTCTAAATTATGGTTTACAGGCAGACAAGAAAAATCTTCTTTGTACGTCAGAGATAGGCCTAAAGAAGAAACAGATTACAAAACATGGCAAACTCTCTACATTCAAGAAATAAAAGCCATAGGAAAGTAAATTATATCGAGATAGATTTTAAAAAATCAAATATTGTGTAAGAACTAATCCAAGGAACATGAAAAGGACCAGCTATAATAGTTCTAGTTCAATAGTATACCTGATGCTTTTAGTGAAAGCCAAAATTATAAAAATAAATACTTTTATGTAATCAATTAAACAAATTATTCTTCACTATAGCTACTATAGAGAAATGTGTAAATCTATAAATCTTGGAGGGAATTTAAAAATATATTGAAGGGTTCTACTGCAGGAGGCAACAGGCTATGATCCATTTGTTCATTCATCAAACATCAAATCTGCCATAATCAATTTGACTCTTGGGGGCCTATGGTATATAGAAAGCAAAAATTAACACCAATCCAAATTACAATTATCACACAATCTTTAAAAAAGAATATAAAGATAACAGACAGATAACAGTAAAACATAGAGAAGAACAAGAAAGCAAGATGGCAGCAAATATAAACTTAAGAAAAAGACTTCAAACTAATCCAGTTAATGACACCATACTTATGCTCTTTCAAGTATAAGTCAGTTTCTAATTAAATAACTACCAATTAAATTAATTGACAAGATGCTAATGAGAAAAAAAAAGAATAAAGTAGCATAGCTTTAGTTAAACAATTTGGGTTAACTGAGAAGCACTTGATCATAGACCATTACATAGAACAGCGCTTTCTCAATTCCTCCCCCAGCTTTCAGTAAATTGCACTGTAAAGCAAAGGATACATGTTGTATAAAAACAGAGAAATGTTCTCCCTCTCCAACGAGCAGGAGAGAAAATCATATAAAATAACATATGTATCTCTGTGCTCTGGAAACTTCAGGGAGGATGGACTGGATGTAACTTCTATAATACTGAGTTATTTTAGAATGGCATCAAGGAGACAGGAAGCCTGTTCTCCATCTGCTTTGTTCCAAAGTATTGAGCGTTAACATTTTGAATCTCTAAAAATGTGAGTTGGTAAGTAGTTTCTCCCTAAATGTTCTAATAGGTTAGACAAATGATGTTTGGAGCAGATAAATCCAATGGATGCCAATCCTTAGAGCAGGGGTGTCAAACTTGCAGCATCACATTGTCATCACATGACGTATCATGACTTTTTCCTCTTCAAAATGGGGTGGATGTGGCCAGTGCATGACACATCTGGCACACGGGCCATAAGTTTGACACCCCTGTCATAAAGGCTCAAAGGATAAATAGTGTTTTTAAATCAAAACCAGCACTTTAAATTATACCCATAAACCAATCAGTAAACAGTACAGGACCTGCGGAGTTGCCGTGTATAATTGATGCAATTATTTAAAAGGATGTCACCATCCTTTTAAATTGAAAAATTGATATATTTCTTCTATACTCAAAGAAATAGGGCAAGATTAAAAGATGTGGAGAAACTTGGCCTATAGAATCGTCCTGACACAACTGAATAGATAACATTATTATCATTTCTTCCATATTTTTTTAAACAACAAAAGAGAAAAGGTTAATGTTCTATCGCCAGAACAAAGTAGACTAGAGACCGGAGTTGAGTTCAGCTCTTTATTGAACTGTCAGTAACTTCAACTAAACTCGAGCCGTGGCAGCCTCTTTTATAGTGGCTGCTCGCGGCTTGCAACCAATGGCATCATTTCAAACCTCCCGCCGTTTTGGCAGCCAATCATAATCCGTTGTTAACCACCAATCGCTAGGTGGTAGTGATTGTCCAATTGGAACGTAGTATTACGAGTATGCAAATGTCTATATACAACAGTTAAGATGTCCCTTTCTTGGTTCAGATACAAGTTATAATTAAATATTCACTCACTTCAGATAAATTAAAGAAGCCATATGATCTTCCCTCAAAATATAGCAACAAAGATAAAGGAACAAATTATAAAAAAAATGTTCTAACAGAGGCAAAGTAAGCCTAATGATAAGAAATTGCACTGCAGTCATAAGAGATTTAAAGAACATGTACTTGAGATTTTTGTATCATATGTTTATACTACAAATTGACATATCTGACAGAATAATGTTTCACTCGCAAAAGTGCCACTTTCATAATATAATTTACTTAGAGCTGGGGATGCAGAACCTGTTTTATAAAGTGGTTTAAGCTTAAGAACATCCGAGTTAATCCAAACTAATTGTTTAAGTAATGTTCTGCTGGGTTTGTTTGTTTTTGCATAACAACACAACTCAATTAACTTTACTGTTATTTAATTAGCTAATTAGAAACTAACTTATATCTCAAAGAACTGCAAGAAAGCCCTGTATTCTGACTGCAAGACTCAGCTGTTAAAACAGCTGCTAAATCTATCAATTCTTAGATTAGTTACACAACAAGCAGTGCAATATAACCTATAATCTCCCAAGTTTACTGCTTCAGAAGTTTGCTGCTCTGCTTTTCTATATTCAGCCCCAATGACTGAAACTTTTTTGTTTGCTTTTGTTGCAAACAATGCATTCTTCAGTCCTTTTTGCAAATGTGATTTGGGGACCACCAGTAATGGAAAACTAGCAGTTCCCCTAATGTGCAACTAGCAGTTCCCCTAATGTGCATATCCTAGGAATAGTGTGGAGCTGAAGAGTCAAGAGTCAATGGGTGGAAACTAATCAAGGCGAGAAGCAACTTTGAACTAAGGAGAAATTTCCTGACAGTTAGAACAATTTAGAACAACTTGCCTCCAGAAGTTGTGAATGCTCCAACACTGGAAGTTTTTAAGAAGACCTTGGATAACCATGTGTAGGGTTTCCTGCCTAGGCAGGGGGTTTGACTAGAAGACGCCAAGGTCCCTTCCAACTCTGTTATTCTATTCTATTCTGTTCTATTCTATTCTATTGAAACAGTTAAATATTTTTAAATATTTATTTTTTATTTATAAAAATTATTGGCTGCCTTTTTAACTACAGGGTAATTCTGGACAGCTTACTATCGTAGAAAATACACACACATACACACACACACACACACAAAACAACCCTGTAAATTAATACCAGCAAATGCTACCATCCAATTACAGATAGGGAGGCAGAGGAGAGAGGGAATGGGATCTTCTGTTAATCAATTAACCACATCCTCTGTGATGTTCCCCCATTGGTGCCCCAAGCTAACTGGCAAAGCAAGTTCTTTAGGCTCTTACAAAAAGTCAAGAGGGTTGGGTCCAACCTCACACCAGGGGCTAAGATGCTCCAGAGGCAGAACCAACAGCAGACCCTCTTCCTGGATCCCACTAGTCGGAATAATTAGGGCAGCATGCCTCTCTGCCAGCATGGGTGGAATGGGCCAATCCCAGTAAGATGAGATGGCCCCTCAAGTAACCTGGACTCATGCCATGAAGGGTTTTAAAGGTGATACCAACACCTTGAATTGCATCAGGAAGCAGACAATATATATGTAACATAGGCCTTATATATAGACTGAACAGTCAGATGAAATTCATATTGGGACTTTGAAAATTAAATAAATCTTATCTCCATCTATTTGGGGACTCATTCTACCATATCATTTTGGCTTAGTTCACATGACATATCAAGTTATGCCTGACTGAATCATGGTTCACTTAATTACTCTGTTGCTTCCAACTCACATAACAAATGAAACCATATGCTAGCAATGCAGGTGGTGTTTGCTAAAATGTGTATGGTTCAAAGAGTTTCTCTTAATGACTCTTATCCAAAAGATTCACTATATAGACTGATTTCCAACTCTAGTATTTTCCTACCCTGTGCAAACCCAGAGTTCCTTAACTCATTCAATAGCGCTGTTTAGTTCTATCTTTATTAGAAGAAAGTTGGAATAAGGATTTTTTTTTTCCACTTGGTCAGTTAAAACATTATTCCAGACTCTGCACATGCTTGAGTATTAGCCTTTGGTCCATAAAAAGTCCCTTTTATTCCATGATATACATGAAATCACTGGGGGGTTCTATAACCCATCTAAGCCAATGCTGAAATAAACCATAGTACATTTAAACACAAACTGATTGACTAAGCCATAACTACCTGGACCCATACAACACATTAAGCCAAAACCAAATAAATCACACACACACACATAAAAACCACCCACAACCCAATATCTAAACTTAGTCCAAAGAGTTTTGGACTATCTGTCTTTGGATTATGTAATCCTTTAGAGATACATCAGGACTTTCAGAAAAAAGTTAGCCTTGTTTATGAACCCTGACTAGTTTACCACTGTTGAAAAAAAATAAGTAACTCTTTTATCAGAGTTGAACTTTCCAGTTCTTCAGTTGTTTGAAAAAGAATCATGGAAGGATGTTTACAATAATGAAGCAAAGTATAAACATATACATATCCTAACTAAACTGTAATTGTTTCAGAAATGAGTCAGGGAAAAGATTTTTACAGCTTTACAAGATCATATTTCCATATTCTAAAAAATCCACCAGAAATGTGTTGGTATACAACTGAAAAGTGTTTGTGTGTGTAAATGAATGTACCTGCTATAATGTTATTTTCAATATATTGCCTAAAAAATTATTTCTCTGATGATAGTTTTACTTCTCAGTCTACACTGCTCTTCATTTTAGAAACAAGTATTTGTTAACCACAAGTTTAAATAAAATCAACATGGAAATCAGTAGTTAATAAACTTTTTGCCATCATGCTTCCCTTTAGTATAATCTAATGCACAAGCCTCCCCTGAAAATCAAAACACCAAAATGAATGCAAATGAACAATAAAAATAACACAATGAAACTATGGGAAAGGTCTATTAATTGTAACAATGTACAATGAAAAAGTTTTCAGACCTGTCACAATCTCTCTACTCCTCAAGGAGTTTTAGAAACCATGAACTAAATATCAAGACATAAAATAATTTATCATAGATTGATGCTCATCAGCTACAGTGGATAACTTAAAAAATATTTTTCAAGCATACACAAGTTCTTGTCTAAGAGTTTCAAACTGGATACTTATGTCTCTAAAGTAACAGGTGTCATTTTCAATTTTAATCTCACTACCATCGAAGCTTGCTATATTTAATGAAAAAAGTCATTATTTTTGCTGACTTTTAGATCATTCAAGCAAATCAGAAATGCTTAGAGGATGCTGGAAGTTGAAACCTGACTCAAATAAATATGTTTTATTGCATTTGATTATAAAAGATTGCTCAGCACAATGCAGAATTGGGGACTAGTCAAGGTCTGATGGAAATTGTCTGGGAATTACATATATAGTATCTCGAACAACAGAAAAGAAAATTGAGATATAAATTCAATACAATTTTCTCTAAACCTGAAACTAACTTTCACAGAGATTACTCAGTGGCCTTGAGGAATCTGGCTATATAGGTAAAATTATTAACTGAGATCTGGGACATTCCCTAATTACTGATATCAAAATTAAAGGATCCTGGGAAAAGAGGTTTGAACAACCCTGGATTTTTTTTTTTAAATCAATGTCAGATTAATAACCTTAGAGGATATAAAACATACATCATACCAATTCTTTTGTAATTTTAATACATAGCCCAAATGCCAACATAGGCATTATGTCAGGATATCAACTGAGGAAAAAATGTGCCAAATTTGATATTCTTCAAAAGGACTGGTTTAGATTTAATCCTAGGACTACAAATTATTTGAGTTGTGGAAGAAATCTTGGGGGGGGGGGGGGGAGAGGAGAGAGACAGGGAGAGAGGGAGGGAAGGGGGGGCTGCATCAAAGCAGCCATAACAACTTATTTATTTACTCATTCATTCATTTGTTCAATTAGCATAGCCACTGATCTCACATATGTGACTCTGAAAAGTATCTTCCTTTCTATTTTTGCATATGGCAAAACCTTCTTTCCATATTCCCTGTCATAGAAAATCAGCCTGGGAAACAAAGAGCATGCCACTCTGCAATGATTATGTCTCTGCCAATTATGTCTTTGTTATATGCCACACATGCACTTAATTACTGAATGACATTAATAATTATATTGGTAGCAACAAACCTATTGCCTTAGCACCACCTGGCCCAGATTTTAACTTCCTTGGGGACCTTGGCAAGTTGATAAACTACACATCATAAGAGAATGAATGTTTTTTCTTGGTCTACTTTTTTTCACACACTATCAGGAACAGAATAAAAAAAAAAAAAGGAGGCAGCAAGCTGAGAATCACAAATATGGATGGATATGCTGGAAATTAAACCAATATTTTTAAAAGTTAAGACTCCAAGGTTTCTCCTTGTTCTCTTTTTCCTCTACATTAGAATTCTTTTAATCTCATTCACTTTTGTCCTACTTAGAAAGAGCCTCATAAATTTTGGAAAGTTCTTGTTAGGGATAACATTGGTTACCTAACTTAGTTTGGGTAAAAAATAATATATAAACTATGTTAGTGAGTTTAAGTATATGTATCACTTTAACTGTAAAAAATGTATTTTGGGTGCGGTTGTAAAATCACCATAAGAGGGAGCAAGAGAGCTCACTGTTAGCTGGCTTTTACTGTAGTAACTGACAATGTTGGATTGATGGTGATTACTGCGTGTTTTCCCTGCTGTTGCTGAGAGAGGAAAAGGGGTTTGATTTTCTTCATATCTCTGACTGCAAAAGAGATATATTACTGGACTGATTATTTGTAAGTTTACTGATCTCTATTTTCAACACTGGACTTTGCAACTGATTAATCCCTGGATGGACTGAACTAGTTTATGACATATGGACTGTTTTGACTATGCTATAACTCTTGCTGGAATAAAAAAACTATTTAACTGGCACAGTGTATCTGTCTTACTGAGTGTGAACTACAACAACGTCTATCTCACATCATTTGCCTGCCTGCTAGACTGCCGTTGCACGTTCTGCTAGGGTGTATATCCCTAACACTGGTTATGCGCCCAGGTGCACAGTCAGACTAACCAGGATATAACAGGCTTAGATTAAAGTGGGAGTTTGTGTAGTTACACAATACTGTAAACAGACAGCTGTGTTTTATTAATTATAGTTTTAATATCCAGATAAAGATGGCATAAGTCAATTTACAACGTTTGTCTCTAATATCCAAACTGGATGGAACAAACTATGTTTCATAGTCTATGAAATGTAGCCTACTTCTACGAAGAGAAGGTTTGTGGAGTATAATTCAAAATCCACCAGAAGTAGATGCATGGGATCCGGAGGATAAAGATGATGCCCAGAAAATACAAGAATATCAACTGAAGAATGAGCAAGCTCTCTGTATAATAGGACTGACACTCTCTGATGAGCAGCTTGTACATATACGAGGAGAAGAAACAGCTGCCCAATGTTGGGAGAATTTAAAGAAGATTTATGTTTGAGACAGTGTAGGAGCACATATAAATCTTACACGGAAACTGTTCAGAACACATCTTCAAAAGAATGGAGATATGCTGAGTCATATAAACATAATGAAGAGAATTTTTCAGGAACTGCATGAAAAAGAACTTATCTTCACAGAACTACACCAAGTTTATATAATTTTGTCTTCTTTAAATAAAAGCTACGATGACTACATAACTTCACTTGAGGTTCTGCCAAAAGATAACCTCACATTAACTGACATTACTGGCAGAATAATTGAAGAAGCCATGTGAAGGCTTGAAAGGGATCAACTCAGAATGTGAAGAAGAGAAAATATCTTCGTCAGCTTATACAATTAAAAAATGTTTCAATTGTGGAGGAAAACGACATTTGGCAAGATTCTGCAAGAAAGCAAAAAGCCAAAATGCCAGCCAGAAAGATAAATAGCATCAAAGGGATAAACAATGCATAGAGTTAGCCATGTATAGCAACGAAACTGTGAATAATAATTTATGGGTGGTAGATAGTGGAGCATCGCACTGTATAACAAAAGATAAGAAAAGATTTATTAAGATGTCCACGAGTTCACAGCAGATATCATTAGCTAATGGATGGAAACTGAAAGCTAAAGGTATATCATATTGTTCTTGCATAAGAGAAAATGTAAAAATGTAAAAATGTTATATGTGCCACAACTTAAGTTTAATTTGCTTTCAGTTAGAAGTTTGGTTAAACTAGGTTATGTAATTACCTTTAGGGGATACAATTGCATAATTGAAAAAGAAGGTAAAAAAGTGACTGCAACTTTAAAAGGTGAATTGTATGTATTAAATGATAATCATTCAGAGGTAGCTAACACAGTTTATAATAATGTTAAACCTCATAATGAGTGCATACATTTGTTACACAGATGTTTGGGGCATATAAATTTTAAAATGCTTAAACAAACAGTAGAACTATCTAATGGCATAAAACTGAAGCCTTGCAGTAAGTATTTGCACTGCAATGCATGCAGTCAGGAAAAAAGCAAGCAAATGCCAGCAAATAGAGTTAATGGATTTAAAACAAAGGAGCCTCTAGAGGTCGTATTTGCTGATATTATAGGTCCTAAAAAACCAAGTGTGGGAGGTGCTTGTTATATATTAAGTATAATGGACCATTATTCCAGATATGGTTTCTGTTATCTAATGAAGAGCAAAACAGAAACATATCAAACTTTCTTTAATTGGCTTAAATTCCCAGAAAGAAAAACTAAAAGGAAGGTAATAACTCTTATCATTGATAATGGTACGGAATTTATAAACAATAAATTCCAAAATAAACTGAAGATGGCAGGTGTTGAACATAAAAAGTCTGCACCATATAGGCCACAACATAATGCCTTTGTAGAAAGATGAGGCCAAACAATTCAAGCAATGGCTTGTACTATGTTGTCAGATTCAGGATTTCCTGAAAACTTGTGGGGAGAAGCAATAATATGCGGTAACTGTTAGGGATACACATCCTAGCAGAATGCGCAATGGCAGTCTAGCAGGCAGGCAAATGATGTGAGATAAACATTGTTGTAGTTTACACTAAGTAAGACAGATACACTGTGCCAGTTAAATAGTTTTTTATTCCAGCAAGAGTTATAGCATAGTCAAAACAGTCCATATGTCATACACTAGTTCAGTCCATCCAGGGATTAATCAGTTGCAAAGTCTAGTGTTGAAAATAGAGGTCAGTAAACTTACAAATAATCAGTCCAGCAATATATCTCTTTTGCAGTCAGAGATATGAAGAAAATCAAACCCCTTTTCTTCTCTCAGCAACAGCAGGGAAAACACTCAGTAATCACCATCAATCCAACATTGTCAGCTACTACAGTAAAAGCCAGCTAACAGTGAGCTCTCTTGCTCCCTCTTATGGTGATTTTACAACCACACCCAAAATACATGTTTTGCAGTTAAAGTGACACATACACTTAAACTCACTAACATAGTTTATATATTATTTTTACCCAAACTAAGTTAGGTAACCAATGTTATCCCTAACATTCTCCCCTTTTGGGTAATATAATAATATATATATATCTATTTACAATTTCAACCCATAGTTTTCACAATTTTCTTTGTGCTTGACTGCACCTTGGGCTTTTGTAAATCCATCAGCAATGTTTTCATCAATCATGCAATATTCCAATCTCATTAAACCATTTTTTACAGATTGTCTTACATTCAAATATTTAGAGTCAGTATGTTTAGATCTTGTTTTTACAGCAATATTTGTAGCCAACTGTATGGCTGTTTGATTGTCCTCAAAAAATACAATGGCATCTTTAACAGTTACTCCCATATCTAACAATAACTGTTTATACAGAATTAAGTCAGTACATAATAAAGATAGACATGAAAATTCTGCTTCCATTGTGGACAAACTTATGTGTTGCTGTCTAATTGACCTCCAACCAATCAGTGTTTTACCTAATAGTATAGCCATGCCTGAAGTTGATTTTCTAGTTTTTATATCTGTTGCAAAACTTGCATCAGCATATGCACTTAAAATCAAATCATCTTTTGGCTCCAAATACAATGCATAGTGCATTGTCTTCTTAAAATACTTTCATATACGCTTTAGCGCTTGCCAGTGTCTTTCATTGGGTTCAGCATTGAATCTTGCCAATTGATTAATGCTATAGGCAATGTTTGGTCTTGACCAATTACTTATATATGTTAAACTACCTATTAATGATTGATAAATAGTCTTATCAAATTTTGAACTTTGAGCATCAGTATGACAAAATTCCTGACTCATTGGAGTTTTTGCCAGCTTACAAAGTTCCATTTTTTACATTTTTAGCAATTGGTAAATTTTATCTTCTTGTGATATCTTATATCCACTATTGGTTTTGTTTATTGTCAATCCTAGATATTGTCTTATTTCTCCTAATTGCTTTAATTTTATTCTCTTACTTAATAATGATATTATCTAAGTAGCTTCATTATTAGTCTTAGTAATTAAAGCAATATCATCTGTAAACAACAATAATGACACAGTTCCATTTGTCTCTTTTTTAAATAAACATGGATCAGCTAAACCTGCTTTAAATCCTATATTGTTTAACTCTTTCATAATATATTGGTTCGATTCATAATCAGATTGTTTCAATCCGTAGAGACTTTTATTCAGTTTCCAACAGTCATTATTATTTTTATCATCCTTGATACCTACCGGTTTTCTTAAATATATAGTGTGCTGCAATGGTGCATGCAGATAGGCAGTTTCTATATCTAAGTGATTTATGATATAATTCTTCTTAGCTGCCCACACTAAAGCTGCTCTCAATGTTGTTGCCTTTAAATTTGGTGCAAATACTTCATCATAATCATATGCAATTTGATTAAATCCTTGAGCTACCAACCTAGCCTTATGGGTAACAGTCCCATTTTTACCAGTTTTTAACTTAAATATCCATTTGCAACCAGTGGACTTTTCACCTGGAGGTAATTTGGCATTTTCATAAACTTTCATTTCTTTTAATGAATTTAATTCCTTCCCCATTGCTCTATGCCAATTTTCCTGTTCCTTTGCAGGATACATTATAAGTTTTTCAACAGTAGTTGGAACTTTACTAACTTGGCAAACTATACTTGCTTGATACTTGTCAGGTGGTCTGGTTACACATGTAGTATGTCTAGGTATTACAGGGCTTACAGTGGACTTTCATGTTCTACCTGTTCCTGATTATCTATTTCTTCCTGTTCTGGTATTTCTTCCTGTTCTGGTCCTATATGCTCTTCCTGTACTTCCTCTTTAATTGTACTCTTCTTATTACTGATTTGTCCTTTTGTTCTTTTGTAGGGTTCTATAATTACTTCCTTACTTGAATCTTGTTTCAGTTTTTCCCATCCTACATGTTCCAGGAATTTGGCACTAGCACTACAGTAAACTCTAGATGTTCCTTTTTCCCAGAATCTGTATGATTTGTGATTAGATTCATAACCTACAAAGAATAACCTTTTAGCTCTATGTTGCCCCTTATGTCTCAGTTGCATAGGAATATGCACCCATGCTGGTGCTCCAAATGTGTGCATGTAGCTTAGGTCAGGTTTTCTGACATGCCACCGTGTGAATGGTAATTCACCTGTTCTTGAGTTAACAACTTTATTCAATATATGATTACCACACATTATTGCTTCTTCCCACAAATTTTCAGGTAATCCTGAATCTGACAGCATAGTACAAGCCATTGCTTGAATTGTTTGGCCTCGTCTTTCTATAAAGGCATTATGTTGTGGCCTATATGGTGCAAACTTTTTATGTTCAACACCTGCCATCTTCAGTTTATTTTGGAATTTATTGTTTATAAATTCTGTACCATTATCAGTGATAAGAGTTACTAACTTCCTTTTAGTTTTTCTTTCTGCGAATTTAAGCCAATTAAAGAAATTTTGATATGTTTCCGTTTTGCTTTTCATTAGATAACAGAAACCATATCTGGAATAATGGTCCATTATACTTAGTATATAACGAGCACCTCCCACACTTGGTTTTTTAGGACCTATAATATCAGCAACTACGACCTCTAGAGGCTCCTTTGTTTTAAATCCATTAACTCTATTTGCTGGCATTTGCTTGCTTTTTTCCTGACTGCATGCATTGCAGTGCAAATACTTACTGCAAGGCTTCAGTTTTATACCTTTAGATAGTTCTACTGTTTGTTTAAGCATTTTAAAATTTATATGCCCCAAACATCTGTGTAACAAATATATGCACTCATTATGAGGTTTAACATTATTATAAACTGTGTTAGCTACCTCTGAATGATTATCATTTAATACATACAATTCACCTTTTAAAGTTGCAGTCACTTTTTTACCTTCTTTTTCAATTATGCAATTGTCTCCCCTAAAGGTAATTACATAAACTAGTTTAATCAAAACTCTAACTGAAAGCAAATTAAACTTAAGTTGTGGTAAATATAACATTTTTACATTTTCTCTTATGCAAGAAAAATATGATATACCTTGCTAACGATATCTGCTGTGAACTCATGGACATCTTAATAAATCTTTTCTTATCTTTCGTTATGCAGTGCGATGCTCCACTATCTACCACCCATAAATTATTATTCACAGTTTCGTTGCTATACATGGCTAACTCTAAGGATTTTTTATCCTTTTGATGCCTTTTATCTTTCTGGCTGGCATTTTGGCTTTTTGCTTTCTTGCAGAATCTTGCCAAATGTCCTTTTCCTCCACAATTAAAACATTTTTTAATTGTATAACCTGACGAAGATATTTTCTCTTCTTCACATTTTGGTTGTTCCCTTCTGAGTTGATCCCTTTCAAGCCTTCTCCTGGCTTCTTCAATTAATCTGCCAGTAATGTCAGTTAATGTGAGGTTAATTTTTGGCAGAACCTCAAGTGAAGTTATGTAATCATCATAGCTAATATCTAAAGAAGATAAAATTATATAAACTTGGTGTAATTCAGTGAAGATAAGTTCTTTTTCATGCAGTTCCTGAAAATTTCTCTTCATTATATTTAAATGAGTCATCATATCTCCATTCTTTTGAAGATGTGTTCTGAACAGTTTCCGTGTAAGATTTATATGTGCTCCTACACTGTCTCAAACATAAATGTTCTTTAAATTCTCCCAACATTTAGCAGCTGTTTCTTCTCCATGTATATGTACAAGCTGCTCATCACAGAGTGTCAGTCCTATTATACAGAGAGCTTGCTCATTCTTCAGTTGATATTCTTGTATTTTCTGGGCATCATCTTTATCCTCCGGATCCCATGCATCTACTTCTGGTGGATTTTGAATTATACTCCACAAACCTTCTCTTCGTAGAAATAGGCTACATTTCATAGACCATGAAACATAGTTTGCTCCATCCAGTTTGGATATTAGAGACAAACTTTTCAAATTGACTTGTGCCATCTTTATCTGGATATTAAAACTATAATTAATAAAAACACAGCTGTCTGTTTACAGTATTGTGAAACTACACAAACTCCCACTTTAATCTAAGCCTGTTATATCCTGGTTAGTCTGACTGTGCACCTGGGCGCATAACCAGTGTTAGGGATACACACCCTAGCAGAACGTGCAATGGCAGTCTAGCAGGTAGGCAAATGATTTGAGATAAACGTTGTTGTAGTTTACATTAAGTAAGACAGATACACTGTACCAGTTAAATAGTTTTTTATTCCAGCAAGAGTTATAGCATAGTCAAAACAGTCCATATGTCATACACTAGTTCAGTCCATCCAGGGATTAATCAGTTGCAAAGTCCAGTGTTGAAAATAGAGGTCAGTAAACTTACAAATAATCAGTCCAGCAATATATCTCTTTTGCAGTCAGAGATATGAAGAAAATCAAACCCCTTTTCTTCTCTCAGCAACAGTAGGGAAACACACAGTAATCACCATCAATCCAACATTGTCTGCTCTCCAGTACAAGTCAGCTAACAGTGAGCTCTCTTGCTCCCTCTTATGGTGATTTTACAACCGCACCCAAAATACATGTTTTGCAGTTAAAGTGATACATAAACTTAAACTCACTAACATAGTTTATATATTATTTTTACCCAAACTAAGTTAGGTAACCAATGTTATCCCTAACAGTAATCATATATTGAATAATGTTGTTAACTCAGCAACAGGTGAATTACCATTCACACGGTGGCATGGTAGAAAACCTGACCTAAGCTACATGCACACATTTGGAGCACCAGCATGGCTGCATATTCCTACACAACTGAGAAATAAGGGGCAACATAGGGCTAAAAAGTTATTCTTTATAGCTTATGATCTAATCACAAATCATACAGATTCTGGGAAAAAGGAACATCTAGAGTTTACTGTAGTGCTAGTGCCAAATTCCTAGAACATGTAGGATGGAAAAAATTGGAACAAGATTCAAGTAAGGAAGTTATTATAGAAACCTACAAAAGACCAGACAAAATCAGTAATAAGAGTACAATTAAAGAGGAAGTACAGGAAGAGCATATAGGATCAGAACAGGAAGAAATAGATCATCAGGAACAGGTAGAACATGCAAGTCCACCTGTAAGCCCTGTAATATCTAGACGTACTACATGTGTAACCAGACCACCTGACAGGTATCAAGCAAGTATAGTTTGCCAAGTTAGTAAAGTTCCAACTACTGTTGAAGAACTTATAATGTATCCTGCAAAGGAACAGGAAAATTGGCATAGAGCAATGGAGAAGGAATTAAATTCATTAAAAGAAATGAAAGTTTATGAAAATGCCAAATTACCTCCAGGTGAAAAGTCCATTGGTTGCAAATGGATATTTAAGTTAAAAACTGGTAAAAATGGGACTGTTACCCATAAGGCTAGGTTGGTAGCTCAAGGATTTAATCAAACTGCATATGATTATGATGAAGTATTTGCACCAAATTTAAAGGCAACAACCTTGAGAGCAGCTTTAGTGTGGGCAGCTAAGAAGAATTATATCATAAATCACTTAGATGTAGAAACTGCCTATCTGCATGCACCATTGCAGCACACTATATATTTAAGAAAACTGGTAGGTGTCAAGGATGATAAAAATAACAATGACTGTTGAAAACTGAATAAAAGTCTCTGCAGATTGAAACAATCTGATTATGAATCGAACCAATATATTATGAAAGAGTTAAACAATATAGGATTTAAAGCAGGTTTAGCTGATCCATGTTTATTTAAAAAAGAGATAAATGGAACTGTGTCATTATTATTGTTGTTTACAGATGATATTGCTTTAATTACTAAGACTAATAATGAAGCTACTTAGATAATATCATTATTAAGTAAGAGAATAAAATTAAAGCAATTAGGAGAAATAAGACAATATCTAGGATTGACAATAAACAAAACCAATAGTGGATATAAGATATCACAAGAAGATAAAATTTACCAAATGCTAAAAATGTAAAAAATGGAACTTTGTAAGCCGGCAGAAACTCCAATGAGTCAGGAATTTTGCCATACTGATGCTCAAAGTTCAAAATTTGATAAGACTATTTGTAAATCATTAATAGGTAGTGTAACATATATAAGTAATTGGTCAAGACCAGACATTGCCTATAGCATTAATCAATTGGCAAGATTCAATGCTGAACCCAATGAAAGACACTGGCAAGCGCTAAAGCATATATTAAGGTATCTTAAAAAGACAATGCACTATGCATTGTATTTGGAGCCAAAAGATGATTTGATTTTAAGTGCATATGCTGATGCAAGTTTTGCAACAGATATAAAAACTAGAAAATCAACTTCAGGTATGGCTATACTATTAGGTAAAACACTGATTGGTTGGAGGTCAATTAGACAGCAACACATAAGTATGTCCACAATGGAAGCAGAATTTTCATGTCTATCTTTATTATGTACTGACTTAATTCTGTATAAACAGTTATTGTTAGATATGGGAGTAACTGTTAAAGATGCCATTGTAATTTATTAGGACAATCAAGCAGCCATACGGTTGGCTACAAATATTGCTGTAAAAACAAGATCTAAACATACTGACCTTAGATATTTGAATGTAAGACAATCTGTAAAAAATGGTTTAATGAGATTGGAATATTGCATGATTGAAGAAAACATTGCTGATGGATTTACAAAAGCCCAAGGTGCAGTCAAGCACAAAGAAAATTGTGAAAACTATGGGTTGAAATTGTAAATAGATATATATATTATTATATTACCCAAAAGGGGAGAATGTTAGGGATAACATTGGTTACCTAACTTAGTTTGGGTAAAAATAATATATAAACTATGTTAGTGAGTTTAAGTGTATGTATCACTTTAACTGCAAAACATGTATTTTGGGTGTGGTTGTAAAATCACCATAAGAGGGAGCAAGAGAGCTCACTGTTAGCTGGCTTTTACTGTAGTAGCTGACAATGTTGGATTGATGGTGATTACTGAGTGTTTTCCCTGCTGTTGCTGAGAGAAGAAAAGGGGTTTGATTTTCTTCATATCTCTGACTGCAAAAGAGATATATTGCTGGACTGATTATTTGTAAGTTTACTGACCTCTATTTTCAACACTAGACTTTGCAACTGATTAATCCCTGGATGGACTGAACTAGTGTATGACATATGGACTGTTTTGACTATGCTATAACTCTTGCTGGAATAAAAAACTATTTAACTGGCACAGTGTATCTGTCTTACTGAGTGTAAACTACAACAAAGTTTATCTCACATCATTTGCCTACCTGCTAGACTGCCATTGCACATTCTTCTAGGGTGTGTATCCCTTACAGTTCTTATTAAAAAAAAAAAAACCCTGAACCAACAAAATTCTCGCCCAATTCTAGCAATAGTATGATCTGCAGATGAACATTTTTGGCACAAAGAATATACAGTGTATGTGGTGTGTGGTAGTGTCCTCGTTCCTATGCTTCTCATCCTGAAACATCAGTGCCATTCATTGTACAAACATAACTTACCAGCACAGCAAATTTCAGAAGTGTTCTTTCTAAAACTACCACTTCAGCTTATAGCAAATCAGCCGCAGTGTATCCTACATAATTTGTGGGTGGGTGAGTGGACAAATTGGGTAATTGGTGGGTAGGAGAAATGCAGCAATAGTTATCTGTTAGAAGTGAGACCCTTTCCAGAAAGGCAGGATTATAATTCATTTGTAGTTACACTTTCCTCTACAGAGTGCATGTGGCTGAGCTGCAATATTAGTATCTGTCAGATTTTTCAAGTAGGCTTAGCCACTTTTTTCTAGTAAAAAGTACACTGTAGAGAAAGACGAGCTGTTGACAAACCTATGCATACACACAAAATGCACAGAGGTCTATGAATACTAAGTACCAAACCAAGAAAAAAAAATGGTAAAAAATATCTATATACCAAATACAATCTAGGCAGATATGGCTTTGTTGATGACCCTCACTTTGACAAGGACCTTGGAGTTCTCATATTGAATGATTTAAGTGCCAAAGCTCACTGCAACAGTATTGCCAAAAAGGCTTTAAGAGTTGTAAATTTAATTTTACGAAGCTTCTCCTCTGGTAATACTGTTTTGTTAACTGGGGCATTCCTTTGCTAGACCAATACTTCCCTTGCTAGACCAACCTTTGCTAGACCAATACTTGAATTGAGCTCTGCTGTCTGGAATCCGCACTATCTGACATAAATACAATTGAACGAGTCCAGAAGTATTTTACCAGAAGAGTACTACATTCCTCTGTTCACAACAGAATACCCTACACCACCAGACTTGAGATTCTTTGCTTAGACAACCTTGAACTATGCTGACTAAGATTAGACTTAAGCACAGTACATAAAATCATATGTTACAACATCTTACCAGTTAATGAATATTTCAGCTTTAACAACAACAACACTAGAGCGCACAACAGATATAAATTAAATGTAAACCACTCCAAACTCGATTGCAGGAAGTATGATTTCATCAAGAGTGGTCAATGTCTGGAACTCACGACCTGATTCTGCTGTCACCTGCATCCAATCCTTTACTCTCAAATTAACCTCTGTTGACCTTCACCCCATTCCTAAGAGGTCTGTAAGGGGTGTGCATAAGTGCACAATCGTGCCTGCCATCCCTGTCCTATTGTCCCCAATTATTAGTTCCTATTTCTTGTATTTAAACTTATGTTTATTCTTGATTCTGTTATATTGTAAGCTTTTGACAAATACAAAAAATAAAAAAATTAGAAAGCTATGCAGATTTAAATGTGGGACTGATAAAATCCATGCAGAAAAAGGGGTCCATATCTTTTGACACTTTGAACATTCATCCATGTAGCAAATAGGATTATTGCAGCATTTGAACTGGATGTTGGACAACACCCAAACATTTATGGTCACTTACAGTAAATTAAGGACCATATGTTCATCTCTTTCTTAAAAAAAAAAACCCCATATGTAATCTCTTCTATCAGTTGAACAGGCATGAATGAAGATTAAACTTTAGCATGCTTGTTCATATATAGTCAAAACCATGACTGGCCACAATCTGTAGACAAACCTCCATATATGGTTAAAAAAAAACCTGTCCTTGGTCACTAAAGCAAGAATTGTGATTTAAAATGTAGCATCATTTAAGTATTCCAATCTCAAAAGCCATTTGAGGTTGGTGTCTGTATGGAAAAAAACAGCACTATTTATTTGTTGTTTAAAAACAGCACTTTATTTTGTTTTTGTATTATTCATATTGCATTTTATTGTTATATTGTGAGACACCTCTAGTAATTGTGCATCATGAGGCATCTAAATGAATAAATTAAAATTGAACTTAATTATATTTCTATGAAATAGAAACCTATTTTACAAATGGATTGTTCCATTTTTGCTTCTCCCATGTTTTTTCATTCATTTAGTAACATTGGTTTCCAATAATTAAGAAAAATAGATTAAGCTGCATAATCTACAGATACCTAAATCAATCCACCTTAAACTAAATCATATTTCCTTTAAAGACATTTTATTGAATAAGTTACTGGTGCCTGGATTCACACAAAAGGCAAAATTAAAAAAAACCAATGTAGTATGACACAATCAGTGGTGGGATTAAAAATGTTTACCACCGGTTCGGTGGGTGTGGCTTGTTGGGTGCACTTTGCATGCGTGCACATACTTTGTGTGCATGCACACCCCAAGGATGCACTTTGCGTAGGCCCAGAGGCATTCCAACTCACCACCTGCAAGCCTGCACTCTCCGGTCACTTCAGCAGCTGTCGTGCGGCACTCTTCTATATTGTGCAAAGCAGCTGCACTTCAAAAGCAGAGGATAAAAGTCAGTATGGGAGCCCAGATGGGCGGGTGGGCCCAACAGTAGAATGGCAGAGAGAACTGGTTCGATCTCCACTGCTCATCGCCGCTACGGCTCGGCAGAACCAGGCAGAACCGATAGGATACCACCACTGGACACAACATGTATATTTAGCTCTATAGAGTTTTGAACTGATGAAGTACATCTAAAGAACTAGCCATTACTTCAAAAATTATTCCATCTTGAATCTTGACTAGCTTACCACTGAAAGGAAAAATGAGAAAGTTCTCTTATCAGAGCGAAACTACCCAGTTTTCCATTGTTTCTAAGAAAATTAAGGAACTGGTGTTTACATTAACTGATAATTTACATTATCTTCACACTAAAACTTAATCTAACAATTAGATGTGGAGCTTTAAAAGAATATGTCATAGAATGGACTGCAAGAAAGCAAGCAGTGACAAAAATAGTTTTGCACCATATTTAGCAACTTACAGATTGCCAAAAAAAGAAGAAGAAAAGCACAGATCTTTGGCAGTTCTGAAGAGGCTTTCAAGCAATCCCAGAGGCAATGTTATGCTGGGCTTTAAATGAAAACACTTGCAACACAAGAGGAACATTGAGCAAAACAGACATTTCCTTTAGTATAAATACCTAATTTTAAGCATGTTTCCATTCCCAGTTTGAATAATATTGAACAGACACCATTTCTGCTTAAAGTGGGATTGCAGGACTGAGTTAATTGTTTATATTTTCTGCCACAAAACAAGTAACAAGCACAGCTGGCACCTCCTGTTTACTAAGCAACCAAGAGCCATCAACCACCTGCAAAATACTGCACTCTTAACTCCAAAGGGACTCTTTAAGTAAGAATTGTCTCTGACAGCCGTTTTTTTTTTTTTTTAATTAAAAAAAAACCCCCAGTCATGCCATCCAATAGATAAAAGCAAAGCTACAAACAAAATATTTTGGGATGTGGAAGCACATCAAAGTAAGCCACTAAGCTCCTGGGAGTTTTCTCTGCCTTACCAAGTATGCTATAATTATTTTTTCAAAAGCAGGAAAATCATTCTTGGCATTTGATATGTACGTGCATGTTGGTGTGAAAACGTGCCTGTTTGTTTAAGAGCTCAACAAAAGGTGAAGAAAATGCTGATGCATTAAGTCTGCTTACCAGGAACAGTCCTGGATCAAATTATATCCCTCCTTACAAGAATTTCTAAAAAACAGGGTTATAATATATTAAATACATTTTTATTTCCTATTCGTATTTTTTTTTATAATCACCAGTTACTAAAAGGCCTATTTTTATTGTTTCTACTTTATGGTATTGTCTTCATAATTAAAAAGTACAATGGAATTCTTAAAATGACAACTGCTATGTTGAGATTTTATAGAAAATAAGAAATTGAGCTTGACCAAAATACACAAATTGTATATTGTTATTACATAGGCAAAAAGGAGGCAAATCATTCTTTAAGCCCTGGGAAATAAGATAATGTTCAGAAGTGATTCATGTTCATTGGGATATGAAAATGGGAGAACTACAGCACAAATTATAATAGTATAGCCAAAATTCTAATTCTATAGCCAATCTCCATAAAAGTAGTTTGAGTAAAAGGTCACCCTGGCCATGTTCTTGCTAATTCATTCAACACAAAAGTATCTGGAAGCAAGGAATAGGTTTCTTGAAGAAACATGTCACTCACCAAGGAGTTCACACATCATGTGTAGATACGCAAGGAGTTTTCATTGCTTTTTCTCCTTTGATCTTTATATCTCTAAATACTGTTTTTATAATTGGAATGCATCATCCAGCCTAATCCCATATATCTTCATTCTCAAGAAGCAGACATGAGATTAAAAAAATTAAAAATGCGTTACTTTAACATTATCTTTTCTAGCCTTGAATTCTAGTGCATCTCTCCTGTCTATTTATCTGCTGCAGTTTTTCATGCTTCAAGTTGTCCCCCTTCAACTTCAAAGGCTAAAATACTTCTCCAGTCAAGCAGTGTCTTCTCATCTTTCAAAATCAGGTTCCTCAGAATTCAAGCATGTTTTTCTTCACTTTGAATCAATTTTTAATAGCAAGGGAAACATGACAACTGAGATTCTTTGGGAAGAATGTAGTGATGAATTTTCTTCTATAAGTATTGAAGATTTTTTTAAAAAAAGAGTAAGATTGGTTCTTTAGATCAGGGGTGTCAAACTCGATTTCATTGAGGACCACATCAGGGTTCTGTTTGACCTCAGGGAGCCAGAATAGGTGTGGCCAGCTTGATGTTACTCCTGCAGGGGGTGCCTGTGGTGGCCCAAGCACTCTGCCAGAAAAAACGGGCTCCTGATGTTCATTTTCAGCTGCGACAGCCTCCTGCAACTCTCTGTCAGTGAAAATGCAGCTGGCAAGAGGCCCTCCCAAGCTCCATTTTCACTGACAGAGGCACTGCAGGCCGGTCCTTCGCTGTCTCTAGAGTGGCCCTATGGGCCAGATCTAAGCAACCCACAGGCCGGATCCAGCCCCCGGGCCTTGAGTTTGACATCTCCACTTTAGACATTCAGTTAGAGTTGCTGAGCTTCTTAATTTACACATCACAACAAGCATAATGTTGAAATGTGAGTCTTTGGTGTTCACTCATCTTAGTTATTTTTCTGTGGATGTTTCATTGCCAGCCAGGTAACCAACATCACCATTGCCTAGAAGAATCAAGATTGCTAGTTGTTTATAAGCTATTATATATGAACACAACAATTCCTTTACCACACTACACGTAAACTCCATTCTCCCTCTACCATACTAATAATGCTATGTAACACAGTTACAATATGTCTGCAGGAAAAAAAAAGCCAAGCTCAGAGAATACCAAGAACCCTATCATGATATCTATATTGTTCTGCTTGCATTAACATTGTGATTTTCATGGCTTTATTCTAATTGGCTCCATGGACACATTGGATAGATGTTTCATTACATAAAATGAACCCAAGGTGCTAAGATTTCTTATACTTCCAGATATCAGATCACTATATGAAATTGATTGCATTTCACTACCTTTAAAAAAATAGATATAAACCAAGAGTTTTAATGCCTTATAACCAAATAACCAAAAGGTACCATCAAAGGATAAATTACAAGAATATAAATCAACCAACCTAAAATAGATCACTACTGAAAGTAATATTGAGAACCATTCAGTTAAAAGTCAGGAAGCCAAAATGTATATTCAGCATCCCCGATAAAGGACACAGTATTAATCAGATAATAGGTTAGCAGAATTTTGGTTTGTATAACATCACTTAGTGTCTGGCCAATTCCAAAGGAAAGAACAATTAGGTGTCTCCCTAGCAATGTAAAAATGCAGAATAAGCAAAACACAGTGTAACAAAAAAAGGCCTACTGATTTTAGGACAGCCAGCCATGTCTTTGATTCACTTACTGCTGCTTCACTTACACCAACACCAATTTTAAGAATG
Source organism: Hydrophis major (assembly GCA_033807585.1). Classification (NCBI taxonomy): domain Eukaryota; kingdom Metazoa; phylum Chordata; class Lepidosauria; order Squamata; family Elapidae; genus Hydrophis; species Hydrophis major. Next base: position 25,589,959 of record CM066333.1, read on the forward strand.
AACATGTCAAACAAAGCATACATGAAGCAATAGTTATATGGAACCATCATGATTCACATTTGCAAAAAATAAAACCTCTTTGAGTCAAGCTGAATTTTAATGAATTCATTTAGTCATAGGTTAGTAAAGGCTAACTAGATGTTACTACTTATTAGCCACAAATGATGTACATAGATGATGTTTATAGATTAATGAAAACAGCAAAGATATCTAAAGCTAGGTTTGCACCAAACAATTCTCTTTCATACCTTATTATACTGGGGAAAGCAGAAGTAATTGCTTTTTATATACTCTAGTAAACAAGTGTCTATTTTCAATTTCAGTGACACATGTGACATAGAGAGCTTCCTAAAATGCTACAAAGAAAAAAGTGACATGAATAAGAACTGGAAGGGAGACATCTTAGCATAGAAAAATGCAGGGACTGCATTAGAAAGGTTTAGAATTAGCTGAGATTTACATAAGCCACCCCAAGCAACAAGAAAAAAAATCAATTTAGGGATACTACAAATTATAAGAAAAGCAAGGAGTTTATAAGTCTGTTGCAAGGAGAGAGGAGTTAATTGTTAGCGGGTGATTTGAAGAAGAAAAAAAAGAAAAGCTTAACTTCTTTTTTACATCTGTCTTCTGTCAGAGGGTAAACAAAAACATGCCAGCCTAACTTTACCTCTTTTTTTTACTGATTTACTACAGGTAGATTTTTACAAACAACTACAGCTGGGACCAGAATTTCTAATTGCACTTTAACAGAAGAAGTAGAAATGCTTCTTTACTGACTTAATAGAAGGAGGAGGAATGCTTGAACATCATTCACACTAACTTCAGCAAAATATTTTAGTGTCTTACTATAATCCACTTAATAAAATATGAACTACATAATACAACTGGATTCATGTCAGAAACATCACAATTAAAGTAAGGCATATTATAAAGCATAAAATATAAAATACATTAAAACATATACAATTAAACAGTCAATTCAATGATTTCCAAACTTCTCAGATGCAGTTGCCAAATCCTCCATGGATCCCATTTCATATTGGTTCTTTGTAGCTTTTCATAGATCCATTCTGCTTTCAAATTCTTCAATGTCAACCATCGACCTAAGAAAGCTTTTCCTGGATTTTAATACTTGATTAACTGGCTGTAGGCCATAGAGAAGGTCTTGTTTAAATGTTGATGATTTGACCCTCTCTCTGCAGCTGCTTCTTCTCTGGAAGAATCCTGCTAGATGGTAGATCTTACGTAGAGGTGTTGGTTTAAGGCAGGGGTGTCCAACCTTGGCAACTTTAAGACTTGTGGACTTCAACTTCCAGCTGGCTGAGGAATTCTGGGAGTTGAAGTCCACAAGTCTTAAAGTTGCCAAGGTTGGACACCCCTGGTTTAAGGCATCCTATAATACTTCTGTTAGTTTCATTCAGACCAACAACTACTTTTCCAGTATGTGCTAATTTATATCAGACTGGGCAGGCATATTTGGCTGCCAAGTAGCAAAGAGCTATTGCTGTTATCTTGAGGATCCTTGGTTTGGTACCCTAGGTGAGTTCATTAACTTCCTGAGAATGTTATTTCTTCCACTGGCTTTCAGTAGTATTACTACAATGCTGCTTGTATGTTAGAGCAGGGGTCCCCAACCACCGGGCTGCAGACCCGTACCGGTCCATGGATCACTTTGTACCGGGCTGCAAATAAAATAAAATAAATAAAAATAGCGGCTTTCTTCGCCTTCGGTGAATGCTGCTGGGATCAGGGATCAAGAACACAAAGGAGAGAAGGGGAGGGAGGAAGCAACCAAAGCCTGTCCTGCTCTCCGGCTCAGTGGCTTCTGTTTCCTCCTGCCTCGTTCCTCTCTCAGTCGCTCTCTCGCTCCTCCACCAGCCCAGGAAGAAATTGCTTCAAAGAAGCCGGCAGGGTGGCTTCCTGTCGGCGCAGCTCTTCCAAAGCGCCCGTTCACCCCCACCCAGCCGCCCGTGGTTTAATCCAGTGCTCTGTTTTGACTGCCTGCCTGCTTGCCTGCCTTCATTTCTGGTTGTTTCGGAGCAGCTTCGGCTGAGAATAATAACTCTTCGCCTCTTTTTATCAGCCGAAGCTGTTCCGAAACAACCAGAAATGAAGGCAGGCAGGCAGGCAGGCTGGAGCAGTGGATTGAACCGCGCGCGGGCAGTGGGTCGGGGTGAATGGGCGCTTCGGAGGAGCTGCGCTGACAGGAAAAGCCACCCTGCCGGCTTCTTCGAAGCAATTTCTTCCTGGGCTGGTGGAGGAGCGAGAGAGCGACTGAGAGAGGAACGAGGCAGATACCTGAGGGAGGGAGGGAGTCACCTGAGGGATGGGGCTGAGGAAGGCAGGGCCGAGAGCCATGGGCCGCTGCCACTCAGCGCTCAGTTTTGAAGGCGCTCCTCAGCCTGGCACAGTTCCTGAATCTGCAGCTGAAACCCTCCATTTTAAATGTCCTAATAGAAGAGAATATCTGTCGGTCAGGGTTGCAATGAGGAGGCATTGGCGCTCCCTGAACTTGGTGGTTTGCTGGCAGACGTTTTATTACCCGACTAGGTAACAACATCAGATGTTACATAGTCAGGTTATGAAACGTCTGCAAACAAACCACCAAACTCCCATCCCCCCCCCTCCTTGAAAAAGTGTTTCTGCTTGAAACTAGTCCCTGGTACAAAAAAGGTTGGGGACCACTGTGTTAGAGCACTGTAGCACCCTATCTAGAGTGAACCCTAAATATTTACTGACCCTTAAAATATTTAGGACTATGGCAATGCTCCAACAATGTCCTTTCCATATAATGTGCAGCTTCACATAAGCAACCTGCTTATTACTAAGATGGAAGGCATATTCCTCAGTTTTTGCTAGATTTGGCCTTAACTGGCTATCCCAATAATATCAATCCAGCTCTACTTCATAATAGCCGAATGCCTATAAATTAAGCATACAATGGTTAGAGAGCAGGACTGAATGTAGTACCATAGAACTTCTATCTGTGCATGTTCAAAATTTGAATAAATTGCCTGGATAAAGGTATTGAAGTGTGGATTAACAGATTTGAAAATGACAAAATTAGAAGGAATAGCTAATATTGAACAAGAACTAGAAAAGTTGAACAGTGAGCTGAAACTTACAGGATGAAATTTAACAAGAGAAATATAAAGTCTTGTAACAGGGAGGGAAAAAAAATCAAAAGCACAAGAATAGGATACAAGAAACCTGCATTTGAGAAGTACATGAGAAAAGGACCTATGATTTCAGCATACCACAAGTTCAATATCACTCAACTGGCTGCTGAAAAGACAAATAGTGCTTTGGGATCTAACAATAAAAACATCAAATCTAAATCAAGGGAAGTTACTTAATTCTGGCATGGTCAAGTAGTTCTACTTGGAATAATCAATCCAGTTCTAGACATTATAGTGTAAAAAGAACATCGATAAACTGAAACACGTTTAGTCTATCAAGAAGACAAAACCCAAGTCCTATGAGGAATGGTTAATGGAACTGGGAATATTGAGGAATATTGTAATAGTGGAATGGGCGTTGGTAGAAGTTACCCTGAATGCCCTTTTTATCTATGCTGCGAGAGAGCCCAGGATAGGTTGACTCCTTCCTATGATGTAATTTAGCTGAGTCTGCACTAAGATATAAAAGCCAGCCCCCGGAAGAGACCCCAGCTTTGGCGAAGATACTTGACAGACTGAAAAGTGTCTCTGAAAGCACAAATGAATACAGAAATATGACTTACCCTCTCCGGACAAATCAAGGGAGGGGCTGGGCTCTCTCGCAGCATAGATCGAAAGGGCGTTCAGGGTAACTTCTACCAACACCCATTCTCCTCCATGCTGCATCAAGAGGCCAGGATGGGACATACCAAAGCTTGCTTGTCCAGCTCATCACACTGACTGTTGAACCACTCGTTGAAGCACCCGTCTGCCGAAGTTGCATTTGCTGAGGCAAAGACAGCCAGGCGGTAGTATCTGATGAAAGGAGACGGAGATGTCCATGTGGCCACACAACAGATCTCCTCCAAGGGTGCTTGGGTTGCCCAGGCAGCTGAAGTGGCTGCATTTCTGGTAGAGTGCGCCATCAGACCTCAAGGAACCGGAAGGGCTGCAGCTTTGAAGACCTGCTCAATGCAAGATCTGACCCACCTGCTAATAGTAGGAGAAGAGGCCTTGTGCCCCAAGTGAGAGGGGAAAAGGAAACAAAATGGCTTCCGACTTCCTGAAGGAGGAAGTACGTTTAATGGATATTCTAAGAGCCCTACCTACATCTAGCGTGTGCCACTGCTGCTCTAAGTTATGGTGCGGGAGAGGGCAGAAGCCAGGCAACATAATGTCCTGGGACCTGTGGAACAGGTGTTAACCCTTGGAATAAATGAGGGGTCCAGACTGAGGACAACCCTATCATCATGAAAGGAACAAAGGTCCTGTCTGATGGAAAGAGCAGCGAGCTCGGATACCCACCTGGCTGAAGTGTTAGAAACGTAGAACACTACTTTCAGAGACAGGAAACGGAGAGACAATGTTCTAAGAGGTTCAAAGGGGGGGCTTTGTAAGGGCATTAAGGACCACATGAAGATCCCAGGAAGGATACCTGTGAACCACCGGTGGATGCAGGTTGGAAGCCTCCTTCAAAGACCTCCTGACTGAAGGGTGATGGGATAAGGAAGGAAGCAAACCCCATGAAAGAACTGAGGAGAGGGCCTCAACCTGCCTGCATAAGGTGTTGGGAGCCAAACCTTTCTCCAGATCATGCTGAAGGAATCTAAGAACCTCGGCCAACTGGGCTAAAGCAGGAGAAAGAGAGAGAGAGACCCTCTCTGGCACCATCGGGAAAGGGCCTTCCAGGTGGCATCATAGATGTGCCTTGTGGAAGGTTTGCGAGATGCCAGGATAGTGATGATGACCCTTTCAGGAAGATCAGCCACCTCTAGCCACTGCCGTTTAAGTGCCACATCATCAGCTTGAGCCACTGGGGCTCTGGGTTGAGCAGAATCCCGTGATGAAGGGAGATTAGATGGGCTGGGATCCTCCAAGGAGAAGCCACCGATATGTTGACCAGGTCCGCAAACCAGGGCATCCTTGGCCAATAGGGTGCCAGGAGGAGGAGCTCCGCTCATTCCTCCAACATCGTCCGAATTACTGCCGGAATTATGAGGAGCAGGGGAAAGGCATAGAGGAGACTTTTGCGCCATCTGCACTGAAGGGCATTGGTCCCCTCTGCTCCCTGGAAAGGAAACCTGGTGAAGAATCTGGTGACCTGGGCAATTTGAGGAGTGGAAAAGAGATCCACCTCCAGCGTTCCGAATCTGAGGGAAAGGACCTGAATAGAGATGGAGAAATGGACCATTCTGCCTGGTCAACTAGGCTCCTGCTGAGCCAGTCAGCCTGGGAGTTGTTGATCCCGGAGAAGTGGTCCGCCGAGATCGACAACATAACCCAACCTCTCCCATGAGGGCTCTGGACTTCATCCCCCATTGCCAGTTGACATGAGCCATGGCGGCCATGTTGTCCATAAGGACTAGAACATGAGAGCTGGTCACTGAGTGCCTGAAATGCTTGAGAGCTAGAAAAATGGCTCTGAGCTCTAGCCAATTTATGGGAAGGGCCTGCTCTGACCTGCACCAAGGTCCTGAGCTATCTGGCCCTGCATATGGGAACCACAACTCAGGAGGCTGGCATTGGTGGTTATCACTAGCCTGTCTGGGACCCTGAAAGATTAATGAAAGATCCCTTCCAGATTAATGGGGAACACCACCAATTGAGATATCTCTGAATTTTTGGAGGGAACAGGACCTTGGATGAGTGGCTGGTTCCTGCCTGTTGGTAGGGAAGCAGGAACCATTGGAGTGGACGGGAGTGGAAAAATCCATGGCTCTGAAGATATGACAGGGTAATTTGCAGATCCCGATGGGCTGCATGGATGGAGGAGGACAGAATCAAAATGTTGTCCAAGTAGCATTGGATCCTCACTGGAACAGAAAGCAGAGATCCCATCAATGCTGCCAGAACCTTTGTAAACCCTTGAAGCCGATGAGAGGCCAAAGGGAAGTGCTTGATACTGGTAATGGGTATTCTGATAACAGAAACAGAGAAACTGGTGATGATGAGGCCAAATGGGGATGTGGAGGAAGCCTCCGTGAGATCAATGGAAGAGAGGAGATCGCCCTCCCGAACGCTCTCTAAAATAGAATGCAGAGTCTGCATTTTAAATTGCCTATATTTTACAAATTGGTTGAGAAATTTTAGATCCAGGATGGTTTGCTACTCCCCCTGAGGCTTTGCAAATGATGAAAAGGCGAGAGTAAGTCCCCGTTGAGGGGGGGGAGGTTTGAATAGCTCGGATTTCAAGAAGCAGTTGAAAGGCCTGATTCATGAGGTCTTGCCTTGAAATGTCCCGAGAGACAGGACAGATAAAAAAAAATTTGGGGGGGTGGCATTAGGAAGTCCAATTGTAATCCTGATCTACAGTGCTGAGCATGCAGGCATCCACCGTGACTCCTCCCATTTGGAGGCAAAGAAGGCTAGGCGACCTCCAATGGGTGGGGAGAATGAGGGATTATTTAGACTGATGGAAGGAACGACCCCCACCCTCCCAAAAGGGTTGTTTACCAGTATAAGGAGCTGGGCGATAGTTGGCTCTCTTCCCAGAAGAAGAGAGAATTTTACATTTATCTCTGGTTTTGATCTCTGGTTCCAGAGCATCGTCAAAAAGCTTATTGCCCGCGAATGGAATTGAAGCCAGCTTCCATTTACAGTGTGACCCCACCTGCCAATTTCTGAGTCATAACAGTCTTCTTGCTGCTAATGAAGATGCCATGGCCCTAGATGCAAATTTGAGGGAATTGAGAGTGGCATCTGCAGTGAATTCCACCACCGCGATAATCTTATTAAGGCCTTGGTGAGACCGAAGGTCAAATGTAGGCAATCTAATCTGGCGTTGGTACAGCCACCGTATGGATGCCCACGTGAGAGTGCCAGTAGATGAGAGTGAGGCCAGAACCGGAATGTCAACAGAAGGCACTGCCAGGGTATTGTCCAGGGTTGCACTGACGTTGTAGAAACGCTTATCCAGAGAAGATGGGCAAGGACCTGCCGAAGGGGATGCGCACTGTTCCTTAACCATGTCCAGGAACAAAGTGGGAGAAGGCAAAACCCCTGCATGCACTACAGGCTTGGAGAAGAATGAGTCTCCCTGGCTAGAGGGAATTTCTTGTGGCTCGGGAGCTACTTCCTCTGGTGACAGCTTGGCAGTGACCAAGGCCTTGCTGAGTAATGGCCTGAAGAGAGAAGGATTGAAGACCAATGCAGAGGATGTCTGCTCTAGGCGAGAGTCCTCTCCCTCTGAAAGATTTTGGTCAAAGTTTTCGGCCTCTTCACGTTCTGAACGAGAGGAGTAACTGTGTTCAAATGGTGTAGCCCTTCCCTCCTCATCAACCTCCTCCCATTCTAGTAGAAAAGAATGGACCCTGAAGTCCTGGAGCCTGTGAAAATCAGAGTGATGAGGCAAGGAACTCATAGATTGAGAAGGGAGAAGGGTCTGAACCCTTTCCAGAGGTTGAAGGATTTGCTTGAAGCCTTCAGCCAATCCCTGCCTAATGGCCAAAGAGACAACATCTTGGATATCCGCTGGTCTATGCTCAAAGGTAAAGGCTGAAGGCCAAAGGTCGCTGCTGTGAGAGTGAAGGTGGCTTCAGGCCTAGATTGAGAAGAGGTTAGAGGCCTGGAGGGAGGGGGAGGAGCATAGGGCCCAGAAGCCTGTTGGAAATAAGGCCCAGATCTGCTTAGTTCCTGAGGATCATATTGTACTGCAAAGGCCTTAGGAGACCAGGATGGAGGATGGAAAGGCTCATAGATAACTTCTCCTCCCCTGGAAGGGCTTGGCTGGGGCCCACAGGTATCACCTGAAACCTGCTGTAGTTGCACTCTCTTCTGTTGAATAGTTTTGTTGAACTGCCTCTCTAGGGCTGCATGTCTGCGCTTTTCTGCCCTCAATTCAGCCTGAATTGCCTTCTTAGAGGCTAGAGCCTTAGCTCTCATTTTAGCAGCCACCTCCCTCTGGACTGATTGGGTACATTGCCTATGACTTTTTATCTTATTGGTTTAAGAGACTGTTCCACTGGGGGGGGGGGGACTCTGCCTGACCCTTATCTTGCTCCATTTGAAGAATAAAGGCTCTTACAATGGAAAGAAACTGTTTGTAAAGTTTTTGTATTAAGCCCCTTAGGGTATAAATTGGCCCCCAGGCTTACAAAATGGCCGCTCACCTCGCGGTACAAGGCTTCAATCCAAGATCGCCACTGACTATGGGAAACAGGCTCCGAGATCGAAGAATCTCTCCTTAGGCTTAGAGCCCCGAGTGAAGTCAGTAAAGGAAAGGGCAGCCGCTAGCCACATGATCAGTTGGCTGACTGGTATCAGTTTGCCGATCACTTTTTATGACCACTCAAACCGCAGGCATGGTGGAGGTCTACAGACGCTGCCCAACTTGCCTGAACAGCACTCTGGCAACGCTGCTCCCAACGCTGCAGGAGAGAGTCCTGCTCTCCTGGAAGAGCAGCTGCCCAGATCCTGGGAGCTGCTTGAAACGAGGAAAAATGGTACTGAAGATCGCTGGTGAGTGCTATCTAACATAATGTTTTCAGAGACACAGCTACTGACTGAAAGGAGCTGAGTCAAAAGCTGGGGTCTCTTCCGGGGGCTGGCTTTTATATCTTAGTGCAGACTCAGCTAAATTACATCATAGGAAGGAGTCAACCCATCCTGGGCTCTCGATGCAGCATGGAGGAGAATCTAAAGGTTTGCATATAGATGAAACAATGGTCTTGTCCAATCTTTCACCAGACTGCTGGACCAGAACCAATGGGTTGACATTGCAAGGAAATAAATTTGAAAATGGGAAGAATTTCCTGATGATAAAAACAGTCAAGGGTAGAGTAAATTTTCTCACAAAGAGGTTGTTTGTCACCACTGAAAATCTTTTTAAAAATGAGCAGATACTAACCTGGAATGTTAGAATCTAGTAACAGAGTTAAAACAGGCCTAAGATAACACCTGGGTCCTATATATCTATGGTTCTATTTAACTCTGATTCTATAGATCATCTCCAGAAAACATGCTAGTTTTGCATAAGTTCTGGTGTACAAAATTTAGGGGATAAATATTTTTACTATCAATATGAGTAAAACTTTTTAATCTGCATTCAAAGCAAATTTAAATCAAAATTCCATTATGTTTTTAAAATGCAAAACCTTTTATTTAATAGTTAATAGTAACAAAATGAAAGTCACAAAGTTTATGTAAAATGTTATGTGCAACTCAAATGCTTTCAATATTCAGCATAAGAAAGCATGCCAAGAGAATACAGACAACAAATAATTTATTAATACATATTTTTTTCTCATGATGAGATTTTGATTTATCAAGTTTGATTCTTTTTTTTTACCCTAGAATGAGGTACTCAATGTTCAAAATATTAGGAAGTTTTATAAAGCCAGTGCTACAGGATCATAGGAAAATAAAAATAGATGCCTTAATTTTGAACCCAAGAACATGTCTAAAATTCTATCTCCAGGACATGATTTTACAGTTAATTTAGAAATGTGAAGAGTGGAAATCCCAGCTGGACAAAGTTTTTCATTTAGTTTATAGAAAATCCAAACAGTTGTCAAAACAGCAGGCATTCTGCATAAGGACTGTAGATATGCAGCAGCTGTCTGACAAGGATCATCCTGGGTCTGTTAAAGAAATTTACAGTACCCTTAAGCAAAACTTAAGAGAAATTAAATTAAAAACATTATCTCCCAAATAAGTTAACTCATTTTAATGCAGATATGTAATTCTTCCATATACTTGTAATTGGTGAAAATGATAATTACTTTTCCAATGTCAATAATTATTCAGCTGTAATATAATCCTCATTATTCCATAGACTAGAAGAAAGAATACTAATCTGGTGGCGTGGTTCAGGTACCAAGCTAGCAAAGGGAGATCATTAGTTCTATGTCCGCCTAGCTGGGTGACCTTTGGCCAGATTGTCTCTCAGTATAGAAAGAAAGCAATGGCAAATCATTTTCTAAATATTTCCAAGAAAACTGCATAGATTTGTCTTTCTTACTCAAGGAGAAGGGAAGAGAAGGAAGGAAGGAAGGAAAGATCCCACAAAGCAATACATTTTGGATTCAAGGACATTAAACATGTTGCATTTGAAGAAAAAAATACTGCAAGCATTATGGTCATCTCTAAATGGGAACATTCAGGCGTTCTCCTGGTAACCCTATCCAGTTATCTGGAACTAAAACTGTGGGGTCCTTGGTGTCTCTGAGCTTAGTTGATTTCTTGTAGATGTTTCCTTACCCAACTTGGTAACATTAATGCATCAATGTTACTTAGTTGAGTAATGAAACATCTGAAAGAAAACTCAAAGAGTACCAAGGACCCCATAGTAAAGATTTCTGAAAATAAATCTAATAGTATTTCAGCTGGTTTGAAATGATTAATGAATGGTTCAATATTGAGCAGAGACCAAGGCAACTATCTGTGAGTTCCTCTTAAGCAGTATTATTACATCAATGTACAGTAATATATAGAAAGCTTTGGATTTACCTTAGAGGTGTGTTGCTTGGGGACATAAATATGCATGTAGTTTTCTATGTTAGCTGAAAATCCAAATGATTTATAGCAAGCATTAAAATGACGGTATGATGGAATAAAATATATAGAATTGAAAATAAATGTATCAAAAATCAAGATAACTGTGTTTGACAGGAAAAATGGAGGGAAACAATTAAAGCGTGTATATAAATGAGAAAAAACACAGCAAGCAGATAAATTTGTGCATCTTGATAGAATGTTTACTAACAATGGAAAAATGAATGAAGAAATATGACATATTGGTAAAAAGGCATTTGTGTGACAAGGAATGAATCTTTATCAAAAGAATCAGCAATAGTTGTGTACAAAAGCAGGTTTCAATGAACTTTGTAATACAGAAGTGCAAGCTGGTTAGAGCAGGACAAAGTGAACACCGTGAGAATGTGATACTTAAACGTATGTGGTTAAAGAAAAGAAAAAGGTCATGAATGAAAGGGTACTGAATGAGTGTGTATTGAATACATACATGAGTCATTAGTACAAACTACGTTGAGGTTTGTGATAAAGAGAATAAATGAGGCTTCATTAACTAAACAAATATATGAATGAAGAGTGTATAGGTCAAAAGGAAGAGAAGCTGAGAAAGTCATATTTGGATGGAGCTGATGCAATATTTCTGAATAAGAATTAAAAACAAAAAACAATTCATGAAATGGTAGAAAAGATCAGGTAGAAAGGTAGAATCAACAGCTTGGAGTGAACTATATAAAGGAATATTTCATTCCATGTTATCTTAGGCCTTAACAAGGCAATGTATAATACTGTGATTTTAAAATCAGTTTTGAATATCAATATATGGACAATAAGATGTTTTGATCTATTATTATTTTATAATTACAAATTTTAGCATATTTATGCAATTTAACATTTGTAACTTATGTTGATATTGACAAAATTATGTTTATTTATTCAATTTTTATGCAACCCATCTCACTATCCAAAGTGGCTTATTATATGTACATGTTAGCTACAGAAGTGTAAGTCTTATGTTTGGAAGTTGTTTAAAAACTGTTCCTTGGAGATTTCTTAAGTAAATATGTTGTAACATGGATTGTTTTTCAAAATTCTACATATTAGGTAATTGAAATAATAAACTCAAGAAAGAAACAATGTTTTGAAAGGGCAAACCTTTGCCTTTTTTTAAAAAAAAAAAAAATCAGGGTACCAGGAGATCTCCTCATTCCTCTTCTCTCTTTATTTCAAAATAAAATCTTCCATACTATTTCCATACTAATTCTTAGTCTGACAGTTTAGTCATTGTTTTGATAGAAATTAAAATAAAAACATTCATATACATTTCATCCCTATATTTTTCTTTCCCGTTTTTTACTTATCATAATTCTCTCAGGTGTGCAAAACAGGTTTTGCTTTTACAAAACTGGATCCTTTGCCCTATAATTCCGATCAACTCACAGTGGCTGAGAAAAATGGACATTGCAGCCCTGCAACACAATTGAAAACTGAGAGAGTATGAATTCACTGTGTGTGTAGCATATAGTTATTACACATAAGTATAGTGTATCTCCATTGATTATACAACTTCAGTCCATTAAGCATGCATCCCCTTCTTGAAATTCCAATTCATGAGTTCTAAAGACCTATTTAATTACTGAAAAGAGCTTGTCTTTTTCTTTCTCACCATACCATACTCATCATAGCACACAGAAGCCATTTGTAAAACTGAGAAGGGCTTTATAAGCCATTTCTGGTATTGGATGGTGAGGGGAAGATATTCTTTAAAGAAAGCCAAATCCCTGCTAACTCTGCTCATTATTAGTCCTGATCTTGTCATGGTACTTAAAAAGAAAAGAAATTCCAAAGATAGCAATGTTGTTGTTTTTTAAAAAAAACACCGCATGAAACACACTTGATCAAAATGCCATTTTATGTTCTACAGATTTAAAAGGGTTGAGACACAAATATTAAAATATTTGTTATTGGCTGCTCCAATCTAAAATTCACATTCCAACAATGGAATCTTTGATACTGGTACGATGTTATTCTGATTTGCAATGTGCTACATTACAAAGATACAGAAGCCAAAATTTAAAGGACTTTTTTAGAGTTGCCTTCAGAATGCCAAATGAAAAAGAGAAAAATATTTCTTTTTCAACTTCTTTAGAAAACGGCTTCACTCTCCATATTGTGGTGGGATTAAAGAGAGATGGGGAAGGGAAAAGATACAAAAGGCTTTCAACTGCATAGGCAAAGAACAATGAGAGATAACAGTGTAGCAACTGTCACACAAAGCTGTGTAATTGAAGCCCCTGAGGAAAACACCATCTGGACTAATAAGGATACCCATAACAAAATGCAAGCCAGTTACACTGATTATACCACTGATACTGATCGCAATGATTACATAAAGAAATATAGTGAAAGAAAGTCACAAAACCTGGACACAACCAAGGAGAAGAAAAATTCCCATAATCATCAGAGAACAGTTCTAAGATATACATCAGGGTCCCTAAGCATGTTTATACCTGCAGCCTGCCCAGATACCTAACCGAACTTCTCTCAATTATTTTAGAATGGAAGACTGTATAGGGGCCTTAATCTGCCATATTTATAAATCAAGTTCATTAAAATATGTTTAAAAGCCTTCTTCTATTTAAAAAGGCACTTTTTTGTTGATAAACTGCATATAGAGCCTATATTTAAAAAAACTGAGCACGGGCATACAAATGATGAAAAGTTGGATTTTAAGTCATCAAAAGTATCTTTACTCTCATAACAGGCTGATCCACCCATCCAAAATATAGTTTATCTCTGCTCACCAGAAATACGTTATTATACTGCATACTCCAGTCAGGATTTGACACTTGACAGAGTTTAGGATTTAAAATGTGATTTAAGAAAACAGATGCATGTCTACCACATAAATTTGAATGTTTTCTTGATTTACAAAAATCAATATCAGTGGTTTCAAAGAGGCAGAAGCTTGAAAACCATAAGTACTGCAAAAACTAGATATACATCACTTTCCTTTGCAAATTATTATTTAATGGATTTTATTGCTTGTCTCAGCAGGTAGAAACACCTGGCTGATCTTGTTTGGTCTTTGGGGACTGAAGTTGAGTTGAACCAAGTTTGTACTTGTCTGGAAGACCACAAGAATAGCAGGACTAGAAGTTAAAATGAAAAGTCAAGAAGTATCCTGAAAACAGAAATAGTAAACACTGTTGTTAAATTCATGACCTTGTCAGGAATTGAGCTTGATTCAAAGGAAATTGTACTGACTGATATGTTTTAGCTTCATGAGATACAAAACACTGATATAAAAAAGGAAATTTACCCTTGAATAGTCTATTCTTAGTGACCAGAAAGTCTTTGTTGTTTTCTTGGGTACATGACTTACCACAGTCATTTTCTAGGATTGTTTTTTTAAATCCAGTTTAGTCTGTAGTCTCAGAATTTTTCATTTCCAGGATACTGTTTTTATGGCACTCAAATATTTCCATCTATTAGAGACCAGCAGAACACAAGATTTGCAGAAATGCAAACATAAATCTATTTATAGGATGGGATGGAGGCAAACAAAGCCCAGGAAGAAGAAAAAGCAACTTAGTGGGCAGGGAATGGAATTAACACAGTGGAGGAATAGCAGAAACGTGGTAGGCAAGAAAGCCAACTTGCAAGCTTTTGTGACAAAGGTGTAAAACAAATATCTTCCTCCAATTGAGCCAAAAAGTAGGGTTTCCAGCATGCATTGCACTTAGTTCTTATAAAAGTAAGTTTTATAGTAAGCTGAGCACATTACAGATCCAGCCAAGTGTGTGTCCAACAAACCATGGTTAAAGAAATAACGGCATCGCTGATATGAACCCAGCTACTATCAGCAGCTCCTTGGGCAGTTTGAGCTTTCTGAGTTGGCACAGAAAGAACATTCTTTGGTGTGCTTTTTTGATGACTTTTTTGATGACATTTTTGATGTTAGGTGTCCATTTTAGGTCTTGTGATATGCTAGAACCTAGACATTTAAAGGTCTCTACTGTTGATACTATGTTGTCTAGTATTGTAACAAGTGGTAGTATGGGAGGGTTTGCAGCATCCTGTAGTGACATGACCATGATTTATGATATTTTTTGCCAAAATTTAACATTTACTTCAGGTTTTCAGCAAAAAATGCCTACACCCCCCCCCCCAAAAGGGTTTGCTTAAATAACGGTGGCACTCACTTAATAACCACCACAAAAAATGTCATGAAAATGTCAAGTCATGTGGTTACTGTTTTACAACTATCATGATTGATGGCGATAATGGGTAGGCTCTATTATGGTCATAAGTCGAGTGTCACATGTACACTGTTTTTGTTTTGCATTTCCCTGAGCACATTTCATTCTTCTGCATATACACAAATACACATTATTTCTTTTCAAGACTTTACAGACCTTTTACAGCTTTATTTCATTAGTCATTGAAATGAGTCATCTGCTGAGCCCTTTCCTGCCTAATGAAAACTGTTCATGGTTTTTATTCATACTTAAATATTTTATTTCCCAAAGATCTATGTTTTTTCTTAATCCCCTGAGGTTGGAAACTGCAGAGAAATTGCATATTAACATCAATATTTTAAACCAAGAAAGTTTAAAACAGCATTGTCAATCTATTACTTCTTTCTTTATTGTATCAAAGGCATCACCTTTTATAGTTTGTTAAATACAAGGTTTTCTCCCAACTTTATTTATAATAGAATCATTTATTATCTTTTTTTGTAAAATTGGTCCTTTAGAATTCTTTAAAAACTTTGTGCAGCAGTACCCAACCATATAGACAACATTTAATAGAAAGATCCACATCTTTCATTTGTCTTATTTTATCCCACACCCAGTTTGCTTATTTTCTTTTGAAACTGAACAGGAAGCATACACCTGTATTACAGGGATGAGAACTCACTTGGTCTTTAACCGGCACCCCAGAGATCACCAGCTAAAAATTAAAGAAATCCAAAGCAAAGGGGGATGCAATGGCTCAGCTGTTAAAGATGCTGAGCTTGTCAGCTGGGGAGCTGACAGTCTGGGTTTGAGATCTGAACTCCACGCAATGGGCTGAGCTCCTGTTACTTGCCCCAGCTTCTGTCCACCTAGCAGTTCAAAAGCATGCAAAAGTAGATTAATAGGTACCACTTCAGTGCTGCTCACGTTTCTCCCTACGATGCTGCCTAGGATCAAGCCAACATTCTTCCTCTTGACTCCTTGTCAGGGGCTGCTCCAATATGCCTTCCTCCTGATTAATCTCAGGCTGTTCCTCTCGGTTGTCTGATGGAACGTGAGGCATTATCAGGGAGGAAGGCATTGCCAGAGAGGAAGGTCCTGGGAAGGAAGCCATTCCCTGTTTCTCCTCCTCATCTTCTGAGTTCTCTTCCTCTAACAGCACAGGCTCAGGAATTGGAGCCACAATATTTATTATTTAATATATTTAGTTATCATTCCCTTTACTCTAATGATAATCATAGTTTTAAAATAAACAAAAGAGAAAACAGAAGTAGAAGCTTCTAAAAATGATGTGTGATCTTATGAACTTAATCAACAAGGTATTGGCTTAGTAGAAGCTGAAAAATATAATTGTGCAACAAAACCAGAATGGCTATAGTAAAGAAAACAAAGAGAAGACATTGGAATTTCACATAAGGGAAGGAGATAACTAGTGAGCAGACAAGAAGTTAAGTAAATAGGGGTGCAATATAAAGAGGTTGGAAAGTATTTCATTTAGGAATTCAATGGAATGTGAGAAAATATGTAAATATTCAAATTAAGCACAATCTGATGTTGTGAAGTTTATCCAGGACTACACTGGGAGTTGTTAAAATGATCAAGAAACAAGTTCTGAAAGCATAAAAAGTTGTAGTGTTTAAATCCCATATATTTTTAAATGTAGCATATAAATCCCTTGATAGAATGAGAAGGTAATGAGGCAGTATATCACAATTTTTATATTTTAAAAACTTGAGAAAATGTGAGGGTTTTAAAATAAAGACAATGTTTTCTGTAGTAGTTATAATGACAGAAACTCTTTGACAACACAGTCCCGATACAGGAAAAATAAGTGGTATCCGTCTAAAATGATTTTTCCTCAGTTATTATTAATATAAGTAATTCAAGAGAATGAGAAATAAGACAAAAAAAATGAATAACTAGGAGGAAAAATTAGGGAAATTTCCACTCCAAAAGGCTATATAGTTGCCCTTCTTGAATACCCTTGGTGTCCATTGTGCATTTTGTAATCCAAGTTACTTAAAAATACAGACAGATGCTTTTGAATATTCCATTTATGTTCTGCAAACTTGCTGGGCTCATAATCCTCTTCTATTATTTACGATGTCAAGATAAACAGCTTAGTTTAAAATATATTTGTTTTGATAAAGTGAAGCAATTTCTCATTACAATACTGTAAAGATCTGATGCACTAGAGAGGCGGTTATTTGGCTATGCTCTAAAGTGAATCATATTTAATTGTGAGTATGCCTCAATCCAATTTCAACTTCATTTAACTTCCAAAATTCTACTTGAATAGCATTATACTTGGCTAGCTTCACATGAATATAAACCAAAAAGTGTTAGATAAACCTTTAAAAGACATTTAGGGCCACTGTTCATTATCACTCCACTTTTTACCCACATTTTCTAAACAATAGAAAATATGGCATATAAGATCATTTTAACTTTTCTTATCTAGAAACCCTACACACTTGAATACAGCAAGGTTTTTCTAGACGTCTAAATATAAGGACAAAGAAGGCATTTGTGCAGTATGTCATAACCTAATATATGACAGGATTAAGTGAAATGCTTATATGCATATTCAGCAAATTTTAAATGTGCTACATTTTATATAGTCAGATAAGTCCTATTTTTTTAAATTTATTTCATGTAAATTTAAATGTTAATGTTAATGTTACCTTCACATTAAGATGTGAAGGTAACATTAACACGTTTCCTTTAAGTACAAACCTATTCTCTAGAAAGCTAACAATGGCTAACCAGGATGAAAGAACAATAGGGGCACTACAGAAAAAATATTATGATTAGAAAGAGGTATACCAAATGTGTGAATCCAATAGGTACCTCTGATTTTCTGCCTGTAGTGTGCACTCAAGTTATCAGCACAATTAAGCCCAAAATTTTCATTGCTAAACAAGACAGTTGTTAAGTGAGTTTTGTCCCATTTTATGATCTTTCTTGCCACAATTGTTGGTTGAATTGCTGCAGTTGTTAAGTGAATCGTGTGGTTGTTATGTGAACCTGGCTTCCCCTATTTACACTTTGCTTGTCGGAAGCTGACTGGGAAGATCACAAATGGTGACCCCAGGACACTGCAACTGTCATGCCACTTGCCAATCTTTCACATTTTCATCATGTGACCATGGGGATGCTGCAACCATTGTAAGTGCAGGAAACAGTCATAAGTCACTTTTTCCTGTACCATTGTAACTTTGAATGGTCACTAAATAAATGATCATTAGACAAGGACTACTTGTACATCACCTATATCACTAACTATCTATCTATCTATCTATCTATCTATCTATCTATCTATCTATCTATCTATCTATCTATCTATCTATCTATCAGCGATGTGTGTGTGTGTGTATAGACACACACATACACACACATATATGCTAGAATTAAGGAAATCCATTCTGGAGACCCATGTACGCCACCTTCCTTTATCCCAAAGGTGCTCTTTTTGAGAGGCAACTGGACTTTCTGGTTTTTCTTTGAAGACGTTTCGCTTCTCATCCAAGAAGCTTTTTGAGCTCTGACATTCAGTTGCCTCTTGAAAAAAAAGCACCTTTGGGACAACCATGACCTGGATGACTGAGAATCTCCATGGACACTCAACTTCCTTTATGCTTCGTCGTGGAGAGGCATTTGAAAACATTGGTAAACCCTCTTTAGAAGACTGCAAATGCTGCTATTCTTAAGGAGTAATGGAAATTATTGTTAAGAGGTCAACATCAATATATCAAATGTTATGGTTTGTGGTGTTCAGTTTGGGTATTTTACTGTTACTGTGAGCCACCCAGAATTGTGTTTTAAGATAGGCAGCCATGCAAAATCAGATAGAGATAAAAAGATCTATCTATCTATCTATCTATCTATCTATCTATCTATCTATCTATCTAGAGAGGGAGAGAGAACGTAATACACTTTTCCATTACTGAGAGGTTTTCTGGCTCTCTTCTGAGCTGAAATTGGGCACTGATGATTAACCTTTAAAACTAAATTAGAGTAAATGTTTGGCTTTTCAACTCCCACCAGTCCCGGATGGCAACAGCAAATGTCTGCAAGAACTGTCTTCCAAACACCTGAAGAGCACCAGGCTGACTGAAGATTATTAATAAAATTAAAGAAGTAGCATCAGGCTGCCCCTTCCATTATACACTGGCTAAGGTTATCGAAGTTAGGAAAGTAAAGGATGGAAGTAAAAGCAGCAGTAAGCCTGCTGTTGTTTCATTAATGTACAAAGTACTAGTACATGCAGTTCTTCTACTTAACAGGAATGCGTAATTGTATGTATGTATAATGGAGGCTAGGGAAGAAAACCCATTTAGTTCCTCAAAGCCCTGGTGATCTTTCTATGCCCTGCTGTGTTAAATGTTTTAAAGCAGTCTAAATGTATTATGACTTATTCATGCGATAAAGCAAAAAGTGGAGCAAAAAGAAGAAGTGTACAGTGGAACTCCTAAAGATTGTAATTGCCAGAACCATTTCTGAATGAGAGAGTGAACATGCATGAGCAAATTAGCAACTGGCGGCCTCTGGTTCTTTTTTTGTTTTTGTGTGACCCTTAAAGCTTCAAAATGAGAGCACTAGATGAAAACAGCTGGCTAGTGTTAGAGAAGCATACAGATCCCATTTACCCCAGAAAAATATAGTGCATCATTCAAATTGCCAAAACTTGCATAAGAGCAAAAGCTACATAACTATGCCACAATGTGCTTTATCTTTGTTTTTCTACTATGGTTCTCCCAAAAATAAGACCCTGCCTTATATTATTTTGCCACCAAAAAAGACACGAGGTCTTATTTTCTGACTAACCTCGCTTGTAGATGTCATCCCCGGCATCCTTTTCACTGTCAGTGGCCTTTAGGAACTTTTTCTTCTGTAGCCAGCAAGGCTTTCCTAAAGGCCTCTGCAATGATAACAGAGCTCCGGGTAGATCCAGAGCTTTGTTATCAGGTACAGAGGCCTTCAGGAAAGCTATGCCAGCCTTGCCAGCTGCAGAAGAAATGGGCTAGCATGGCAGGTGTCGGAGTGTGTGAGGCCTGGCTACAACTGTCCAAAGGTAGGGCAAAGTAGGGCAGCTCTACCCCATCCGCACCCAAGCTTAATTTTTACTTGTGCACTCTGGAGTGGGTGGGATCTTAATTAGGGCTCATTTTGGGGGTAGGGCTTATATTGGGTACACATGTAAAAATCAAACTAGGACTTATTTTCAGGGTAAGTTGTATTTTCAGGGAAACAGAGTATTGTCCCACTTGTAATCATCATTTTTGCTGACTTTCCAGATTCTGTGTGATAAACAAAGTATGCATCAACCTTCCCCAATGACCAGGATAGGGAATTCTGAAAAAAAAAAAAGGACTTATTCACTTGGAGGTTACTCAAAAGTGGGTAAGGCTGGAATACCCAGTGGGTCCAAAGTCTACCTGAATAAAGCTAATCTATTGGCCCCAAAATATCTACAAAGGACAAACAGTCCTTGATTTATGACCTGGCAATTGCAGCCATAAATCATGATAATCTCTCATAAAGTGGGTTATCATGCAACTGACCCAATTGTAAACTCTTCTCTTTTTTTTGCAGCAGTCTTTAACTTTGATAGCTTTAAGACTTGAGGAATTCAACTCCCAGAATTCCTCCTCAA
Source organism: Hydrophis major (assembly GCA_033807585.1). Taxonomy (NCBI): domain Eukaryota; kingdom Metazoa; phylum Chordata; class Lepidosauria; order Squamata; family Elapidae; genus Hydrophis; species Hydrophis major. The sequence continues at coordinate 25,610,481 of CM066333.1, forward strand.
GTCATGTTAGTCATGAATTCTGGGAGTTGAAGTCCACAAGTCTTAAATTTGCCAAGTTTGAAGACCCTTGCTTTAAGTGGAAGGGCGTCAGTATTTACCTGATACACCCATTCTCTTTGAGCTGTGAAGAGCATCCAGTAGTGGAAGGTGCTTCAGTCTCTGCACATCTAGGCTGGGCTTAATTTCTGGAATGCTCCTCCTCCTCCATGGGACTCCTCCCCAGCGTTCCTCAGTCTTGGCGAAGACGAGAGGATAAACACCCTTGCCCTCAATGCCTTAACAATTCGTTAGCCGAAATGGGACCCCACCAGATGGAAAAAGGGATGGGGCTGGATGCTCTTCACAGCTCAAAGAGAACGGGCATATCAGGTAAGTACCAACACCCTTTCTCCCATGAGCTGTTCAGAGCATCCAGTAGTGGGACATATCAAAGTTTGGCCTGTCCTATGGGAGGGACTCTGTCTGGCTTGAATCCCCTCCTGGTCCCTGTGGACCCACTGCAGAACTCTTCTGCCAAAGGAGTCCTCAGTGGATGCAAACACATCTATTTTATAATGCCTAATGAAGAGGAATACCTGGAAATGAATCTGGGGAGCTGAGAATTGAGGGGGGAAGCAAACAAGTCTACCGCTGGCTGCCCAAATCTCCTGACCGCCTCTTGAAATAGGGTCAGATGGAGGCGCCACTCTGATTGATCGATCGTGGCCCTGCTTAGCCAGTCTGCCTGTGTATACGACAGGCCTGAAATGTGTTCTGCTCTGATGGAAAGTAGGTTGCTCTCTGCCCAATGACATGCTCCGCTTCCCACATGAGGTGTTTCGACTGTGTCCCCCCTGTTTGTTTATGTGAGCTTTGGCTATTATGTTGTTGGTCAATATTAGTATGTGTTGATTGCGTACCTGTGGGAGGAAGCTGCGGAGAGCCAGGTGTACTGCTCAAAGCTCCAGCCAGTTTATGTTGCACAACTGTTCTATGGCGGACCAGCAGTCCTGGGTTGTGAGCGATTGAAAGTGAGCTCCCCATCCAAACAGGCTGGCATCGGTGGTGATGGTAAGTCTGTGTGGCTCTGAAGAGGCAGCCTCTGCTTGAAGAGGCAGCCTCTGTTGATGACTGATCTGGTCCACCAGAGGAGAAACATGAGGACCTTTGATGGTACCTTGACCTTGTATTTGGAGTTGCTTCGGCCGGAGCGCTGGTAAGGGAGCAGGAACCACTGGAGGGATCTAGTGTGGAGCCGGGCCCAAGGGATAATAGATATACATGAGATCATCTTGCCTAACAATTTTGATAGTTCAGCTAGGGACACCCTCTTAAGACCCCTGATCTCCTTAACTAATTGCTGAATGCTGTTTAGTCTATCTGGTGACAGGTAAACTTTGCCTTCCACCATATCTATGACTGCCCCCAGATGGATTAACTGAGTCGATGGCGTTAAATGACTCTTTTTCCAATTTATTGAGAACCCGTGTTGTTGTAGGGATTGTAAAGTGTTCTGAGTATCTCTGACTGCTTGATGACTGGAAGATGACAAAATTAAGATGTCATCAAGGAGTCGTACAGGGATATCATGGAGATGAACAGCTAGAGCTGCAAGAACCTTTGTGAAGGTCCTGGGGGCAGAAGCTAGTCCGACAGGAAGGGCCACATATTCGAAATGGTGGTTACTATAACAGAATCTCAGAAATTTACAGTGGGAAGGCCAAACAGCAATATGTAGGTATTCCTCCGTCAGATCTATAGACATAAAGACGTCACCTTTTCTGATGCCAAGTAAGATAGATTGCAGGGTGTGCATTTTAAACTTGCGATATACTAACAAACGGTTGAGAGGTTTCAGATCCAATATTGCTCTCCACCCCCCACCCCCCCAAACTTTTGGTAACAATGAAAATATGTGAATAGAAACCTTGTCTTTTAAGTATTCCTAAAGAGAAACCTCTGCTTGGGAAAGAAAGTACTTCACATAGCACGAAAAGAAATACAGTCAGCGTGGCCACGAGGTCTTTGTAAGAAAAAATGGCCTCCAGCCGTTAACCTGTTGACACGCTCCCCAGCAGCAAACTCCCACCATGTGAAGGAGTAGCCTCCGAGGGCTTCTCCTATAAGCCTAAACAGCGGGGAAGGGTGGAAGGAACTAAGCATTTAAATCAGGCAGAATTCAGAAGGGAGAAGGAAAGCGATATGACTCCATTGCAAGCAAAAAGCTCATGCTGCTGTTCAGATAACATAAACTCTGCGGCTATCTGTTGGAATGGCAGGGGTAGAAAGAGCAGTTGTGGGAAGGGGGTGTGGAGCAATGCCGAAGCCTCCCTCCACTTTGGGGCATGAATTAGTGCTTCCCTGAAATGTGAGCAATCTCCAACTGCCTGATGTTAAAGAGCCAACGTCGAGAGATCGTAATGCAATTAGGAGGCTAAAGAGTCCTAAAGACAAGCTGATCAATTTTCAAACCTGCTAGTAAAGAAACTATCCCTCATGCCTATCCCTCACGAGGCTGAGCCAAAACTGGGGAACGCTAGGGAGGAGTCCCGTGGAGGAGGAGCGTTCCAGAAATTAAGCCCAACCTAGACGTGCAGAGATTGAAGCACCTCCCACTACTGGATGCTCTGAACAGCTCATGGGAGAATGCTGCAGTTCATTAAGCACATCCTTTTTTTTTCTATGGGAGATATTTTGCCAGAAACTGGAAATCAATACCAATTTTTGGCAAAAATGTAAATAGTGGTCATGTGATCACAGGGCATTTCAAATAGTCATAAATGCTCCCAGTTGCTGATCACCCAAAATGGTGTTATGTGACTTGCAGCCATCATAACTGGGTCATAAATTTGGGGTAGTCCATTGTAACTTTAAATGGTGATAAGTCAAGAACTACCAGTATCTTTTTCATACCATCCCAAATGGCATTCCCTATTATTCAACTCACACAAACCTTCAGGAAAAAGGCCACTATGTCTTTTCTTAATCATACACTAGGAATTTTGAAAACTGTCTCTCCCCAAGATTAAAACCCAAGCAAAGGAGACTGCTATTTTGTCTAAAGCAATTAAATCATGAAATTGAGCCATTAATAAAAGTCACTTTAAACATCAAGACATTATTAGAGTTATCAGGATGCCGTTTGAAAGTGTTTTTTTTTAATTGTTCTTATCCTTGCTTTTACAATAATCCTTGAAACAGAATCAGAGCCACAAGAATAATGTGCCTCCTTTGTGAGCTGACAGCTCTAAAATATCTTTAGTGTTTGTTGCTATTCATTAAAGTACCTTTTAAATGATCCCAACCACATAAAGTTCTTCCTGGGTATTAGATGATGTACCCTTTTTCCTGAGCCATCTTCTCCCATTACTGACCTGAAGACAGTAAAAGTAGAAGGGAGCAGATAGGCACTTGTGTCCTTATGAACTCTGGACTTCCCCTTCATTAAAAACTGCTGAAATATTGCCAAGATTCTCCTTTAACTTGGGACATGGCCAATTATACTAAAGGCACAGAAGACGTAAGGGCAAACTGCTTTGCAGGGACAGACCCTGAAGAAGAACACGGTAGCCATGCATGTCACACTAGTTGGAGGTGCCCAGAGTGTATAGCACCTTTTAACGAGGTTTTAGTAAATAGGTCCCTGTCACCTGTGACAGGGTTCAAGCTACTCACTGGAGGAACATACTATCTGTGGCATCTCAGTATCATTTTTCAGCAGCTGAGACTGGAATCTTCAGTGCTTTCTACACCCCCTCGGTGTATTTTTCAACTAAGGGCTTCATTTCTTTTTCAGGATCTGGGTGTAGTTGAGGACATGACATAGAAAAGGTTGATTTTACAAGTATGGTTTAAAAACAAAAAATGGTTTCCCGATAAAAATGGTTTTAGATATTTTTCAGTCCCGTGACTTCTGAATTTGTCGGTGTAATGCTTTTATTTATTTATTTTCGATTAAACAACATTAAAATTGGCTGCGTTGCCGAAACAGAATCTTGAATATTGCTTGAGTGCTTGCCTTTAATCTCAATGAGAAGGTGTCCAATGTCAATGTTACTGCCAGAACCACCACAATCATACACTTACAAATCATCAAACTATTTCGTAAAGTGCTGTTTTCTCAATTCAACTATCATCTTTGTGAATAATTGATTAAACTAAAAAGAAAATCCTCTGCACTTTTTCTAACAGTAGTCAGAACTCAGCAACCAAAGTCAGCAAAAGCAGGAACAATATTGTTTTACTGGTACTTACTGAACAATTGTATATGGAGCTAATGTATTATTTACCGAAGATGTTTGCACACTACTGTCTTTGAGAACTATCTCAAAGCTGTTTGCAAAATACAAATAACAATAATAAAAACAGTAATTTATGAATGAGAGAGAAGAAAAGCAAAAGCCAAGGATCCATTTATTTAAACAGTTCTATAGAGAAGGCCTAGATCTGTGATAGAGAACCTATGGCACACAGAGCCATTTGTGCCAGCACATGAGCCACAGGCAAACTTACCTCACTGCGCATGCATGCACCTCACAGCTGATTTTTCTGCTGGTTTTAGGCCTTTTTTGGCCTCCAGGAGGCTTGGAAAAAGCCTTTGCAAGGCTTTTCAGGAAGAGTAGGCCCATTTTGTCACTTCCTATAATACCGGAAGTGATGAAATGAGCATATTATTCATTCTGAAAAGCCTCACAGAAGCTTTTTCCAAGCCGAAAAATCAGCTGTGAGGCGCAGCGCAGGTAAAGGGGTAGTGAGGGTGGGGATTGCACACGTATGCACAGGGGCAGGGGCACATTGCATTCTAGGTGCTGGCACGTGAGTGCACGCAATTTTTGGCACAGGAGCCCAAAAAAGATTAGCCACCACTGGCCAAGATTAAAAAAAGTAGGTCTTCAATAACCACCTAATCACCACTAAAAGATATAAGTTCTTCACTTGGTGCCACTCTGAAATTCTTGGTTGAAGTAGTCCTTGACCTATGACCACAATTGGAACCAGAACTTCCATTCCTAAGCAAGAAAACTGTACTCACATCCAATTTTATGACATTTTTACAATGGTTCTTGAACAAATCATAGCAATTGAGTGAATCCCCCATTGACTTTCTTGTTAGAAGATTGATGGGAAGGTTGCCAATGATGATCACATAACCCAGGATGTTCTGACTATTATGCAGGTAGTCTTACAACAATTCACTTAGTGACCATTCAAAGTTACGACGGCACTGAAAAATGTTACTTATGACTATTCTTCAGAGTTACCACTTTGGAGCATCCCCATGATCATGTGATCAAAATTCAGCCGCTTGACAATTGATTCATACTTATGATGGTTGCAGTGTCATGTGGGGTCATGTGATCAACTTCTGCGACCTTCTGACAAGCAAAGTCAATGGGGAAGCCAGATTCACTTAGCAACCAGGTTACTAACTTATCAACTGCAGTGATCGATTTAACAACAGTGGCAGGAAAAGTCGTATAATGGGGCAAAACTCACTTAACAAATGTCTTACTTAACCAAAAACATGTGGAGCTCAATTGTGGTCATAAGTCGAGGATTACCTGCCAAGTTGCCAACCACCCAGATTTGATCATGTGAACATAGGGTTGCTGTGAAGCTCATAAATGTGAAGAGCAGTTTCAGTGCTGTTGTAACTTTGAATGGTCACTAAACAAATGGTTATAAGCCAAGGTTTTCCTGTACTAAGACCTCTCCCTATGAACGTAACGATACAGCTGGCCTATTACAACAGAAGTCATCTGCCCCCTTATGCTCCTTAAGCCACTGTAGATCTATGCAGGGGTGGGCTTCAAAAATTTTAGCAGCGGGTTCTCTGCCCAGTTGCTTGGGTGGGCGTGGCCATGGTGGGCATGGATTAGTCGGCCTTCTGCACCACGGCCCTGTTTTTGCCCTCCCCGGGCTCCGGAGGCTTTCCTCAAAGCTCCAGGAGGATGAAAATTGCCACCCTGGGCTCCAGAGGCCCATTTTTCAACCTTCCCAAACTTCTGAGAGGCCCGTTTTTTGCCTTCCCCAAGCCTCCGTGCACGCCCTGCACTTACCTGCATCCAGAACGGGCTGCATGGGAACTCCTAGGAGGGGCAGGGTAGGCGGGGCCAACCAGGAATGGGATTTGGACCACTGGATCTATGCAAAACCTTATCCTAGCTTATAACCTAATTGCCAGTCAGCACCAATGAATTTATCTCTGCCGAAGTTATACTACCATGTTTCTCATATAATAAGGCCGGGTCTTTTTTTTTTTTTTGAGCCCCGAAAAAATTGCTAGGCCGGTTTTTCGTGGTGACTTAATTCCCCCCCCCCTTGCATCTTCAGGCGGGCGGGCGGCGATGGCTTGGATGTTGACCTCAGCGTTGGTGGGGCATTTCGTATCGGGGTCAACACAGGCAGAACCATATCTGGGTGTACAACAAAAGTAGTTCCTAACGGCAAGCCCCCTCCCATTCCCCCCCCATTTCACATGTTTTAATATAGGCCTTAATTTGGGGTGAGGGGCTTAATTTCATTTCATGCCTATAAAACATGCTGGGACTTCCTATTGGGGGAGGCCATATTGTTGGAGAAACAGGGTAACTGAAGTAAGAAATCAGCTCACATGTAGCATGAAAAAGACCCTGCATCACTACAAATGCTTTTTCTATTTGGGGAGCTCAAAAGTGGGATTAGTCAAGCCATCTACAGGTACTCCTCAACGTAACCACAACCAACATAACCACATTTGTTAAGTAAATTTTGCCCCATTTTATGAACTTTCTTGCCAGCATTCTCAAGTGAACCATTGCAGTTGTTCAGTTAGTAACCCAGTTGCTAAATGAATCTGGCTTCCCCATGGACTCTGCTTGTCAGAAGTGACCATGGGACATTGCAACCACCCCAAATATGAATCAAATAAGCGTATGAATTCTGCTCATGTGACCACGGGGATCCTGAAAGGTGAAGAACGGTCATAAGTCACTTTTTTCAGTGCCATTGCAACTCTGAGCATTCACTAAATGAACTGTTGTAAGTCGAGAACCTGCCCTGTAGAGGACTGGAGGGATGACAAAATGAGAATAGAGACGATATTGGAAGTAGAATATAGCAAGTGTGTGTGTGTGTGAGAGAGAGACATGCATTGTGTCCAATTATAACATCTAAATATAGCAGTGTTTTTAAGGATACTCATGTTTTTGCCATTCACTTCAGTGAGGAAATTAAAAAGCTGCATATAGAAAAATAAAACTAACACGGGAGGTTTATCTCTTAACGACCTTCCTTGTGCTATTTCTCTCTAGAAACCTATAAGATCAGGGCACCCAGGGCTTTTTCCTTCATTTTTTTAAGAAGTGGACAGCCTGAACTTTTAATGGCTCGCAAATAGAACGTATTTCTGTCAAATAAGGAGAAGGAGCAGAAACATCTGGAAATAAAACCAACCTGTTTGTGAACCAGCAGCCAAACGGGGTAATGACAGTCTGAGAAGACTTGTTGTTCACTAGGTGATATCACCTTCAGGGAATCCCCAAGGCTCTGCCAGCAAAGCCTCTTTGCTTAAGTAGGGGGCACAAGCTAAAAATAGGCATCTCAGAAAAGTTAAAGAACTTTTGGATGGAGAAGAAGAGTGGGGAAGGCGAGAGGGACAGACTGGAGAGAGGAAACTGAATCTTGCTTATTTCAACTGCACCAGTCCACCCTGCGAAAACACAAAAAAGTATGCAGACCAGGCAAAATGTGTACTATCAACAGGCTAACTCTAGACTGCAATGAATGGTACTTATTGCTGACCTTTTTTTTATAAAGAATGAAAAAAATCTGCCCTTTGCTCCATTTTTAGTCAACTGACAAAAATGGAAATGAAAAGACTCTTATTTTGAATGGCCACAAGGACACACCTGCTGTTTTCCATTTCTGAATAGCTTCATTTACCTACAGTGTGTGATGAACTACAAGGAACCAATCATCCACAACAGGATATGAACTATAGTCTGAACAAGTGCTCTTTTTCGCATTCAAAATAATATAGAGGAAAAAAATAAACCCACCTGAATCTCCCTAATATATTAATATTTGTATTTTTAATATTGTGGAAAGCAGCAAACAAGAACCAATTTATAAATATTTGTTAATACCTACATCAGTTTGAACTCTTGATTTAATACTTTAATAATCTTCATTAAATCAGAATGCCTGCTAGATGGCAAATGGAATTTTTGAGCACCAAAAACATATGTGAAAAAATTATTTTGTTGTTCAGCACTGTTTTTCTGATTGCATCCATTATTGCCTGAAACTTGTACACAACTTGGATGCAGGACATTTTGTCTTATATGTGAAGTCTGCTAAATTAAGATCCATTAAATAGAGAATTTACTATATTTTCAAAGATGAGCATCCAAGAGATGCTCTCATTTTAATTTAAAATGCTATTATGCAGATCATTTTATTTTTTTCAGATTATCACAGATTACTAGTGTATTTGTCACAAACTGCATGAACAGAACCAAGGATTTTAAGGAAACAATAATGGTCCCCCTGGCCTCCCACAATGGCTTCCTGAAATTTGGATATTCCTTTTCATAGCCATCTCCACAATCGTACTAATATCTGTCAAAACAGACTCATTTGTTTTTCTCTAATGAATTCTTCCTTTGAAATCACTTTGATTGGCATCAATAAAATGTCAATCATACCCAATCTTAATTATGCAAGTTACTTCTGACTTTCACAAAGATTGAAAGTTGTAAGTCAACTGTGGGCTTGAAAGGGATAGTCTACATGCATATATACACACCAGCTACAAAGAATCCAACCTTATGCAGACATAAACCAGATTATCATAACACACATAACTTCACACCACTTTGTATCTGGCACAGACCTTTATATACTTCAGTTTTTATGAGATTCTTCTGCAACTCTTCACCATCTGCTTTGGATGAAACAATTTTGGGTAATTGTGTATCATCTGTTAAACGTCACTGAAAGCCAATCTAAATTTTTCCTTGGCTACCTCTGCTTTGGAGATAATATGTAGCTAAAGACAATAAGTTGCTTAAAAGTTAGTTCATTCTAGCCCAAAAGCATGCGGCTGATGTTTTATTTTTCATTAACAAGAATTTTCACAAGATACAAAATTAAAGAACTGTTTATTTTTAAATGCACTAATTATATTAATGCCAGTGCCTTAAATGGAGACATGATTCTCTCCTCTGAAAAATATATGATAAGGTCTTTTATTTATATGCACTATAATTATATAACTTTTAATAACAGAGTATTTCCTTGGATAATTCAAGAACTAAAGTTAAACTTTACAAGCATTACACTTGTTTCATAAGTATTCAGAAGTTTATCCATTGCATTGAAAAAGATACGTTGTCTTTCAATTGCAATTAGGAATCTAACCTAAGTTTGGGGAATTTTGACGATACAGATGCAAAGATAATTTGCATCTACTCATCCTGTTACTTGAAATAGATATTTATATCATAGCTTTGCAATGCTTTCTAGCATTATTATATACACCTTTCTGCTACAAAGAATAAAGGCAGTTTAGAAATGCTTTGTTCTTAAAAAAATGTTTCATATTTTCAAATTTTAAATGAAATTAATTAAATTAGGACAGTAATTAGAGTTATTTTGCTACACAATAGCTGCTAATAGATTTACTAGTTAGCAAAATTAATTGTCCAGAGGTGAGCAGAAAAATCTGAGGAAGAGCCAGGTCAGAAGCAATCTAACATATATTTCAATCCGACTGGGCCTTTAAAACCAAGTGGTATCCTATTGATTTGCAGTTAATTGCCTACCAAATAGCACATCACCTGAAAGCAGCAGAGATCATAATTAGCAACTTTTTCCTTGTCATTTCCTTCAATAGTATGTACATTTCATTGCCATTTGCAACCTGTAAGCACATACACAAATAATAATTTGGCAATTTTTTTTTTTCTGTGCAGGAACAATTAAGCTGCTACTCTCTTGTTCTCAGGTAATTATTTCCAATTTTGCAGCATGAATAGCTTTGTTTTCCCAATAGTTATATGTAGAATTCTGAACTGCTGTTAATGTGATGCATATTTATAATGTTCTGACGTTTCTTCTGATTCCTCTACAGTAAGTTGTAAGTAGAATGATTTTTGATGTGAGCTGCATGATCTTTCAGAAAATCTTTTATGGTAATGCATGTGACTAAATCAGCAATATGTATAGTGGAATATCCTGCTATTTCTTTTCCCCCATCTTTATTCATTCATTTCATATCATGCCCTAGCAAACATTTTCCTGCTTGCCCATTTCACTTCCTTTCCATTATCTAATGTAATCATGCAACCATTAAACAAAATATACCAGGAAGCCTGTTTTTTTCCTGTCTCTTTGCATACTTATGTGTAATGATGATTACATGGTATGAAATTCTGCAATAAATTTTAACCTTTCTCGTGATTCAGAAAATGCAAAGATAAAAAACGGGAGTTCCCAACTTCTGAGAAAAATCTATTCACAAAACTGCTTCCATGAGATAAATAATTACAAAACATTGATTTATCAGATTGCTAGCTGTCACTTGTTTTATCTTCCAATAAATCTTCATTTTCTGTCTTTATTTCTGTGCTGTCACAATCAAAAGAAGGCTACTTGTGGCTTTATAGGACAGCTGCAGATTAAATAGCTGCAAGAACAACATAAAATTAAAAGCCTAACAAGATAAAGTACAAATAAAATGTATAAAAATAAAGATGGCAACAGCACCTGTATATAATCAGGGAGGAGCTCCCTTAAATAATTTGATCTTCAGGAATTTGGGGGGGGGGGGACTAAAAGCAAATCAAATTGTCCTTTAGAGAAGCTGTAACCTCCTATAATTACAACTCAACTCCCATCTTAACTCTCACAGCCTATAGGACCAGGCAAGCATAGTGATCACATTGCTTCCATGGATTGAGGTGACATGAACTTTGATTATAACAGACTCTGAGTTGTTACATGACTTCTGCCAGTGTCTTCTTATAGATATTAAAAAGCAGGGAACTTGTTCTTCTATTCTGGGCAGGTAGATATACTTCCAAAATACAAAGAGGACCATACATATCTACAGAAAGTAAGGAAGACATAGGCCAGATAAAAAGCCTTTTCTGTTGGGACCTCTGGACTTTAAAAATCTTTGCCTTCAAAGTTTCAAACATTTCCTTTGCCTTAACAAGTCATGAAGCTGTTGGGAAAAAAATAATTCAACCATGCTGTCAATCAGGTTGAATGTTTCTGATGGTCCTCTGAGAGATTTCCATCAATTCCTTGTTTTTTTTCTTTTGTTTATTTTTAAACAAGTTGGCAGGTTACAAAACCTGTGAAATAAATACGTTTTCCAAAGAAGCTTGTGGAATGCAGTAGTATTCTCAGAAAAAAATGATTTTGCTGGAATCTGGCACTTTGCTTTGCATCTTGCCGGTTTCAAAGTGACATGGGACAGGAGTTATCTTTGAGCACGGAAAATATTTGGAGGAACATTGTGCTGTCTAGACATTATATTGGGACCCAGGTATAAAGCTATGTTGCAACTGAAATTCAAAATTAGCATTCCTGAAATTCCAAAAACCAGAAATCCTAAAGTCCAGCATAGGAACCAGTAAATGAAAAACAAGTAAACAAAGTTATTATTTAGAAACTTTGCAGATGTGAAATGTGAACAACTCACAACACAAGTACTTTTCACTGGACATCTGAGCAATTATGAAACCTGTCTTTCAAAATAGGATTTCAAGTCTTTATTTCATGCTTGAAACATTTTAAAGTGAGACAAAAAGCCTGTTTCACTTTTGGGCAAGATGATTTGCAAATGTTGTATTTATTTTGAAGTGAAATATTTTGCCCACCCTGTATAAACTGGGTATTTACATTATCACTCAAAACATAGTGAGATAGATACCTCTTCCCAGTTTATATTCTGGAGGGAGAAGGAACCTGTGGAGAAAGGGGTTGGAGATGATGAGCCCTAAATTACCATCTACACAGCTTTCTAGGAACCGGCCACAATATACCCCTATCAATGGGTATCTTCTCACACTATTAATAATACAAATGAAAAACACATAAGCCCTAACGTCTACTTCTAAGACCATTTAGTGGCCAATGAAGCAGTCCAATGGAGAAATTGAACAAATCAAATCTAAAACACTATTGTGCATCTAATACACAATATTTATAGTGCTCTTCATTCCAAACAGAATATCCTCCTTTTTCGTTCAGTTTTGTTTCCTCTTTTCTTTTCTTCTCATTCTTCTCCTCTTCCTGCTTCCCCCACCCCTTGGAAATTGGTTTTTTATTCTGCATGTTGCAACCTGGGAGTTTAGAATAAAGAGGAAGTCTCATGTAACTAAAAAATAAATAAAATGCAGATTTGAAGTCCTGGTGGAAAAATGTATGAAATTTGTTAAAATTCCATGTGTAAATATGATGTACTACGCAAACCAAGTAAATATTTGCCTTTATGTACTGCAATAGGACAAAAGAAGCAAACCACAATATGGGTGTCTGGTATTTACAAACTATTGAAAGCTTACATTTTTACCTTGTTATTCTTTTATCCCTTCATCACATAAATATATGCAGATGTAATATTTTGCATTGCAAAATTGTCACATGAACCAAATTGAAACATTAGTATATGAAACTTTTGCATGGGCAAGCAGGGTTAAATTTAAAAAATACCTTTTAAAACAGGAAACACATGTTAGTTTTCTTCCTCTTCCAAATCTCTTATCTGCTTCTCACTTTATCTGGGTGACAAGATTAAGATGCATAAAGCCTACATCAGGGGTGTCCAATCTTGGCAACTTTAAGACTTGTGGACTTCAACTCCCAGAATTCCTCAGCCAGTCTTAAAGTTGCCAAGGTTGGACACCCCTGGCCTACATGAATTTACCCTTTAACAAACGTGAGACTTCTCCCCTCTCTCTGCTCTTTTAAAATAAATAACCCATATCTGTTCCTTGGGAATAAGATGTATTGAAGTATTCCTCTATGTCACATGAATGTCTCTCAAGTATATTAGAGGACACAATTCAGCAAGAACCCGCAAGATACAATGCCATGTTCACCACTAATTAAAGTCCCATGCCTATAGGAAGAAGAATGCACTGATTTAGGATCTATTCCATCTGCATGTTGGGGAGGTTTCTGTTGGATTATTTGTATTTCCTATCCTGTTATCCAACTGCCAGCCAAAATGCATGCAATATTCCACAAAATTGTAATTTCCAAATCTGCTAATTCAAAATTCCATTAACATATCAACATATAATATCCAAAGATTTTCTTTCCATTATTTATTAAAACCTGCCTTTCCTCTGGGAACACCTAACAGCATACTATCTTCATTTTATCTACATAACAAACATCTGGTGTGCTAGGTTACAAGTAAAGGTTTCCCCTGTCTAGTTGTATTTGACTCTAGGGGACAGTGCTCATCTCCATTCTTTAGCCAAGGAAGCCAGCGCTGTCCAAAGACAATTCTGTGGTTATGTGTGGGAATAAACTTTGACTTCAGTATTGGGTAATGATTAGTCTAAGACCTTATACATACATGTCTGCCTAAGGGTCACTGAGATAAGCAAGGAAATTAAAAACAAACACCAGAAACAATTAAGCAGCTCAGACAATTGTAAACAGTTTTGTGTGCTATATCTAATTATTGTAATCCACAATGTGAATGCTTACTATGTATGAATTTCTCAATAAAAGGGGGCACTAGAATTTGCTCTAGACTCCCATCCCGAGTACACCAGCCTCTGTGTCTCATTCTTTCCATGGGAGTCCACCACATCATGTAACCAGCATGACTAGAACCCGAGGTACACGGAATGTTTTTATCTTCTCAACAAAGTAATACCTATTTATCTACTTGCATTTGCATGCTTTCAAACTGCTCGGTGGGCAGGAGCTGGGGCAAGTAACAGGGGCTCACCTTGTTATATGGTGCTCGAGTCTCAAAGGTGGCTGTTGACTTTCCAGCCAACAAGCCCAGCATCTTAACTGCTGAGCCATCAGGCCCCTTAGGTTACAGTCCACTAACCTTAAATATCTCAGCATGTTTGTGTGACTCTAGAAAATTGTGGCTTATTCGGCTAATAACCAAAGTATTAATCCTTTGTATCAATCAGTGACCCAAATCAGTTCAAGGATAAGCAGTCCAGCACAATCTGAATACTGTACAAATCAGTCCTACAAAATAGCCCATATTAAGAAATCAATGCCTTGTAGATCATTAGTGCTTTTAATGGAACAGATGAAGGAACAGAATCTTCTAAGTCCAAATGTGCTTTCTCTTTCTTCTCTTTATTTTTGTATCAACTAGGAAGGAGCTTGTTTGAGATGTTTTCCCATATTACTTTTGTTGGCCTGGGTTCAGGTCCCTTTTGTATGATTGATGTCTTCAGTGGCTCTTTCTCCTGTCTCTCATGGCCATTTTCTCTGCCCTCCACAGATAACAAATAATTATTCACTTAAGTGCATCAAGAGCATGTATTCTCTGCCCTTATAATAAACAATACTACAGTGTGTCTGCGTGTATTTAAGAACATGAAACAAAAAAACATAACTTGAAATCTAATCGAAAATATAGGTGATGACATATGATAATATATATTTATATTACACTTTAATAATGCCACCTGGCATTATTTATCAACAGCCAATTAATATTAAACTCACTTCATACATATTTGCATTATTTCTTCAAACACCTTATTAGGTAAAGCTCTCCATACTTAATTGTTGTTTGCTGAGGATGACTTGATTTCATGCCAAGAACTTCATAATAATTGTTGTTTGCTGAGGATGACTTGATTTCATGCCAAGAACTTCTTACTATTCCTTTCTATGTGCGCTCTTCAATATTGTATTAAAAAAAGTTATTCTGTGTTTTTCAGTTTCATGTAACTTAATAGAGAGCTCCATCCATGACCTCATTTGTTCTGGAATCTTGACTGTGGCAGGCTCCTCTTGGTGCAGACCAGTGGCCGTGGGAGTAAATGTAGCTTCGGGTGTCCGTCTGGTCATTTGTCCAGGGGCCTGATGCCCCTGGGGTGAGCTGTGCCTGGAGAGGGAAGAGTAATCTGGAGGAGGAGGGGTGTAGAGATAGAAAGAATGGAGGGTGGGAGGGCTGGAGGCAGCGGTTGTTACTCCCTGGATCGCCTATCGAATTCCTTCTCCAATGCCTTATGGTGCCTTAAGGTGTCTCTTTGAGAGGCCTTGGAAGCTTCCTTAGCCTATCTGCCCAAATGGTAAGACTTAGATTTGGCCTTCAAGGAAGGGCCTTTAGCGGAATTGTTGCCTGCCATTTTAAGAAGTAAGGATCATATGTAAGGATACTAAAGGCAGTTGGCTTGCCTAGGGTTCGGCCTGCAGCAAAGGCCAAGTGTCCTTTCAGCTGGTCCGCGCCCCCTTTTGGAATTTAGATATATATATAATCTATATTATTATTATTATTATTATTATTATTATTATTATTATTATTATTATTATTATTATTATTATTATTATTATTATTATTAATAATAATAATAATAATAATAATAATAATAATAATAATAATAATAATAATAATAATATAAAAATATGTAAATTGATCAAATAAATTCGGATCTCGGTCCAAGGAGGGTAGTAACCCAGGTGATTATTTATCCAATTAGTCAAATGAATGCCTGAGGCCGATGCACAAGGTTCAGAGATAAGGCCTCCAGCAGCTTTTACTCCCAGACAAAAACCGGGAGGGGGTGCTGCTGCTGTTACTTCGCCCTGAGCACAGCTGCGGAATAGCCAACAATATTCTTAACAACAGAAATATCAGGAATGCAGATATAACAAATGCTCTGAACGGGCTGGGAGGCCTGTTTTGGCGAGCTAGGAACACTCGCAGCCAAGAAATGAGGCCGGAGGAAACAAAATGGCAGCCGCCTATGGATCTCACTGTCAAGGCTGCTCAGGACGGAACTAAGCCCCTCCGGCAAGCTTAGAATGCTGAGAGGAGCAGCGAGGAGAAATTCGCCCCTTCCTGGGACAATCAGCGTTCGTTGGGGGGAAAACCAGCAGCGCTTGCAGCGCGATTAATTCAAGCCGCTAACGAGGGCGGCATGGAAAGTGGCAGGAAAATCAAATCGAGGAAAAAGGGGGGGGTTAGCGCACGAGCACTGCTAAACCGCCCGCTTTTTTTCCCCTTGAGGGCAAGGAACGCACTCCCCTTAATCTAGAGACACAACCAAATGCACAGAGGCTAAAGGAAAAATAATATTAAGCAAACCTTAAGTGAAATTGGAAGAGTCCTGAATCGGCCAAGGAGTGTTATCAGAAACAGCCTAACTCTCACGAGGCTGAGCATAAACTGGGGAACATTGTAAGGGAGCCACGTGATGGAAGGTGGAGCGTTCCTCAGTAATTAAGCTCAGCCTACAACAACACAGACTGAAGCACCTCCCACTCTCTGGATGATCCGAGCAGCTCTAAGGAGAATATACTGATTCTGTAAACCACTTAGAGAAGACTATAAAGCACTATGAAGTGATATCTAAGTCTAAGTGCTATTGCCACCCTGTCCTTTTTAATTTCCTGGATGCAGATGGATAACCATAGTATTATAAGCATTGCTGGAGAAGAGGGACTGTTGGCCTGATTTAATAATCTCTTTTATCTTTGCAAGTCCATTTAGCGATCGTCTTGGACTCTTATAGCTGCCCCACATTTACCACTGAAAATCCAATGTTCTTGGCAACCTACTTGGAAACTTTTCTCTCGTGTTTGGAAATAGAGCCATAAAAAGTAGTAGTAAACAAATGAGAAACATGCTGGATGTATGAGTTTAAGGACTAGTTATCCAGTATATTAAAGTATACGTCAGGAACATTTTGGAATATATCCTTTTAGCTTTTAAATGGCATCTTTTCATCTCTTTAAATTCCCTACTTCATGAGAAAGAATGGTTCTGGGTGAAAAAAAATACAGACATAGATGGTTCTGAAGATTTGAACTTCAATTAAAAAGAAAGAAAATGTTGGAAACTTATTAGAATGTGCTATTATATCTATTAAGCCTTCCATAACTTTCCATTTAGAAAGAAAACAACTGGCCTTTGTTGAAGGAAGAATATTTGATTTATTTAAATAAATACAAGGCTGTCCTCTGGTTGGTTTTACTCATTTTTCTGACTGTACTTAGGGTTTATACAGACAAAAACAGAGGTTTCAAACCCTAAAAAGATTGTCTACTGCTGTTCTAACCCAAGGAGAACAGCCTATGACCCTTTTGGGCGGGACACCTTCTGGAGATCCTTCGATCTGATTTTATTAGCATTAGCTGCTGAAATTTGCACCATGACATCCTAAGAACCTTAGTATAAGCTTAAAGTAGGTTGAGCACAATTAAGCATTTAAAAAAAACTTTAAATTCACTCAAAATGATGCTGTGGATTGTAATGGTACCCTCTCAAGGTGTACTTAAGGTATCTTGAATCTGAAACATACTATAAACTTTTAGCAACTTCCATGAAATAAATGCACTCTATCCTCTTCCTCACATCTGCAGGAGTAAAATAAAACTAGGTTGTAGTTTGAACTGATATTTAATGCTTATACTGTGCAAACGTTTTTAGAAAATAAGCGGTTCAAGAACTCATGTTCACAAAAGAAAGGAATGCACTTTTTGTTAACTTATCAAATAAATATCCATGCTGCAGAATTTATATTATATATAAACTAAAGTCTATACATCCTGGTAGCATTATTATACATTGTTATGGAGTAGCCATAAAAATTTCACAGTGCTTCCATAAACTAAATGTCACAGAATGAGAAAGGTCACTCCAAGAATAGTTTTTTAACTACAGTATGTAACTTTTATCTTAGTTCTAATTTCCATGAATAGGTTTAATGTATCTTAAAGAACAATTTCACCATGGGCTAATCAAATAGAAAAGATTGTCATATGGTTAAAAACATGCTCTTTAGAAACATTAATGTGTCTGTGTTTTCCCCAAAGGGTTAACGTAAAGAAGGAGACACTAATTTAACAATAGAAAATGAATTAAATTATTTCCTCAGAATTTAAAAATAAGCATCTCATGAATTAACTCATTGCAGATGGATGCTGGGAATTCGGTAACAAAATAATGATGTCTGCATGCTTCATACTAATTGTCAGGGGAATACATCTTCAACATTTTCCAGACAGCTGTTCATTGTTGGGTTGCCGTATCAAACCCTGTTGCACAAACCATATTAATGATTGGAAATCAAGTCATTATTTGGAAGATAATGCTTTTTGTCTCTTGCTTAAAAATTGTATACTGTATATAACATCGCAACATTATCTAATACTGAAATACTCCTTTATAAGCTTTATTGAAGTTTGCCCCAGAATAATGAGTTCAAGATTTCAAAGCAAAAAGTTCTTCAAATGCACACTAATACACACTTCAAATGCACACTAATACTAAAATCGTTCCAAAATGATTTTAAAAAGAGCATGTAAGATTTATGTTCAAACCAAATCACATCTAGATGCATTTTACAAAAATATGGGGATTTGGATTTGTTCCGCATACAGAGAAAGTCTTGCAGCAACAAGATTTTTTGGGTCTATACTTTATCCAAGGGAATTCACTCTCAGGAACAAGTTTACTTTTTAAATGCTTTGGGTACTTCAAAATTCTTCAATGGTTTTACTGAACAGAGAAATACTATAAATATTCCTGGAGATGAATAATTTAAAAAAAATATTTAAGTTTCTACTGTTTGGGATATCAGGAAAAGCATGTTTCTTTTTATTCCTTACTGAATAAGCCTATATTAACTTTCAATGGTGGTGTTAAAAAAAAACCCCCACAAATTTAAAATTTAACTTTTACTATTGATATGAAAAACATCCCATAAACATGTCATATATAAAAATTCTCTTAATAAAAGGAACAAAGACAAAAAGGAAGAGTTGCTTGGAAATTTGGCGCATGGCTACAAGAACTAAAAAAATTGGTCAGATTGCCCCAAAACAAAAACAAAGTTAATTAAAAAATGTTAGCTAATAGAAAGTAGCAATAAACCAATAATCCAAAACAGACTGATCAGATGTACGTTTAATCTTTTGATGTTATGCAATAATTTTATTGGATTTTTATTTATTTATCCTTCATCTTCAAAGGTTTCAGTCAAGATCAAAATATCCTCATTGTTAGCAGTTGTGCAGGCTTAGTTCTAGCTGATCAGCATGAAAAAGTAATCTGGGTTTCCCAATTCACAAAAAGAACAGCAAACAATATCTACATGTTCCCCACATGTGTTGTTAAAGGTTACTGTGAATATTCACACTGCCCACAAAGTATTCTTCCTTGCAACCAAATGAAAAGTGCTATCCACCAATTCTTGGCCAACAGAAAAGTATGTCAGTGTCAACATCATTTGCTGGCCCTGTTGCTGAACTCTGTTCTGCCACACCAAGTGCAGCAAATTTTCCCTTCTTTAATCATTAATGGTGCACTAAGTTAAGGATGGGGATTGGTGGATTCTCCAACTTTGTTTCCTCTCTCACCAAGCACCTCCTGCTTGGGGGTGGGGGGAGAAATCACCAATCATTCTTTTAAATTTAGGATGGGGAAGCATGCTATAGGTTTAGATGGATACTTAGTGTCGTGTCCGCAAAAAGACGATCAGAGTCGGTGACTTTCATTCAAAGCTCTTTATTAACAATGGGAGAACCGAACCGGCGAAAGGCAAAAAGCCCGCGGCTTTTATACCTTTCGCAGCGGCGGCCGCGGCCAATGGCAACGATTCAAGTCTCCCGCTCTTGGTTTGCACCAATCGCGGGAGACTTCAATCGGGCCAATCAGCGCGGCTCGCCTGGCCAATCAGAAATCCCCGCGCCTTAGCCAATCAAGGCTCGGGGATTTCGAGTATACCAATTCAAGACATAACACCCCTCCCCTCTTGGTATGGTCCATCACGTGGTGTAGTCACGCAGGTAGGCGGGGCTCCGTCGAGTCCTAGTTGACCTGCGCAACTCACTTGCTTGCTGTAACTCGGCCGGAGCGGTCATCTTTTTGGCTGCTCCTGCCTCTGTGCGAACCGGCTGGATGATCGGGCCGGTTCTTTCGCCGTGGCTCCCACCTGGGCCTACCGGGTCGGTTGAGTCACGGATTTCGCCGCTCCCGCTTGGCTTCTCCGAGTCGGTAGAGCTGGCCAGACTGCTCTTCTCCGGAGGGGACTCGCGATGGCTGTGTTCCGGTGAGTATTTCTGTTTTATTTTTTCCTGCGATTGTCTTTCCGGGTATTCCCTCCCCCCTTGGTTCGTGTCTTGGGGGTTGAGGTCAGTCGCTGTTCGTGACCTGAGCTGGTCGATATGTCGCTTCCAGGCTCGCCCGTCGATGGTTTGGAGCCGGTACGACCGTGGACCAGTGACTTGAGTTATGACGGCTGGGATCCATAGGGGGTCCCCCGTCATGTTTTTTGCATAGACTAAGTCACCTGGGTTAAATGTCCGGTACCTGGAGCTGGAGTCTGGGGGCTGCTCCGGGTTATAAGTCGGGTGCAGTCTGTCGAGTGGGGACCTCAGCTTTCTGCCCATCAGAAGCTCTGCAGGACTCTTGTTGGTTGTAGTATTGGGAGTGATGTGCTGTATGAAGAGCAGTCGGTTGATTTTGTCGCTGATCTCCCCGTGGTCCATTTTCCGGAGGGTCTTTTTCGTAAACTGGACCATCCGTTCCGCCCTACCGTTCGCCGCCGGATGCGCCGGTGCTGTTAATGCGTGGCGGATACCCCTTTCTGCCAGGAACCGTTCAAAGTCGATGGAAGTGAACTGGGGCCCGTTGTCCGAGACGACGACGTCTGGGAGGCCGTGTGTGGAAAACAGTTTACACAGTTCTTTTACGACGGCCTCTGTGGTAGTGGACTTCATGTCGCTAACTTCTAACCAATTGGAGTACGCGTCAACCGTGATCAAAAAAGTATGTCCATTTGTGGGGCCAGCAAAGTCAAGATGGATTCTGGACCAGGGCCCCCGTGGTGTTTCCCAGTCCCGGATAGGTGCTGCGGGTGGGCTGGATCTGGTCTCCTGGCACCGGTGGCATTTGGCGACCCATGCCTCAATTTGTTTGTCCATTCCTGGCCACCAAGCATAGCTTCTGGCCAGGGCTTTAGTCCTGACGATGCCAGGATGACCCTCATGTAGCATCTCCAAGACCCTTTCTTGCAATCTGTCCGGAATTACCACCCGGTCACCCCATAGGATACACCCTCTCAGTAGTGAAAGTTCAGTCTGGCACTGGCGGAATGTTTTAAAAGTCTCGTCATTGTCTTTTTCCGGCCAGCCTTTTTCTAACCAGTGTAAGATTCGTGCCAGGCGCCTGTCCTTAACGGTTTCTCTGGCAAAGTCAGATGCGGTAATAGGTAAGCTCTCGATACTTAGGGTGTTTGTTGTTGGTGCTGGGTCAGGTTCAGTGTCAGGTAGAGGCGAGCGGCTTAAGGCGTCCGCGTGCGAAATTTTCTTACCTGGCTTGTGTAACAGTTCGTAACTGTAGGCTGCCAGGAATTCAGACCATCTTGTCATCCGGGGTGACAAGATGTTTGGCGTGGCTCGGTTTCCGGCGAGGATGCCCAGCAATGGCTTGTGATCCGTCATGATGGTGAACGGGCGGCCATACAGGTATTCGTGAAAACGTTTAACGGCGGCAACTATAGCCAAAGCTTCTTTGTCCAGCTGGCTATAGTTCCGCTCCGGTTTGGTCAGAGTCCTGGAGAAAAAAGCGATGGGTGCTTCTCTCTGGTCTGGGAGGGTGTGGCTGAGGACAGCGCCGACGCCGAAGGGTGATGCGTCGCAAGTGACAGCTAAGGGCAAGGTCTCACTGAATTGCATCAGGACAGCGTCGGAGGTGAGGAGGTCTTTGGTTCTTTGAAAAGCGGCTTGTTCTCGTCTCCCCCAAGTCCAGGCTGCCCTCTTGTCTAGGAGTCTATGTAAAGGCTCTGCCGCCGTTGCCTTTTGAGGTAGGAAAACATTATAAAAATTTAGTAAGCCTAGGAACGCTTGTAGTTCCGTTTTGGACTTTGGGGTGGGGGCTTCCTTGATGGCTTTTACTTTTTTAGTCGTAGGGTGAATGCCATGCCGGTCTAGGAGATAGCCCAAAAACTCTACTTGCTTTGTACATAGTTGGCATTTTTCTCGTTTGACTTTAAGTCCTGTTTCTTTAAATTTTGTTAAGACTTGTCTGAGTCTGTTTTCTAATTCGGCTTCGTTTGGCGCCGCTACTAATACGTCATCAAAATAGGGCACCACCCCCTTGATGCCCTGTAGCAAACGTTCCATCAGGCTTTGAAAGATGCCTGGTGCTACGCTGACTCCAAATTGGAGCCGGTTACACTTGAAAGCCCCCCGATGGGTCACTATTGTTTGGGCTTCCGCCGTTTTCTCGTCCACAGGTAGCTGCTGATATGCCTGGGCGAGGTCGAACTTGGCAAAGACTTTGCCCCCTCCTAGTGAGTGCAGTAAATGTTGCACTATTGGGACTGGGTAGGCGCTTTGTTGCAACGCGCAATTTAGGGTGGCCTTATAGTCCCCGCAGATTCTCACGGACCCGTCTGGCTTTACTGGGGTCACTATAGGGGTTTCCCATCTGGCATGGTCTATCGGCTGCAATACCCCTTGTTTGACGAGCTTGTCGAGCTGCACGTCAATTTTAGGTCTTAATGCAAATGGTACCCTTCTAGGTTTAAGCCGCTTAGGGGGAACCCTTGGGTCTAGGTCAAACGAGATAAGGGGCCCCTGGTACTTGCCCAAGCCTCCATCGAACACCTCCTGGAACTCCTGGGCTAGCCGCTGTTCCCAAGCTTCGATGGTGACTTGGTTGACACCTGTCAGCGCGATGTTAAACGGGGCGAACCATTGTAAACCCAGTAGGCTTGGGCGGTCGCGATCGACGATTGTAAGTGGCAGTTGTTCGGTGTGGCCTTTGTAAGTTATATTGAAGTTCTTGGTGCCCACTACGGAAACGCGATTCCCTTGGTAGTCTTTAATGATGACTTTTTGGGCATGCACGTTTCTCTTTTGCAGTGTAGGCACCAGTCTTTTGATTTCGCGCCATGCAATCATGGAAAGGTAGGACCCGGAGTCCACTTCCATTTTGCATGGCTGGCCTTCGATATGTACTTCTACATGTACCTTTCTGGCGCCGTCGGAGATGGCGTGGCCGATGGTCACCGTCTGGTGGGTTTCTTCTTTTCGCCGACCGTCGCCGCTTCTCTGAGATCGTTGAGTGCGGTCCCACCGACCGTCTGGCTGACGCTCTCTGGTTCTGGGCGGGGAGTTTTCTCTCCGTCTGTCGTGCTGTTCCCATTTGGGTGGGCTGCGGGTCTTCTTTTGGCGGCAAACTCGGGCGATGTGACCCCGTCGTTCACAATGCCTACAGATAGAGTCAAAAAATCGGCATTCTGACCTGGGGTGATCGCCGCCGCACCCGGCACAGTTGGTCCTCGACCTGCGACCTTTTCGGCTTCGTTGATCGCCGCGTCCCGTCTGCACTCGGTGTATGTCCTCCTCGTCTTCTGACGTGCTGGAGTTTGATTGGTATTCACCGTAGTGTGCGGTTGCTTCGTTTCTTGTGTCGGCCGACCTTGCCGGGTTGTTGTTTCCGCCCTTCGCGTCAGATCTTCGCATGCTGTCTGCCGACGTGCGGGTCGCTTCAGCGGCTGCGGCTGCTGTAAGGGCATCGGCTAGGCTGATGTCGCCCTTGGCCATAAGTCGGCTCTGGAGTGTAGGATCCCATAAACCGAGTACGAAGCGGTCTCTTATGAGACTGTTCAGACCTTCGAACTCACAGAGTCCTCCTAGGCGCCGTAGTTCTGCGACGAAGTCGCTCAATTTTTCGTCTGGTTTCTGGTTTCGGCGGTAGAACTCGTTGCGCCGTATCAGGATGGGGACTTCGGGGGCGTAATGGCGCCGCAATATGGGTTCAAGGACGTCCCAGTCCATGGCGGTTGCGTCTGCCGGTTTGGCCAAGGCTTTGGCCATCTGGAAAACCTCTGGTCCGCAGTGCGTAAGAAAGATGGCGCGTTTTAGCGGGGCCGGGGCGTCCTTCATTCCGGTGCATTCCAGGTACATCCGGAACCGATCCGAGTATGATTCCCAATCCTCGGTGGCGGGGTTGAACGGGGCGGGCGGTGCTATCTTCGCCATCTCTGCGCTGGAGCTGGTTCTTGGGTGGACACGGGGTTCGGTTCAGGGGCGAGATCCCACCTTCGTCGCCAGTGTCGTGTCCGCAAAAAGACGATCAGAGTCGGTGACTTTCATTCAAAGCTCTTTATTAACAATGGGAGAACCGAACCGGCGAAAGGCAAAAAGCCCACGGCTTTTATATCTTTCGCAGCGGCGGCCGCGGCCAATGGCAGCGATTCAAGTCTCCTGCTCTTGGTTTGCACCAATCGCGGGAGACTTCAATCGGGCCAATCAGCGCGGCTCGCCTGGCCAATCAGAAATCCCCGCGCCTTAGCCAATCAAGGCTCGGGGATTTCGAGTATACCAATTCAAGACATAACACTTAGAATGGTAGAAATACATCTATTGTCAACTCTCCTAACAAACAAGTGGAAAGAAATAAAGGACAATTATTATACTGCTTTTCTGGGAGTCTTATAATCAAAATAATAAAGACAGTGAAACACTAGCCACATTTTGGCAGAAGCAGTTGAAAAGTGTAGATGTGCCCAAATGCAGAACATACAGCAGGCATACAGAATGCTTTCAAAAGAGTGATAAAGCTATGTTTTAAAACAGATCTAGAACACATGCCTCTGATGTCTGGTTTCTCCTTCGCATGGATGCAAACCTTGAATGGTAGTGCCTAAAAACCAGAGTAAAGAAAATGGATTGCAGGAATCTAAAATGGTGAAGCCTAACACCTGTGGTGGTGTATCCATGTCAAAAATTGCCCAAGGGAATGAAAACTACATGAAAACTGGATCGGCTGATGACAACTTTAAACTGCTTCAGGTTTGGAGTGAGAATAAAAGAGAAAGGTAGTGTCATAAGAACCTAACAGGGAGAAAAAAGCAGCAGCAGAAGAAGTGTCCAATGGTAGTTTCTAATATCTTTACTGGTTATTGGTATAAATATGTCAAGCTCTGGGCAATGGAAAACAAGATTCTCACAAAGATCCCTATAATCAGATTCACTGAAAGAGAAAAAAGATTAGGTTACAGAAATCTCAGTTACTACATAGGGTCAATTTTAGAACCCAATTTATCTGTGAGTCGCTGGGGGCGACCTTTCTTAAACAGCCCTGGAAGTTAATTCTCCGTTTCTCTGAAAAACAAGGAATAAGCAGATCTTCAGAATATGGTTTGTTTTCCAAATGATCAGCCTTATAAGGTATAGCAGACTAAGAAACAGACACTACATAGACCTACAGCTACTTTTATTACTACTGTTATTATAATAGAATCCTACAAATTTGAATGTGCTTTATTACTCTCTCTTTTATCTTCATGTGATGGGAGGGGGCAGGATCCTGAGGCATTTCCATAAATTACTTTTCTGGTCTGGGTTCAAACATCATTCATCTGACTGTTCCCTTGATAATACAGCTTCCCTCTGTCCTCTTGAGACTCTCCTCTATAGCCATTACATCACTTTCTCACTTCCCAGTTTCTGAGAATATGGTAACAGGATATTTATTCAAATGAAATTTAAACTATGAAGAGAATTGCTCTTTCAGAGAATCTGACTTTAGGGTAAGCAGTGGTACAGGGTACATGGAAGTGTGACTCAAATCTCCATCCCATACAATTGTGTCCTGGTTCTTACATCTTTCTAAGTATAAGTCAAAGCAACAGCATGGCTATCCTTCTTTATATTCTTACTTGTTTTCTTGATCAAGTTAGTCTAGGTTGTTTTCATTTGAAATGCAAAAGGGACAAGCAAAAGTTAATCTCTCCCTGAAGAAAATGCTCACATTTGGGGAGTAGAAAACTCCAACACTTGTACTGTGATTTCCCTAAGGTTGTGAACCTCAGGTGTAGCAGTCTCTCAAGTAAACAATGTTGCTTTGTAGGGATTAGAATAACATTTTCATTAGAGAATCAGAGATGAAAAATGAATTGCTCTTGTGTTCACTTCAGATTAATTACATATAATTTCATTGGCTTTCACTAATCTCTGTGAAAGCCAACTTTGGTTCGAGTAAATGACTGTAGACACATACTTCTAGTAACTAGGGATTTACAAATAGAGTGCAATTTTCATTGTAAAATTGAAAATCATAACTGTTTTCCCAAAATAGTAATCTTCATAAACTGCGGAGCCCATCCTAAAAAGCTTAGCAATGAAATTCTAGCAAAATCAGTAATGCTAAACAAGCTTTCCTGAAAGATATTATTAGTTTTCCTCCCAAACATACAACACTAGAAGAAAACTGAAAATGTTTTGATGCAAATTGTACAACTGTTTATCAATTGCTGTCTTTCTCTTGGATACTTTTCAAAACCCCAAAATGATTGCAGATACGTATCGGCTCCAAACTGTTTTGTGAGACAGTATTAACATTTGTCAAATGATTTTGTTCTTATTTTTTATCTTGCCTTTCTTGCAAGATCAAGATAGGGTGCATATTTTCATTTTCTATTGTATATTTGTGAATATACTGGAAACTACAACGCAATTGACTAATCCCGGGATATGTGATTGGCTCAAGATTGGCTCATGAAGTAATAAGGATTTGGATTTCCAATCACTGGTTAGAGTTCAATATTCCACCCTTTAGGGAAGGATTTCTTACACTCCCTTTTCAATATGCCTCCCAATTATAGTTAGCAAATGGGTACAAATCATTGCCTGCATGACACTATATTTTGGATGTCATGAAAGAATGCTCTTTCACAATCAAGTAAACCACATTACATTTGCTTTTAATATACAATGTAGTTAATTAGGTGCTGTTTTAAAACATTTACTGTCAAATAACAGTTTGGTGACTAATCAATTGATATACTTGAAAAGTTCACTGATTAACATACTTATCCTACAGTAGATTGCTTAGAGTGTAAAAACTGAAAAAAGATTTTCCCTTCTGTTATACATCTATGCTGGAAATAGAACATTAGTGAACTGCAGGAAAATTTAAATGCCCCAATTGTCAGAATGTACATTGTAATACTGGGAGAAATTTATTATCCCTAAAGTCCAAACATGACCAAAAAGTTAAAAGAAGGCAACAGTTATTATAAAATGAAAAAAAATCAGCATGAGTAGAATTCTTGGAAAATTAATGAAAAATCTTTACCCAGACCTGGAAAACTAAACAAAAAAGATAGTTCTGATGAAAAGAAAGGAATCTCTGCAGTATTACTGTATAATACTGACTACACACTAAGAAACTACTTGCATTTAGTATTGTGGTATTCTGTTACTATCCACCTCTATCCATCTATCCATCAGGTTCTGTTTGCCTATAAACAAATATTGGGAATATAATGAGAATGTCTATGGAGATTTTCAAATTATCCAGGTCATGGTTGTCCCAAAGGTGTTTTTTTCCGAAGACAACTGGACTTTCTTGGTTACCATTACCATTTTCTTGGTTATGTTGTTCACCTTTGGAACAACATAAAGAGAATTACCCTGTTTTTATTACTACCAGAATATCCAGGAATAAACATAACCTCTGTACAATCCAAAGCTGACACTTTATTTATTTATGGGTGTTATTTGTTGATTTATGGCTGTTTCAGTCATGGCACTCTGCATGGGCTTCAGCACATCTGACCTTAGATACAGAATACTTAAGGGAAAAGCCTATCAAGGAATCTTCCAGGATCAGCATGCTATTACCTTCTGACAAATGTTGATCGTTTTAGATCCGGTCTGTCAAACTTGCGGCCCGCGGCCTGGAGTCATCACGCGCTGGCCACGCCCATGCCTGGTTTAGTGAAGGGGGGAAAAGCCATGATACATCATGTGATGACACCATAACAATGCGAGTTTGATACCCCTGTTTTAGATTAAAGCTCCCTTCGGTAGTTATTAGTGGTTGAACTGAATGCAGCAAGCCAGAATACAAATTTTGATTTTATTTATTAAACCTGCTTACCAACCAATTGCCAGAGATTCTGGGCAGTTATCTGGAAGGCAACTAGTTGAAGAAATTTCTTCTAACTTCAAACTATATATTAAGCAGGGAATTCCTTTCAGCTGCAGACCTGTAGAAAAAAACCCCACCAACCTTATTCTTATGACATAAGGCCAAGGCCTATGTTTTGGCTTACAGGATAAGTAACAGCTGTTCTGTTTTGTTTTGTTTTTTTCAATCTCTAGGCTGGAAACAGAAATAGATAGTCCACCATCTGGTTTTCTGACAAGATATTACATGGATGATGGACTATATTCAGCTATAAGGGTTACAAGTTATAAAGGGCTACACTGAAATAATGGGCTGATGAAATGATTTGATATATCTCACAAACATGACATCAGCAAATATCCCAATGAAATCTGTATTCTTTGCAGAGGATTATCATGCTATGGCAATGTCATCCTCTGTTGAGAAAATGAGATACAGAATTCCAACATGACAAATGTCTAAACATCTAAATACAACCTGAAGATAGATATTTGTTTCAAAATGACCTTGCGGTAAACTGTTGGTAGGATTTAAATGAATTTTTAGTTCTGTGGAAAACTGCCTGCAAAAAAATCAAGCAAGATGATGCTCATCCAGCTGTGAACATAGCAATCCTATTGATACCCATCATTCTAGGCCACCAATTCCACAATCTGGGAGAATATGTGATGTATCTACAATTTATGTGGCTACATAGTTTTGAGGAATAAAAATCAATCTGTAATATATAAGATGCATATAGAAAGGAAGTTAAAAAGGCAATTTATTGACAACAGAAGAAATAAAACAAAGGTTGGGCAAGCCAAAGATGAAGTTATTGGAAAAGAGAGGAAGATTTCTTACCCCTTTGGACAGTACATAAAAGGCCTGCAGTTACACAGGACAAAATACAGGGCCTGCATTTTGCCTTCTGTTTTTTTTTTTTTTGGCTTGTTTGTATCGCAATACAGTTTACAGGACCATATCAAGCTACAATTGGCATTTCACCCTCATAACTCACATAAACGAAGTTATAAATCAGCAATATGATTTGTGTTACTGTCTTCTGGCATCTTAACCTCAGGGTTTTGCATAAACAAGTTAACTTGGACTCAGAGTTGGCAGCCTTGTAAAATCCTTAGCAAAATAATAAGATAGCCCATGTTGACTTCCAAACAGCAGAGTTGCTATGCCAACAGCAACATGTCTTGCTTATATGTAGGCATTGCAGAGGCCTTTCCAAGGTTACCCTGATCACACAAGTCCACTTTTTTTAAAAAAAAAAAGTGGCTCGAATGGGATACCATTTAACTGACCGTGGCATATAGGTCATGATCACAGAATTGTCATTCTCCAGGAGGGAGGAATTCTCAGTTACAGCAGTCATGCCCTTATATGGCTGGCCCTTTCCAAGCTTATCCTACAACATGAATGGACAACCTGTTGGAGACTGAGGGCTCCACTTGCTAAGGGACACAGTGAGCAAAGCAACAATATACAGTAGACAGGGATTTAGAACAAGCAAAAAGTTCTGCTTGTGAAGGGCTGGTAGCTTTCTTTACATTTTATGAAATACACAGAATTTTTCATAGGATTCTCACCTTAAAATGTCATAAAACCATTCTAATTTGTTGTCAACTGCAGCACTGAATGTTTTGTGTTAATTAGACACAATTGGGGGCAATAGAAAGGGAATTTGTGGATCCATAAGGTTTTCTGCACTCGGACTTGCACAGATAAGGCACGATGTCAGACTATGCAACTAAATATGTTGCTTTTGTGCTATCAATTTCAGGAGGAAGACATGGCACATGAACTACAAGCTCTTTGAATAAGCAAGATTAACAATCATGATATTTATTTTTGCTCCTGTGTATAGAACTAGTTTTTCTCATATGGATGATTCATAGAACCCCGGGGTTTCTTAAGAATAGAACAGGGATTTGTGAAAGCTATCTTCTGTCTAGACCATTTTCTATCTCTGAATTTTCATCTCTTTATCAAGGAACCTGGAATTCTTTTTCATGAATTATGTGGACTGAACATTTTTTGGAAACCAATTATAGACCACAAATAGAGTTTTGTGTGAAAGGAAGATGTTTTTAAGATATGAACTCAACGCATTCTGACCATTGTTTGCCACCTAATGCATGTCACACCAATGATGCATAAAAATGAAGAAACATAAAGTCATAGCAAACTAGCTGGCCTGATCTCATCGTGTGTGTGTGTGTGTGTGTGTGTGTGTGTGTAAGAAATAGATTTTATTTCTTTTGGGAGAAACTATGATCATTTAATAAAGTTAACATGGGAGATGTCATTTCAGTATAACCATGAATAATACCTCTATGTGCCATGCATATCTAACTCGTTCACAAAATTTATATCATGTGTGTGTGTGTGTGTGTGTGTGTGTGTGTATGTTTCTTATGTTTTCGCGGTTATTTATATGTATGGTATTCAGCTTTGTTTGGGTATTTTCCCACGTCTTTATAGTTATGCTTTCCAAGTTGTAACGACGTTGCAGCAGAATCTCATCTGCTATATCATCAGGCTCATGTATTGGGTTTGTCTTCGTCGTGTGTGTCAGGCTTTCACAGCTGTTTCTGTTTTAAATTTGGTGCTAGCCTCGTGCTTTGTTAGAATGGTTTTTTCTTCATCCTGATTGGTTGGGAGTCTCAGTCTGTATTTATTGGTCTTGGAGTTTGCTGTGTTCTGCTTGATTGATGTTTCTAATATATTCTGCCTGTTTTGTAGTTTTTTTGGTCTTGATTAGCTGGCAACATTGTGTTTCGTGTATTGGGGGCTTTCAGCATGGCTTGGCTTAGGGTGAATGCTGGCTATCCTTTATTAGGAAGCTAGGTTTCATCTGGCTGGCTGGCTGGGGTGTGTTTGGAAATACCCGAAAAAGCTGAATACCATACATACATACATACACACATACACACATACACACACACACATATATATATATATAAACAAATCAAAATATATTAATATATATCTATATATGTATATATAATTAAAATACATATATGTATTTTGATTTGTGCGTGTATGTATGTGTGTGTATATATGTATAATGTTTATATAATTATATAAATGACTTATGTGTATGAATTTTGTGAACTAATTAGATATGCATGGCACAAGATATAACAGAGGTGTGTGTTTATGTGTGTGTGTGTCTGTATGTGCACATACACACACAAATACATACATACGTGTGTGTGTGTGTATGTGTATATGTATGGCATTCAGCTTTGTTCGGGTATTTTCCCACGTGGTGCTTTTAAAGTTGTAGCAACGTTTCAGCAGAATCTCATCTGCCATCATCAGGCTTCTGTACAGTGTTCGTCTGTATAGTGTTCGTCTATACAGAAGCCTGATGATGGCAGATGAGATTCTGCTGAAACGTTGCTACAACTTTAAAAGCACCACTACTATGACGTGGGAAAATACCCGAACAAAGCTGAATGCCAGACATGTAAGTACCCGTGAAAACTTAAGTAAACAAATATATATATATTACATTTTACAGATATATATATATTAAAAATTAAAATACCTAAAACATATATGAAAAAATATAAACCAGTGTCTATAAGTAATCTACCAACATGACATGCCAAAGGGAACAAAAATGGTTTCAAACATGAACCTAACTTGAAATAAGGTTATTAGTTTTAGTTCTTTTGTTTGAAGTTGTGTTGTTATTTGCATTTTCTGTTCCTTGCTGGAAGAAGTCTTGTAAAATTTATTTTAAAGAAAACTAAAACCAACTTACATATTAGAAATGAATCAAAACATGCTGAACAAAATAAGTGACAGGTGGCAGGTAAATTATAACAAAACATTTCTGAAGAACTGAAATAGTTATTAGACAAAATGTAAATATATGTAAACAAAGTCAGTACAATGTTCAAATGTGCCTTCTTCACCCAGAAATATATTAAAAAGCATGTGTTAATTAAGGATATCAGATTTAATCAAAGGACAGTTGTATACTAGGTTTTTAAGGCTTCAAATCAAGCACCCACTACATTGACTCCCAATAATGCAGTATAACCACTCAATATTTCTCAGTAAATATATTTTATTTATTTGTAGCCTGCCTTTTTATTTTTACAAATAACTATATATCCAACAGTTCTTCTTTCACTTTCTGCATGCCAACAACCCTATCAGGTGAGTTAGACTGAAAGAGAGTAACAGCCCAAAGTCACGCTATTTCTTCCAGTGAACCTGAACAACCAAAAACTCTGCATGGAGATGTAGAAAGCATTACTCTAGAGCAGCACTTCACTGCTTCTTCATTTGTACTTCTTTTTTTACGACTTCAGGGAGATTTATTCTACTACACTTGGGAGAAAGTAGAAGAGAATGTATCAGCTAGTCCAACATTATGGATAACTTGCTTCTTGCATATCATGATTTAGATCCCAGTCATTACTAATAAAACACAAGATAAAGTAATGCAAACATCATACATTATGTCCAATGATAACTTAGCCTTAATTAAATATTTTGTCTGAACTCTTTTCACTCTTCCTTCTTACGACACTGATTGGATTTTTAAATCCTGATCTTCTTCTTTTTGGCAAAAGGCCCTCTTCTTTTACAGACAATCTGTCTCTTTTTCAAATATGCCAGCAATGACTTAGAATAGAGTTGGAAGGGACCTTGGAGGTCTTCTAGTCCAAGCCCCTGCTCCATCAGGAAACCCTATATGGTTTCAGACAAAAGGTTGTCCAATCTCTTCTTTAAAAAGTCAAGTTTTGGAGTATTCATAGCTTCTGGAGGCAAATTGTTCCACTGATTAATTGTTCTAACTATCAGGAAATTTCTCCTTAGTTCTAGGTTGCTTCTCTCCTTGATTAGTTTCCATCCATGGCTTTTTATTCTATCTTCAGGTGCTTAGGAGAATAGGTTGACCCCCTCTTCTTTTGGCAACCCATTAGATATTAGAACAGTATTATCATGTCACACTGACCTACTTTTCATTAAACTCAACATACACGCTCCTGTTGATAGCCAAAATCATGCCCCATCAAACAGCACGCATTGTAGAACATAAGTTATGAGTAGACAGAGGAATGAGGGCCATAAAATATTATATAAATATGCTAATGCAAAGTAGCTATCAGAATCCCCTTGACATAGACAAGTAGCAGCAGCGTAATAGTAGAAATAATTAAGAAGATATTGTTTTCTTAACCATTAAAATAGTATTACATATCTAACATTTTTTAAAAAATTTATGTTTACAAACAAGGAATCCTTTGTTACCTAACTAATTTAAAAATTGCTATAGCAATAGCACAATTTAAGTATCTAGTTAGGCTGCATAATTAAACAAAAATTGTACAGTAGTTCAACAATATCTTAGGTCCTTTCATTTACTATTCATCCAAATCAGGAAAACCCTCTGTGAGGGACATGGGTGGTTCTTAAATATGATAAATAAATAAATAACCTGGGTAAGATATCACCAGTATGTTGATGATACCCCAATTATATATCTCCATTCCTACACTGGAGAATTAAGTAATGCTGTAGAAGTCATATCCAATGTCAACAGCTCTTGACTGAGCAGCTTTGCGTTTTGGGGATTGCCAGTTGCAGGCCTATGCTTATTTTTCAGAAATCCCTCAAGACCTAGCTATGGCATCAGGCCTGGGGCCCTGAGGGATCTGGTGAAATCTTGAAGTGGCTCCCTTGTTGATCTAATTTCTTGTGTGTGTGTTTGTGTGCATGGGCACACATGCACGTGTGTTACTTTTTAAAAGTGACTGTTTTTGACTTCTTTATCATTTTATATCTTTTTGATATACACCATGCTGACTGAGATAAGCGGCCATATGAATTAGTAATCAATGAAACAATTACACAAGCAAGCTCTAACATTAGGACTCCAGCTGAAGTAGCATTCTGCAGATGCTAATGATTTTTAAATTACTTTTACGCAGAAAAGAAGCCTCTTCATTTTTGAAGGATGCTCCAACTATAACTTTTGTTTAGCTGCAGCATTAAATGATAATATTTTTTTCAGAAAGACAGATGCAAAAGGCATTCCTATTGCTGAAAATTCTGAGAGTTGAAATCCCTGAGCTGGTGAAGGTTCATCCTTGAAGATGTGGCCTCATTAAATGATTATACAGACATTATAAACTCTGAAATGGACATCTTGTGTTTTAGGTTTAATTAAAGATTCCAAGCCTGAATAAAGCAACTTTTCAAGCTGCAGCCCTCTGAATATTCTATACTATAATTCTCAATACCCACAGACTCAATAATAAAATATCTGGAGAAATCTGGATTAATGTCCATTATCAAATCAGAAAACAAGTCATAAACCAAGCCAGTGATTTCCATCACTAAAAGCTAAAACAACTAAAAAAACAACTAAAAAACCATAATGCACAGAGTTTTCACAATAGGCTCAGATACTCTCCATTAAGTAACACTTAATTTTCACTATTTCAAAGACGAAGAAGTGCAGAAGACAAGATAGTTAAAATCCATACTTAATGCAATTGCTTGTTCAGAGATTTAAGAAAACATGAAACATGAAAGTATTGGTAAAAAGAATAGAGGCCTCTAGAGTGGCTTACATAAGACAGATATAACAAATGTACCCTCAAATTGCTGTTCAAGATAGTGCCTTGCTCAGGACAAAGTGTAAATGAAACACAATGATGACAACTTATTCTATCCTCTGAATCCATGTTATGTTATGTAAGTATGTCTCTTTTATGTGGTCTAGCAATAGCACTCAGACAGACTATAGAAACATATTTAATGCTAAAAAGTAAGCCTGCTCAACTTCTAGCTAATTGTCAATTCTAGACTCCAGAAGAACAGTAAAAGGTCTTCTTCAGCTGATTTTTGCGACTGGGTTGGAAGTTCTAGAGATGAAGATAAAGGCAAATTCATGGTACAGTGTACTCAAAATGATATAGCAAATTACAATGCAGGTAGTCCTCACCTCACAACAGTTCATTGAGTGACCAAAGTTACTGAAAATGTGACTTACGGCTATTTTTCACAGTTACAAACTTTTCAGCTTCCCCGTGATCACGCGATCCAAATCCAGATTGCTTGGCAATTGGTTCATACTTATGACTGTTGATGTGTCCTAAAGTCATATGATCCCCTTTTGAGACCTTCTGACAAACAACATAAATGGGGAAGGCAGATTAACTTAACCAATGGGTTACTAACTTGACAATTGCAGTGATTCGCTTAACAACTGTGGCACAAAAGGTTGCAAAATGGGGCAAAATTCATTTAACAACTATCTTACTTAGTAACAGAAATTTTAGGCTCAATTGTGGTTCAAGTTGAGGACTACCTAATGTGTTTCCCCCAAAATAAGACCCGGTCTTGCTTTAGATTCACTTAGCAAATGGGTTACTAACTTATCCACTGCAGTGATTCACTTAACAACGGTGGCAAGAAAGGTCATTAAGTGGGGCAAAACTCACCTAACAACAGAAATATTGGGCTTTTGCCTCAAGTTGTCTTTTATGCTGTTTGTGGAAAAGTTTAGATGGTACTCACATTCAATTCCTTACTCATAGTTACAGCCTCAATATCAAGCTGAAGCATTTTGTGAAATAACGTTCAATGGAACGTTAATGGATTTCCAATTTAATGGAAATCCTTTCAAAAAAGTGGAAGTCTCAGAAGTCTCTGAAACAGAAAAAACCAAAGACACACCTTCAAATCGTAACTCATTCAACCACATAAGATATCTTGCCTGGGAAGGTCTGCCTTGAAGTGGCATCCGCTGTTGCTGTTTTTAGCTGTGGCTTCCTCCATCTGTCTTTATGAGGCTTCTCGGAGGATGCAAAAGAAAAAAAATATAGGTAATCCTTGACTTACCACCACAACTGAGCCCAAGATTTCTTTTGCAAAGGAAGATAGTTGTTAAAATGAATTTCGCCTCATTTTACAGCCTCTCTTGCCATTGTTAAGCGAATCGCTGCAGTTGTTAAGTTAGTAACGCGGTTATTAAGTGAATCTGGCTTTGCTTGTCATAAGATCCCAAAAGGATCACATGACCTCTGGACACTGTGACCGTCATAAATATGAGCCAGTTGACAAGCGGCTGAATTTTGATCATGTGACCATGGGGATGCTGCAATGGTCATAAGCATGAAAAATGTTAAGTCTTTTTTTTTTTTCAGTGCAGTTGTAACTTGAAAACGGTCATTAAATAAACTATTTTAAGTCAACCATTACTATTCAACATGATTCATAAGAAATATCTACCTCAACTTTAAAGTTTATTCTGCCATATTTGTACAATTCAGGGTAAAATAAAGACAAAAATCCTATTAAAAGTGCATTCCCAACCTAATACTTAACTTTTAGTGAGTGATCAAAATACTTCTACGTGTTAATGGGTGGATCGGCACAAAAGTCAGGAACCTCCAATTCTCATTATTTTTAATTAAACCTGCTAAAGGATATTTTGACAATAAGTACATTTAACCAAATGTACATTTTGCTCACAGTATGAGAACAATTTAAATAATATATAGTAGAAATGGAAAGAAGACTGCCCAAAAGCTGTCACAAAAGTCCTTAAGTGGGAATTATTTACAGGTCTGCCTCCTCTTTCCTCCATGAAGCTAAGTACCCTAATAAAGAAACAGAGAATGTCTTGTCTTTACATGTGATAACTAGTTTCTTTTTTGCACACATCATGCAATAAAGGAAGTGGGCAAACCTGTATGATATTGGTGCCTAGAAATACTTCTAACAGCAGAGAGAGAGAGGGAGGGGGGTAGATCAAGTACCTTTCTGCAAAACTTTGCCACTATGAACAGGTCAGCTGGTCACAAAAGAGTTATGGCCTTTCCTAAAATCCTAGTGGCCTTTCCTAAAATCCTGTACTAATTGGAAGCATAAAAAATAGAGAACAGGGCAGAACAAAGTGAACTGGGTAGAAAGGCCTGAACAGAAGTATCTGCAAAGGTTTTTTTTTTTCCCCAAATACTTTTAAAAACTTTCTTACACAGAAAATAGCAGTACTTGGCAGCGAGAGTCATGGTTCATCAGGGAACCGAAGGCGAAGAAGCAGGTGAGAGATAAGAAAAACAGCCAAGCAGGAATACTTATTTAAAATATCCCTCATTAAGAAGAGGGTATATTCCAGCCATTATCAAACAGTTTGTCCCATCTTAAGGCAAATCATCCCCAAATGATGGTAGAAATAAATCTGCAAAAATCATATAATTATCTCATTTCCATTATCTTGTGGAATCCAGAGACTTTCCCAGATTGTCCAATAATCCTCTAATAAGTATAGTGTTTATTTTAAGTACTATACACTTTTGATTCTTGGTAAGAGACAACCAAGAAAACAGTATGTATGCAGTTCCTATTGCTATGCTGATACTGGTAGATCCAAATCCAACTTGTCAAAAACAATATATTTACCTCCATCTCAGAATAGTAATTAGTTCAATACAGTTTTCTCTTCTCCCTTACTCATGAGTCAGTACATTCCAGATTTAAGACTAGTCAAGTGATTTCAAACTGATGGTTAAAACTCTTCCCATTTAATGCAAAAGGATTTCAATATTTGGCTCAATTGTACTATTAATTAAGCTCTTTTTTCCTTTAACCAACATTCCATCTTCTTGCCCAATCAACAGCACAATGGCTGTGGCCATACACCATGCTAAAGCAAAAGCTACCATACCCTACATGATTTGCAGCTGTTTTAACTGAAGTTTTAGAATTACTATCTATATGCTATTAAAACCCCCATGTCTGTAACTGTTCACTGGGTGAAATAATGCATCATAGAGCAATAATTTTGAACCAATGCATCTCAAATGGGCTAATGCATTTAAAATCTGGCATCCATGACTTCCATGACATTAAAATTTGGCAAATTCATGGTTGCTTCAGTGCTGATGTATTGCTGCACTGCCAACTGAAGAATCAGACCAGTCCCATCAGTGGTGGAATTAAAAAATTCTTACTACTGGTTCTGTGGGCATGCACGGAGTGTTCTAAAACAGGCAATTTTAAGCTTGAACACTTAGCTTACCATCACAGTGCTGGTGAGTAAAACAGCTGAGGCACGGCAATCCATTCTGCTGTGCCTGTCAGCTGAGCTACAAAGGAAATATAGGATAGGAAAGGGCAGGGGCAGGCAACTGCTGACCAGCGCTACTGGATCGCTAGAACTGATGTGAACCAACAGCATACCCACCATTGGGTCCCATTGTAGCCCTCTGGAGGCCAACAGATCAGTCACACCATCACCTGCCAGACTGTTCATTGGGTGAAATAAGCCTGCTGGGAATTCCTTCTACTCTCTCTATTTTTTTGCTCTTGGTCTTTCTGATTGTTTTTTTTTTTTTGGGGGGGGGGGAAAGGAGAAGTATTTGAAACAATGACTCAACAGTCATGGCAACCTATTTCGGCAGCTGCCATTTGGGGTCTACCGAAATTGCCAATTATAATCAAGTGTAGTCCTACAATGCCAGATTTGGTTCTGTAAAGGTGAGATGGTGTTTACTCTGAATTTATGGGATATAATAAGCCTAAGTCTGATTTCAAGAATCAGATATGTAAGGAGTAAAATAGAGTCCATACTATTTAAACAGATTTTTGATTTAGCTTCACTTGAGAATGCACCAAAGATTAATCTAGATTAAAAAAATGAAATTAGTATTCCTCAAAAAATCACTAGGTATTTCACAAGAAATGATAAATTGTTATTTGTCGTCATCAGAAACAATACTGCTATTTCTCTGCAACCCCAAAATGGTTTGGAGTACTAATTCATAATCTAAATGGTAAATGAAAAAACTCTGAAAAGACTAATAATATGAGTGGGACTGACATTCTCTCTGTAGCATTTATACATTACAGTACTCCATAGTACAACAATATAGAAAAAGCTTCTGGAGGTAAATGTTGAGTGAAAAAAAATACACAACATTTTCAGATCTATAATTTCATTCAAAATGAGTGCAACTAGTTAAAAGGTAGCAAGCTTGGCAATTTGAACTGAACATTTAAGAGTTATACTACTTTGTATTCTTATTGTGATACAAAGTGTCTTCAGACAGTGTTTCTAGATCAAAGCTAGCAAAAGGTTCTCTTAGCTACCCACACTCCAGATTTAATACTGCAATGAGCCATGATATGTTTAAACATAGTTT
This sequence comes from Hydrophis major, assembly GCA_033807585.1. Classification (NCBI taxonomy): domain Eukaryota; kingdom Metazoa; phylum Chordata; class Lepidosauria; order Squamata; family Elapidae; genus Hydrophis; species Hydrophis major. The sequence goes on from CM066333.1 coordinate 25,649,769, forward strand.
GCAGAATAAACTGAAGCTGGCTGCATTCACACAATGCACATAGCCATAAACTATGGTGAACAAACTACATTGGTTCAATTCACTACATATGCTAAATCCAAACTATAGATTAGCATAATACAGAAAGCTAATCAAAGATTAAGCTGCCACTTTTAACATACCATGCATATAAATTTCTCTCTCTACATAAAGGATTTGTGCATCTACTCAGAAGGTTCATAATGAATGAATAAGCTGGTAACAGACTTTAATACATAATAAACTATGTGCTACGATAAAGTTGTTTAAAGTGAAAAAAAATTTTGTCCCATAAAAGCCATGCATATGGGCCAGATATTCCAGAACAATACTGTAAGTTAAATTATGGTGCTAATGATGATAAGTCCTCCTCCTCCTCTTTGATAGAGGGGAAAGTTTGCTTTTATCCTCATTATTCTGAAAGTACTTTTTGTAATTATCCAGGTTTATAAGAAAAATACAGCATGCCACTTTGACAAGAATGATCACAGGCAAATAACATTTCTTTTACTCCTGAGAAAAGCAACTGAGGCTTTTTTTAATTAGCATGCAAAAGCTTATATTAAAGATAACCAACATGTCCTTGCTTACTGTAGGATCTCAATATTTTGTACCATGCATGAAATCTCAATTCGGTCTAATTATTGCATAGAGGTTTGGTTTCAACTAGTTAAGTCATAAAGATATCCCTTATTTGGACAACTTTGCTTCAAATGTCCCATTTTTGGAATTGAACCAAATGCAACATTCATCTTGTACTTAGATATGCATAGGTAGGTATTAATATTCTGGAGAAAAAATAAGTCATTCCCCCAAAGAATGCCAGGATTGTGGAGAATCCCATAGCATTTTACCATAGCTAACATTGGGTAACAGCAGAGTGTCATTTACTGCACTGCCTCAATCTTATTGTAACAGACAGTGTATGAGTTAATCTGAAGAAGATAAAAGGCAAAAAAGTATTAAGGATATTTATATTTTCTTTAAAAATGTGTATTAGAAGACAAGAATTATCTCAGCAGACACTTAACAAATTATGGACTCACTATATCTGCCACAGGAGGAAAAAATGCTTGCAAAATAAGGATACATACGGTAAGTTCCTGTTAATGTTGGATGAATAAATTGTAGTTACCTTTTAAATAGACTTTATAAACTGAGAAATGATATATCAAAATCACCTTTTAAATGATAAGTTCATTTGGTCTAATTGAGAACATAAACATGAAGATTCCAGCAAGTTAATTATCTCAATTCGAATGCAATCTAATCCTACACATGTTTACTAAGGATGCCTTACTGAATTAACAGTGGGGTTTTTTTGCCCCCAGATAGGTATATATTAGAACTTCTCCTTAGAATTTCAATGTTGGTACTTTAATGAACAGAAAGTGATGGCCACAAGCACAGCACATTTAGGCATAGCTAAATTAAATAGCTAATTCAATTTTTTAAAAAAATCTGCCAGGGAATGCCTATTGAATTTCTTCCTAAAACAGCAGGGGATCTTCTGCAACACTTAAGATAACTCTCCATTTTCAAATCCCAGGGTTTCTAGATTTTGATAAGATGAAAAGATGTAACATTCATACAATGCTCTGATTCAGATCTTTGAAAATGGAAGGATTGGTTGATATTAAGTATCAGAAAGCAGGCAGTTTTAGCTCAATGGATTTGCTCAGTTTAAATACAGGTTCTGACACTATCTCTTTAATATTTATTCAGCCCACTCCACTGAGCTTAAGGGAACTATGTTTTCCCTAAATAAATAGACTTTGTTTTTTAAAAAAAAAAAAAAATTAGAGCTTTAAAGGACAAATTCTTTTTCTTTGGAATGCTGGCAAAATCATACATTAGGATTAAGATGTAGGAGAACCAATAATATTATATCAATATTCACACCACCTCAGATAAACACCTTCTAGCTGGTCATTATTATTCTTGAGGTTTGCAAACTCCATTGATTCCAATCCTTCTTAGGAAAATGGGATCAAATACATTCTAAAAGAATTTCAATCATTGCACAATAAGCCACAGCATGATTAACCCATCCCAACAATGGATTTGCCTAACATTATATTACAAACCAGTGTTTCCAAGATAGGGTAGGTGGATTAATTCAAGAAACCAAGACTTCCTTCTTCACCCTGCTCACCATACAGGTGTTAAAACTTTTCTCAGCCATGATGGTTGAAGAATGCTGACCTAGAGTTCATATTTGGAAGATGTTCAGATTGGGGAGCTACACTAAGTGAAACAAGTCACATTTTATTTAAATGAGATCTGTGATCCCAGCTAACACAATCCAGTAATATGCATATTCCTTTGACATGTTTAATTGTTTTCACCACACAGGCATATTCTCTACCTGACCAAAAGCAACAAGAAATGTTGGTATTTGTTTCACTGGGGAATAGACAACCCACTTGGTACAATTCCTAAGTTCTCACAATTTTTAAATAAATTTAAAATGAAATAACAAGGCTAGAATCCTAGGTATACTGAAGAGAAAATGTCCCTTGAGTTAAGTTAAACTCCTGATGACTGCATGGCCACCTCCAGTTAAATTTTCTGACAACATGAACATAGCTTACCATTACCTACTTCTACTGTTGATTTTTTTTGCCCCTTCATTCCTTCTGTTTTGATTTCCTAATCTAACAAACTTGATTACTGCCATAGAATCTTCTGGTAATCTCCCATCTTACCCTACTGAAATAAGCTAAAGTTAAGGAGGTACCTTAAGAGAATTTAAAAGTCCACCCAATCCATTCTGGAAGCTGTATGTATTTAGGGTATGGAAAAGACAGATACAAAGTAAAAAATTATGTGGGAAACAGAGTATCACTTTTAATTCTGTTTCCTTTGCTGGAGGACCAGTGCATTTCCGTTTCTCTCTTAAACTGCAGCAGCCTGAGATCCATGGATGAAAAATGCAGATTTTTTTCATCCAGAACAGGATGGATTTAGTGATAAGATGGTACCAGACTCTATGATTTCTTTTTTTGCCACTGCAGCATAAGTTTGCCTGTTACCATATCAGCATTTCCTGGTTGGTGGGGGAGGGGGGAGAAAAACCTAAAAAGAAAGGAGTGAGGGAAGGAAGGGAGCTGTATTTGCGCAGGTAAATTCTTCTACTTCTGCAAATCACACAGTGGGCAGAAAAAGAGTAGGCAACAGAGGGGGAACCAGTTCCCCCACTCATGTTCCCTTCTTCCTCCCACTCCCGGCACCTTCCCTCCAGGACTTTCCAGGCACTACCTCCAGCTTGTCATACATATCAAGCAACACGTTAATGGCAGGGAAGCGGGTCGGGGGGAGAAGCAGATATGTTGGGAGGAGATCCGACTGTCGAATCCTAGCTACACACACACACCACAGAGGCCTATTTGCACAGGCAGCGAACCCAAATAGACTTCTCGAAGTGCTCCGCGTTCAAGAGAGCGACCCACCCCAAAAGTGGGCGGGGAGAAGATGGAAATGCCCCGAGGACCTGGGAGGGGGAGCGAGGAATAGGAAGGGAGTTTTGGTGCGAATTCCCTCCTCCCCTTCCTCCGGATCTTCCAGGCGCAAAGAAAGCAACGGAGGGTTTTCCTCCTCTCCCCCGCCTCCCCCCATCCCGCGCAACCGTGCCGAGGCTGGGAAATTGCTGCAACGCGAGAAAAGCACAGGCGGTGTGTATGTGCGTGCGAGTGCGAACGTGTGCTTCAAGCCTTCGGCAGACCACAAGCCCCAGAAAAGGAGGGGGGGCTTCCAGAAGCTGCAACCCCCTCCTCCCCTCGAGGAGGAGCAGCTTGCCGATCGAGCCCCAGCAGCGTCCCTGAGGTGTTCCCTCTGCACCTAAAGCCGTTCTCCCGCCTACGCCGGTAGTGCAGAATACCTATTCTAGATGACCATGCCTAGATGGTCATTGGTCATTCCCCCCTTCTTCCTCCTCCCCTCCCCCCCCGATGGAGTCCTAACCAGTCACCCACTTCCTATTTCGAACAGACCTCCTCCTTTCTTCTTTTCTCCCTCGCGCTCTCTTCCCCCCTCCCACCCCCATACGCCTTACTCATTTTGCAACCGCAGCCACAGTAAATAAACACACCGCCCGGACAATGTCAGCCTCTTACACACACACACACACACACTTCCTTCCCCTCCCAGTTATAGCGCAAAGGAGGAAAGGGAGATCGGGAACGAGTCTGCCCGTCTTGCAGGCGGCCAAAAGCGGCTCTGGCCCTCCCCTCCACCCCGGCTCCTTCCCGAGGCCGGCTGGGCGTCCGCGGGCGCCGAGCTCACCTCTTACCTTTCACCACCCTGTCCGTCGTGGATATCTTCGGATCGAGCGCCTTGTGTTCAGACATTTCCAGCAACCTGGGAGAGGAGAAGAGGAAGGTGGCGGAGGCTCGCTTCTCTTCTCCCTCGCCAGACACAAAAGCTCGCGAAGGCGGCGGCGGCAGCGGCGGCTGCAGCAGCGAACAACGGGCAAGCAATCGGCGCCTCGCCCCGACTTCAGCACCGGTTCAACTTTCACGCCTTTGCCGCCGCTGCTGCTGCTACTGCTACTACTCTCGCCGCGTCTAACCTTGCCTCCTCTTCCTCCTCCTCCTCCTCCTTCTTGGCTCGGCTTTCTCCTGCTTTCGCTGCCGTCGCTGCTGCCGCCGCCGCCACCACCGCTCCTCCTCCGGATTTTTTTTTTTTTTTAACTCCCTTGCCCGCTCGAGATGTCAATCACGCCTCGCTCGCTCTTCTTAGAAATGCGGGCCGAGGAGAGGAATTGCAACCAAGGGAAAGCAAGAGCGGAGAGCGGGAGGTTAAGCAGGCTACAGGAACGGGAAGGAAAAACGCATATGTCCAACAACAGCATAGAGGAGACGAGCTGCCGCTGCCGCCACTGTACAAGCTCCGGGCTGCACCCTGCCCTCCGCCGCCGCCGCCGCCTCCTCCTCCTCCTCTTCGGCGTCGTCTCCCTCTTTCGCTGCCGCCACCCCTTTCGCAGGGTCTCTCCTTTCACTCACGCAACCCCAGCCACTAGAGCGCCGCTCAGTCCGAGGCGCACCCTATCCTCGCCTGCCAAAGCTTGCCGCCCGCCCGCCTTGCCACAAGCGCTAGCTCCGCCACGATTGGCCGGAGCCCGACGTGCCAATCACTGTCAAAAGAAGCCCGCCCCCTTCAAGAGCCTCTGCCCTTCTTTCCAGGTGTTCGCTTGCCACCGGGCGTAGCACTGCCGCTCGTCCACCTTTTTGGAACGGGCGGGCGGGGGGAGGGCTCCTGCCGGCGGGAGAAGCGAGACCCAAGCGCCCCACCAATGGCAAGGGAGGTGGGAGAGCGGCTGGTACCAGCCGGAGGCAGGGTGGGGATGGCATCCTCCATGGAAGGTTTGGTTGAGCGGCAGCCGAGGGAGCGAGGCACCCTTTTTGCGCTACGCCCCCGGCGGAGGGGACGAGAAGGGCGGGAGGAGGCAAGGAGGCGGCAGATCGCAGTTGTTCGGGCTCCCGAGAGAGGCGCCTCTCTGCGGAAGCGAGGTTAGCCAGGTCTTTGCCTAGAAACATCCCTTGGCGCCTCATATTCCCCCCCTCCCCCTCCCCGTCCCTCAGCTGGCTCCAAGGCCGCTGCAGTCGCCGAGAGAAAACTGTGACAGAACTGTATAGCTCGAATGTGCGTATCCTTAGCGAGGGGGGCGGTCTCGAGTCACCTGTCAGTCACTGTTCACCGCTTTGCTTGAGAAAGGGGGAGGGGGAGGAAGCATCGGGGTGAGAATCGCGCCTGCGTGTCCTTTGTAGCCGTTCCAGACACGTCTCTCCACGCGGTGTTGCGGCCAACCTGAGCAAAGGAGAGACCGAGGCTGGAGAGACAGGTTGGCAGGCTTCTTTCGGGGCTGGAGGATTTCCTGCAATCTTGCGCTCGGCCGCCTGTGCCTTGGTTCTCCCGCCCAGCGCCACCTTTGCTTTTGCTCTTCTGGAAAAGGCGGGCAGAGCCGCTTTAGCTCTTGAGGATGAAAGAGCGGGCGGTTATTGTTATTGTGGAGGGGTTTTTTCTTTTCCTCTTCCCTCTCTCTCTCTTTTTTCGTCGTCTTTTTTTTTTTCTCCTCTCCCGGCTCTTTTGTAATAATAATTGCGAAGCTTGATCGATGGGTGTTCTGTCAGGAGAGCTTCCCCTTCTGCCAGCGTCAAAGACCACGTGCTCGCAGTGACGCCAACGATGTCTTTTAATCTGGGATTTTAGACTCGGTGCACACGCACGGCTGGGTGAATTTTGCTTCAAAGGAGACTCCGCTTGAATCCCAGCGTCTGTTCCAGGCAGGTTTATTTTAGAACCGCGCTTCGCGGAAGCACCAAGTTTTTCACACGTGAAGCACATCCTGAAGGTGGCCCTCATCCCCGAAGCGATTGCCCCACTCTTGACTCAGCAGAAAGCCAGCCTAGTTCCGATTCTGCCTCTTACTTCCCCTGTTCTGACCGTTGCCGTTCCCCTGCCTTCTCAACTAGGACAGTGAATGGCTGGGAAAGCTGACAGATTTTAAACTGAGGAAAGGGCCTCTAAATTGGTATCAAAATAAAGGGGCAAGCAACATCGGTAAAGGAGATCCAGTTTATGTATTGGTTAAGGTACTAGCTGGAGACTTGAGTTCTAGTTCTGTCTTTGGCACAAAGCCAATTGGGTGACCTTGGGCTAGTTTCTCCAGGAAAGAGTTAATGGCATGTCTGAAAACCCTTGCCAAGAAAACTACAGGGATTTGGCCAAGCACTTGCGGGGAGTCAAGGGAAAAGAAAATACCACAAAATATGAATAGAAGCAAACTTAGTTTGACTTCCTATATAAGGAAAAAATCAACCAAGAGCAAACATTGCAGAATCAAACACATTTCCATGTTTTTCTAAATCAGAAAAATAATGAACAAAAATGCATTCTAAAAAAGTTTAGATGTTTCATTATGGCATTTAGATGTTTCAGTATGTATTTATCTTTGTTTTGTTTTGTTTTTTTCTTGCCTTGGGGTCACTGCAGTTTTGGGGGGAAGATTTTCAGAAATGGTTTATTATTGCCTTCTACCTAGTAAAGAGAGGAATGATTGACCTAAGGTCACCTACCTGGTTTCATGCGTAAAGTAGGACTGGTACTCATGGTCTCCTAGTTTCTAGCTTAATCATTAAACCAAATCATTAAACCAAACCAAATACATCATATTTATGATCACTTAAATAATTAAAGACTGTATTTCATGGCTCCTTCATAATGCAAAATTTGCAACATCAAATATCAGAGAACAAAAGTAAAACATTGCAGTGCAAATCATGGTTCCAGGTCACAATTTACTGTGGATTCTCTTGATTTCTTCAGGGTCTTCCTCTAACTTCCAAACACATAATATATCTGAGCTCATAAATTGATCACTTTTGAATTATGGATCTTCAACTTAAAGACATTACCATGACCCAAAAACAAGAAACTGAGTTATTTTCTTTAAATCCAATGTATTTTTATAGGTCATTCTCCCCTCTCCCATGTTCATCAGTTTGTACAGCACATCTGTACAAGTGGATTATTAATAATAAAATGTGTACTTTTTAGTTTTTAGATCCATGTCAGAAACCAGCATATAGAGTCTAGATTTGAGTAGATACTTTCCTCCCAGCAGCTACAAAATGCTCTTAAATTTATTAGATCTGACTACTATTTTCTTAGGAAATGCTATATTATCTTTTTTTTAAAAAGAATTTTATTAATTTTCTACAAACAAACAAGACAAACAAAACATTAAAACATCAACTCTCATATGTACATCCAGTGCGTCAGTTGGTTCATCAGTTTTGTGCATTCATTTTGTAGTCTCAATTACAACCATGTTACATAACAACTCATATTGTCAATCCAAACTTATATATTCTAATATCGCTATTAAAAAAAAAAGAAATTTTTGACTATACTTTTAATCATTCATGCTTTATGAGATAACCATACTTTAAACAGTTTATTCTGTAACAAATCATATAATCATACCAAATCAATCCTAAAAACCCTTTATAAATAGTGTCAAAAAACAAAGGCAAGTAAAACAAAATAAAGATATTCCTTACTGTCTAGCATTCTAAATATTCTATTATCGTATTTTATCATCTAGCCATTGATAAAAAAGATCCCAAATTTCATAAAATTGTTTATCCTCTTGCTCTCTAATTTCAAATGTCAATCTACTCATCTCAGCACATTCCAATATTTTCTTAATAATTTCTTCCTGTAATGGTATTTTCTCATTCTTCCAATTTTTAGCAAATACAATCCTAGCCACTGTTAATACATTTACAATCAGGTATTTCAAATCTTTACTATATGTATCAGGTAAAATTCCCAATAAGAAGATCTCTGGTTTCAAGTCTATGTGTTTCTTTGTCATTTTTTCCAACCACATGTGAATTTTAGTCCAATATTTTCTAGCGTCCTCACAAGTCCACCACATATGGTAATATGAGCCAGGTATCTGATGACATTTCCAGCATTTTTCAGATTTGTTCTTAAACATTCTTGCTATTCTTGTCGGGGGAAAGTGCCACCTGTAAAACATCTTATACAAGTTTTCTTTATATGCTGTTGACATTGTCATTTTATAATTTTGAGACCACAATTTCTGCCATTTCTCTAGATCAATCCCATATCCAAAATTCTTCCCCCAAACAATCAAAGTTTCTTTAACTTGTTCTTCCTCTAATTTAATTCCCAGTAAATAACTATATAATTTTTTAATCACCTTCTCATCAGTACCCATCAAGATCTTATCTAAATCAGTCTGTTTATCATAGAATCCCTCCGTTTTAAAATCTTCATCATACCTTGAATGTATTTGCGCATATGAAAACCAATTCATCCTTATACCTTGTTCCTCTAAGTTTTGGATCGATTTAAGTTCACCCTTTTCATCCAGTAGTTCCCCATATCTAACTGTTTGTTCCTTCTTATAAATTATAGGATAGGAAAATGCTTCAATAGTCGATAACCAAACTGGAATTTTCAAATAACATTGTCTTTTTATCTTCTCCCAGTTTATCCACAAAGACTCCCGTATATAATGTCTTCTAAAATAACCCTGCGTTTTAGTTCCCTTATACCATAAAAAAGCATGCCAGCCCAACAGTAAATCATGCCCTTCTCATGTCAACAATCTATGCTTTCTTAATGTTAAGAAATGCTTTCTTAATGTCCATTCTTTGACCCACATCAAACTTGAAGCTTGATAATACAATTCCCAATTAGGCAGGCCAAAACCTCCTCTAATTCTAACGTCTTGTAAAAGCTTTAGCTTTATTCTCGCTTTTTTACCTTGCCATATAAACTTCAACATGATTTTATTTTAATCTTCAAAATAGTCTTTTCCAAGCCTAATTGGTATTGTTTGGAACAGAAATAAAATTCTGGGTAAAATATTCATCTTGATTGTTGAAATTCTCCCTATTAATGACAATTGTAAGTTTTCCCTTTTCTTCAAATCTGTAGCTATCTGTTGTTTGAGTTTAATATAATTATTCTCTTTTAATGTGCTACATCTTGCTGTCAAATATATCCCCAGATACTTAACCTTATTTGCAACTTGGATTTTCAAAAGGTCTGCCAGTTCTTCTCTTTGTCTCAGCAGCATGTTCTTTGTCAAAATCTTTGTTTTATCTTTATTTTCAAACCAGCCATCTCACCATATGTCTCTATCTTTTCCAATAACCTTGGAGCTGTCTCTAACGGGTCTTCCAGAATAAAAGCTAAATCATCAGCAAAAGCTTGTAGTTTAAATTCTTCCTTTTTAATTTTCATTTCTTTTATGCTTTTATCATCCCTAATATTTCTATTCAACACTTCCAAAGTCAACACAAATAGCAAAGGAGATAGGGGACACCCTTGTCTTGTGCCTTTTCTTATATTAATAAAATCTGTAAGTTCCCCCTCCATCATTACCTTTGCTGTCTGTTTATTATATATGGCTTCTATTGCTTGAATAAATTTTTTGGCAAAACCCATCTGTTCCAATAGTAATAACATAAATCTCCAGTTCACGTTGTCAAATGCCTTTTGAGCATCTAGGAATATCAAAGCCATTTGCTTTTCAGGATGAGCCTCATAGTATTCCAAAGTATCCAAGATTACTCTCATATTGTCTCTGATTTGTCTCTTTGGCAGAAATCCATTTTGATCTGAGTGAATAAAATTATTTCAATATTTTTTAAGTCTTTCTGCTAAGATTGAAGCAAAGATTTTATAGTCTGCATTCAATAAGGAAATAGGTCTATAGTTCTTAATTTGCAGTGGGTCAGCCTCTTCTTTTGGAATAAGTGTGATATAAGCCTCTGATCATGTTTTGGGTATCTTCTTCTTTCATTCATAACTTCTAACAGTGGGATGGTCAATGATTCTTGAAATGTTTTATAGAATTCTGCCGGAAGCCCATCTGGACCTGGTGCTTTCCTGTTATTTTGTTTCTTAAATGCTTCATTTAATTCCATCATTGTTATATTGCTTTCTAGCATTTCTTCAATCTCTTTAGGTATCTTTGGTAAATTAGCATTCTGTAGATACTGTTTGGCTTTTTCCTCATCAATATTCTCTTGTTTATATAGTTGCCCATAAAAATCTCGAATAATTTCCTTTTTCTCCTTATTACCATAACAAACTTGGCCTTGATCATCTATTAGCTTCAATATTTTTCTTGATTCCTTCTCCTTTCTCAATTTATATGCTAGCCATCTACCTGGTTTATTCGCATCTTCAAAATAATTCTGTTTAGAATTTCTAATTTTTTGTGCCAGTTCTTCTTTCGTCTATTAATTCCATTTTATGTTTAATTACATCCAGCTTCAATTTAATATCTTTTTTCTGTGGCGTTTTTTGTAATTCTTTTTCAAGTCTTTTATACTCATCTTCCAAGGCCTTAGAAGCTTGCCTTTTCCTAATATTCTTTTTTCTTGTACAATCTATTATCAAACCTCTAACATATGCCTTCATTGTATCCCAAACATTCTGCGTTGAAGTATCTTCTTTTTTATTTTCTCTAAAGAAAAAAGCCAGTTCCTTCTCCATCCGTTGTATAAAATCTTTCTCCTTTAAGATAGTATTATTTAATGTCCATCTCGATCTTTTTTTTTGTCCCTTCCATTTAATTGTCATTGGGCTATGATCTGCCCAGGTACTTGTTTCAATATTTGTTTCTTGAATATTGGATATTAATTCTGTTGAGATCCAAATCATATCTAATCTGGACCATGATAAATGTCTATTTGAAGTATATTGTTTAGCTTTAACATTTCTTTCTCTCCAAATATCTTTTAAAGTTAGTTCGTCTGTCATTTTAAAAAAAGATTTAGGGAGAGTCTTTCTATTTTGCTTTGTTGTTGTTGCTATATAGTCCAGTTTATTGTCCACAATTCCATTAAAGTCTCCCATCATAATTATATTAACATAGTCCAGTCCAATTATTTTCATGTGTAGCTTTTTATAAAACTCTTCTTGTTTATCATTCGGAGCATAAATTGCAATCAAGAGTATTTTTATATTATTGTCCATTATTTCCACCATTAATACTCTTCCGTCTTTATCCGTATAGATCAGTTTTGCTGGGATAGCCTCTTTAATTGGGATAGCCTCTTTACATTGAGTCAAAGAAGTAAATATTTTCCCCAATTTTGGCTGTACTAACAATTGTTCATGTTGTTTTTTAATATGGACTTCTTGTAGACAAATTATATCGAATTTTAATTTCTCTAATTTATGAAAGGTTTTCCTTCTTTTAACAGCTGAATTGAGTCCATTTATATTCATTGTAATCAGTTTTTTTTCTTCCATGATTACGCTTTATATTTAGGTCTAACAGCTCTCATGGATCTCACTTCACGCCGTTCTTTACTATCCACCTGTCCACCTACAGCTCCTTTCTCTTTTTCAGTCTCCAGTTGTTCCTCTTGAAACTTAATTAATGAGACCTCTTTCTCTGCCTCCTCTTCTCTTCTTCCAAAAAATTCTGCATGGAAAAGTTCTGCTTTCTCAATTGAATCAATTCTATGTCTCTGCTCTTGCCACGTAAACATTAATCCTTCTGGAATCAGCCATCTATAATTCACTTCGTTTTCCAGTAGCATTTTGGTCAGAAATCGATATTCTCTTAAAATTCTGACCTTTCCATCTCACTTTTTTCTTGTTCAACCACTGTTAATCGACTGTCAATATTTCCAATCTTTTCCTCTCTTTGTTTACCTTCTTCCTCAATTTTTTAAAATCTCTCCTCATACTTCACCATCATTTGTTTAATATTTTCCACTTTTTCATCAGTCTTCTCTATTCTTTGTTCAATGGTGTCTGATTTTATCTTAAGATCTTGGATTCCTTGCATAATCATCTGTAAAGTTACTTTTTCTTGTTCTTTATCTTGCTTCAACATTGTCTGAATTAAACGTTGTCCTCCAGCTGGTGGGGAGGCAGAGGTAGAAGTAGAAACGCCAGATGGTATTGGTTTCCTGCTCATTTTAATGCTTCCAAATCTTCAAATTCTTTTTAACTTTTAATCCAACTGGTAGAATAGCCAATTATAATCCAAAATGGAAAAATCCAATCGTAAAAGGCCCAAAACCAAAGAAGAAAAAGGAAAAAAGGAAGAAGAAAAATCTTCAGGTTCTTCTAGACCCTAATCCAATTACGAAGTAGTCCACCATAAAAAAAGGAAAAATAGAAAGGAAAAAAAAAACCCCAAAATAATAATATTGATTAAGAGCAAAAAAGAACAAAAAGAAAAGAAGAAATTCCTTCAGGTTCTTCACACCTTAATCCAATTGAGAAGTCTCAATAATCAAAAAAGAAAAACAGAGTGGTCCAAAGACATAGATAGAAAAAGCAAAAAAAAAAAAAAAACCCAATAAGAATAAGGATAAAAAAAAGGAAAAATAAAGAAAAAACTCTGAGGCTTTCCCTTTGAAATAAAAAGCAAAAATAAGAATATTACTAGAATTGAAATTTACAAAAAGGCTGGTGAGTAGGGATATCACAAGTAAATATATATATATATATATGAGCACACTGCACTTTATTTATTTATCCAAGGCTCTTATTATGACTCTCTTCTCCAGCAGCTTCAAAGCCAAGCCTCAAGTGTTGAAATATTGATAAGAGTCCAGGAAAACACCTGTAATAATATTTTGCTGTGCTCTCCCTCTATCTTATCACATTAAAATGTCCTTGAGAAGGAGTCTTCTTACAGTTCTCTCCAGTTCAAATAAAATATTTTCAAGCCTCTAGTTGGCAGTGTTGCAAAGCTTCTTAATGCTCCCCCCCAGCCAGAAAAAAATGGATAATTTATACAAAAAAAAAGAAAAGAAAGAAAAATAGCCAAAGGAAGCCTCTATCCTAAAAGAAAATTAAAAAATCAAAAGGAGCATAAAAATATATAAGAGAAAATTCAATCCGGTTACCTACATAGTCACACTAAAGTCCCAAAAGGAAAGTAAGAAAAAGAAAAAAAAAATCCAAGCCTCAATTTGACGTCACTTTAAAAAACACCGCTCAAACAGTTTTTGTCAAAAAAAAAAAAAAAGTCTCACAGGTTTCTTCTCTATTCAGGATGCCCTTTCCAACCTCAGCAAATTTACAACACAAAGAAAGTTTCTCACCCAGCCGACAGACTTTCACTTCCCGCCACTTTCTTTCCGGAGCTGTCCCAACTTCAGCAGCTATGGAGGCTGCCTCTCCGCTGCCAGCAAAAGGGCTTCTCCCGGATCAAACCAGAGATTTTGTGATATCTCTGGGATCCTGGGACAGTGCCCCTCACAATCCCCATCTCTACAGGACAGTTTAGGTCCCTTGGGACCGACCAGGGGCGAAAATATCGGCTGCGATCTCAGAGCTCCGAGATCGCAGCTGTATCGCCGAAACGAAGCTCCGCCTTCTCCCCAGAAATGCTATATTATCTTGTGTGAGCTGCATTGTTACAATCATTTATTTATCCATTCATTCAGTTTCTATAGCTAGCCATCTCACGTGTTTCTAGACAAGTCATGGTTGTTAAAATACCAACAACACAAAGTTAAAAATAAAAGCACATAAAAATAGTTTAAAATCTGTATTCAAATCACAGCACATAATCCACCAGTGTTAGAAATCATTCACATTATGAATGTTGAACAGATTCTACACAGCAATCCGATCCCAAAGTCTGGTGGCAAAACCACGTTTTCAGCTCCTCCTGAAGGGCAAGCAAAGTCAGGTCTTTTAGGATAGGATAATCCATAATAGGGTGGGTGCTACAACAGAGATGGCTCTCTTTTTGTAACCCATTAGGTGGCACTCCCTAGTGCAGTAATGGCTAACTTTTGGTGGTTGTGTGCTGAAAGTGCGCAAGTTCACGTGTGCATGTCTGCTCCCATAATGCAATGCACATGCGAACCCCGCCCCCTATGCATGTACACCCGCCTGTTCACAGCCCTGCGCATGAACGGCAGACACACAACAATCAGCTGGCTGTCGGGAGGTGCACACGCATATGCAATGAATTGACAGCTCACATGCCGACAATATGCAAAATATGCAATTAAAATAACCAAACATACTAACAGCCTTTGGAACTCTTAAATTATTGGAGCATACATGAAACAGTGGAGCTGCAGAACTCCCGCCGAACTACTGATGGGATGAAGACTCCGCTCCCACCTCGACCGGTTGCACCCTGCTTACGAACTGGAAAAGCCAATAGGATCCAGTGGCCGCTGTCGCACCTTCCAGGTAGGAGACCTCGTTTACGCACAAAACTTATCGGGTGATCCGTTATGGATAGAGGCAACAGTAGTATGAGTGACCGGCCCCAAATCCTACATAGTGAAATGCTGTGACAATAGACTATGGAAACGGCATATCGACCAATTACGGTCACGACTCACAACGGCCAGTCAACAACTCCCCCATGACCAAACCGAGGGGGGGGAGGTACAGAAGAAGATGACGTTCCAGGGAACCTGCTCGAAGGGAGTGACGAACTAAGTGATACTCAGGAAATGGAGCAGGAAGGAGAATCGTTTGCACCGCAAGAAATTGCACCTGAGCAAGTAGCAGATCCACTGCCAAACAACAATCTACCTCAACAGGATTGCAACCAACCAGTCCAACGAAAATCCGAAAGACTTAAAAGACAACCGTCCTATTTAAAGGACTATATAACTACACCGTAATTAAGAAGCCAGGGGGAAGGGGTGTTGTGTATGTACCATAGTTAATAAAGTATGAGCTTGAGGAAAAGTGCAGGGTTCTGGCCCTGCACTTCTGATTGGCTGTTAGGCGGCCAGATCGGATTGGTTAGTTCTGAGGAATCCAATTGGCCCTTAACAGAGGATTCTTATTGGTTAAAAGAGCTAGCGTTCATAGCTCATTATTGGACAATTCTTACAAGGGTTGCCTATATAAGGCAGGGTTCACTGTTGTTGTATTGAGAAGTCACTATGCTAATAAAGAGCTGAAAGTCATTATTCAGAGGCTGTCTCCATTTACTCCGACCCATGTTCAGTACTTAACAATGGTGTTAGATCTTCAGCTGCTTTTATGCACAGTATGGTGATGGTAGTACAGCAGCTTAAATGCTGCTTTTAGTGTGTATTTATTTATTTATTTTTAACAGAACACCCTCATACAGTTTTCATGGGGGTTAGTAATTTATTTCCTTTCTTGTGTTGAAAAGCTGAATGAAGAAGAGGATTTTCAATTCCTTAGGAACTGCAACAATAGAGCAGGACACTGATTGAGTCTTTTTTCTCTCTCCACCTTTGTACTGGTCAATTGGATGGAGCAAAGATTGGCCAGTGATTTTCTCAGCATGTTCCCTGAATTTTAAGGCAACATCTGAGAAGGCAATTGCTGGTCATTTTCAAACTGCTTTGGAGGATTTGGTAAGTGCAAGTGGTGGCATGAAAGGGCCCATTGTTTCCAAAAGAAGTTCACTTTTTTAAAAAGAAAGAAAGAAAGAAAGAAAGAAAGAAAGAAAGAAAGAAAGAAAGAAAGAAAGAAAGAAAGAAAGAAAGAAAGAAAGAAAGAAAGAAAGAAAGAAAGAAAGCTAGGAGCTTTTCCTATGCTCATAATCTTAAACTGGCAAGACATGTAAAAAGTAGGGAATGAAGGGGAAAGATCTGTTCATACATAGGAAAGAAGCAGTAATTGAAAAGCTGGATATTTTTTTGTATTTTAGATGCAATCTTTCCTATTGTTTTGATTTGTACTGGTAATTAGGTTTTGCAGATGACAGAAACAGCTCCCTGGAGTTGGTTGGTCATTTCTTGCTGTGTTGTTCTTCTCAAGAGCATGGATGCAGCATCCCAGTGGGTTAGTATCCAAGACAAATTTGTTCAAAGTGTTCTGGCTTTCAGATCTATACCTTGGGGATAGCAGTGTTCTGTTGGCAGAGAGAAATAAGATTTTTTTTTTTAGTATTTGCAATGAGTGCTCCTCGGCTACTAATTAATCCTTTAAAAGAAAGTCAAACAGCACCAAGTGTAGGATTACAAAAGCAGGTTTTCTAACCTGACATTCCAAAGATGTCTTAAGATCAGTGGTGGGATTCAATTTTTTTTACTACTGGTTCTGTAGGCATGGCTTGGTGGGCATGGCAGGGGAAAGTTACTGCAAAATCCCATTCCCTCTCCACCCCACTAACCTGCTTTCCAGCTCTGTTCTCCTGTGCAGAGCAACCAAAGAAAACTCAGCCTATCAGCTGGGAGTCAGGAGGCAGAAAATAGATGGAGCCAGGGCCAGTCAGAGGTGGTATTGGCTGATTCTCCAAACTACTCAAAATTTCCACTACTGGTTCTCCAAACTACTCAAAATTTCCACTACTGGTTCTCCAAACTACTCAAAATTTCCACTACTGGTTCTCCAAACTATTCAAAATTTCCACTACTGGTTCTCCAAACTACTCAAAATTTCCGCTACTGGTTCTCCGAACTACTCAAAATTTCCACAACTGGCTCTCCAAACTACTCAAAATTTCTGCTACTGGTTCTCCAAACTACTCAAAATTTCCGCTACTGATTCTCCGAACTACTCAAAATTTCCACTGCCAGTTCTCTGAACTACTCAAAATGTCTGCTACCGGTTCTGCAGAACTGGTCAGAACCTGCTGAATAGCACCTCTGCTTAAGACATTACAGACTTCTTCAGTTCTCATTAAGTCTGGAAGATTGGCTTTAGATGCATATATGCATAGGTGCATGTACATATATAGTATATACATCAAATCCCATCTCAAAGTTTAAGGTTACAAAGATAAGGTTTCTGAAATATATGTGCAGTTTAATGTTTCAATCTTTTTTTTTTCAATTATTTATTATTTCCACATGCAACTTCCCCTTAAATTGTTCCTTGGATGCAACTCTATTCTCAATCTACATTTCTGCTCTTGGTGGCCCTCACTTTGATTAGTGTTTTCTGGCTTAGAAACCAGAAAACCTGAAGTGTTTCACCAAGTCTGTCAGAAAAGCAGGAGATAATTTATCCCTTTAAAGATCTTTCCTGAATTCACATATAAATTTTATGATCCTGGAAGTCATATTATCTGCCCACAATGAACACAATGGTTTTCATTCAAAAGTTCAAGATAATCTGGGATGGGATTCAAACATTTTAACAACCGGTTCTATGGGCATGGCTTAGATGGTGGGCATGGCTTGGTGGTCATGTGACTGGGTGGCTTAGTGGTCATGTTATTGGCTGGGCGTAGCCAACTCAATATCATCGAAGCACGCATCTCTTCACCTGGCCTCTCATGACTGTGAGGATGCTGCAACAGTCGTAAGTGTGAAAAATGGTCACAAGTCACTTTTTTCAGTGCCATTGTAACTTTGAATGGTCACTCCACACAAGAAAAGTACCAGCAAAGGAGGGGGAAAAACTCCAGAGAGGTTCCTGAGACAGGGTTAATAATAAGGGTTAACGGAGAGGCAGTTTCTGTAAGCAACACCAGAATGTTTCCTTCCTGCCTTCCTTACAGGATTAGGCCAGTAATTTCTTCTAACAACCAGTTCTCCGAACTGCTTAGAATGTTAACAACCAGTTCTAGAGAAAAGGTGCAAACTGGTAGAATCCTACCCCTGAAGATAATCCTGGTATGAAGTGACAGAGAATTGTCAGTATTTATATCTATCTGGAAAAAATGGTGCTGGTAGCCATGAAATTTTGCAGAATTTTTGGATTACTTACCTTGGGCAAGAAATCTTGTCTCATGTTCTGCATTTCAAGTGCCAGTTGATTTAGCATTTTGTTCAAAGGTAAAAAAAGAAAGCCTGTAGCTTCATCATTTTGAAGAATCTATTTACGGTAACTTTATATGATCTGATTTCTTTTGTATATGACCTGGAAAATACACACTTCTAGCCTGATTCTTACATAAAATACAGTTGTTGCAGATTCTTACAATTGTTCCTACATGCACAGTAGACCAGGAAAGAAAGCTGGGCTGAAATTTGATAATAACTCATCTAAGATTATATTCAATTATTTCCAGTTAATATAAATTAACTGCATTAGCTCTTTTCTTTAAAAAACAAAACAAAACCCCAATAGAATTAACCAATGACCCTGCAACAAACTACTCCACCAAAATGATGGGTCACAATGGACTATGCCATCACGTAAATACCACCATTATATATTAGAATCCTAACATTAGATCTAAGTACATAAATTGGTCATTTGTGTGATGACATCAGCAAATGTATAATTTGCTGCTTGTTATTTCTTCCTGAGAGTGTCCATGCTATTTGATGTGGGTTTGGGGGGAGGGGTGGAAAACCTCAACTGATTTGGGTGGATTCTTCCAGACTACAGTGCTTTCACTTCCAAATTCCTTAAAAGCAGCTTGCCTTCACTTCTACAACATTGCCATTCTGAGAAAAAAGAAACAAAAGTAATTGCCCAACACTGATGCATCACAGCTGCTGCAGAAAAGAAAATATTCCTATACTACTGCATGCAAAAGGAAGGTTTTTTTAAAAAAAAAATCCATCCACTGCCATCCTAACTTCACATTACATTTATTTATCTGACCATCTGCAAAGATCTTTAGCAGTTTTTATGAAGATGGAACTGAATAATCATCAAGCAGCACTGTGAAAAGTGACTACGCTCAAGAAACTATTTTTGCCAATGGAGGAATTCCTCAGATCTACAACATCTCATCCTTTCACCAAATGTATTTCCAATGATTTCAAGTAGACCTCCTATGAACTGGAAATAAATTAGCACCATTGTGTTTAGGATAATAAATTTAGTAGCTAGAACAGAAAAGTGTACAATAGCCCAAAACACACAGTTGCGGTTGATTAGTTAGAGAGTGCTGACTCATGCATGAAGCAATCCACATTACAATTGGTTGTTGTAAATATAAAGGGGGAGTTTCCCTTTCTCCCCCTTCTTTTTTGTGTGTGTTCTGTATACTGTTTGGGATTTACCTTGTGATTACTGTGTTCCACATTACTGTGTTTTTGAGTACCGTATGTTTTTCTGGATGATGACAAAGTCAATTGTAAATTTGAATATTAATTATATTTATATAAAAGACTACAAGTTTCTGTCAGTGTCTGTGACTTCATCTGGACAGCTGCTGTGCAATTCAATGACACATTGTTAAACGGGAATGATGCTAAGGGATTCTGTGTTTAGAGATTCCCTGTGACCTGCTGTGGTTTGGTTTACAGTGCAGAAGTGCAACATGGAACAGAAGCATTGGCTAGAGAAAGATTGTTGCACTCCAGAGAGGCACGCTAAGAACATGGAACAGCATGACCCAGATAGATTAACAAAGCTCTGTGAGATAGGATTCCTTTCCATGCAACTCTTGTAAATGAACTTTATGCTCCATTAGGCACACAGTCAGCTCTTGCATTATATATTATCTTTGCCTTGCACGTTTGTGACAGCTCTGAAAGTTTTGAGTTTTACTGCCCAAAAAAACTTCTGTTGTTTTTATAATGTCTCTGTTATATAGCAGGTCCAGTTAACTAACTTGCTAGCTAGTTTTCTCCTTGCCTTGTTTCTGCCATATATAGTCCCGTTTACTTTTACAGATGACCAGCAATTATTTTTCTAACAGGCTGCTTCTGTTAGTGCATTAGCTAACAAGGCACATAAGAGTTTTAAGCTTCCTAATGTTTTGAGTAATAATGATTTGGGCTGTGTGTAGGAGTTTTGTGTGTTAATGTTTGTTTTGTTTCTTTTGAATATTGAGTCAGTAGGGGAAAACTGGATGGATGCCAATGACTCACTTGTGAAATAAGCATGTTCAGGATATCTCAATAAGTGTAATATGGAAGGTAGTATCTGCTGAGTTCAGTCAAAATGCCAGCTGTAGTTTCCTAATCATGGGTTGTTGATTTTTAGTGTATTCACAAAACACACTGAACTCAATTCTCAGTAACCATAATGGGTAGATCAACACGTGATATAGCAGGGATGTCAAACTCAATTTCATTAAGGGCCGCATCAGGGTTGTGTTTGATCTCAGGGGGAATGGCCAGGGTGGGTGTAACCAGCTTGATGTAATTCATGTCAGGGGTGCCTGTGGCCCAAGCGTTCTGCCAATGAAAATGGGCTCCCAAGTTCTGTTTTCAGCTGTGACAGCCTCCTGCAACCTTCTGCCAATGAAAATGGAGCCTTCTCAAGCTCCATTTTTGTGGGCAAAGGGCTGCAGGAGGCCATCATGGCCCTCTTGAGCTCCTTTTTCATTAGCAGAGGCACCATGGGCTGCACCCTTGTTGTTTCCAGGATGGCCCTGCGAGCCAGATCTAAGCACCCCAAGGGTCAGATTCGACCCATGGCGGAGGTGGTATTTAACCAGTTCACACCGGTTGACGAGAACCAGTAGCGGCGATTTGGCGTAGGTTGCCAAACTGGTAGTGACTTCTGGCTGGCCATGCCCCTGATCTGGTTGTCCAGTCACCATTTGTGCGCTTGCCCCGCCCACCCAATGCTTGGTCATGCTGCTCACCTTCCCACTGCTCTCCCTGCCCAGTCATTCTTCACCTCCTATGCAGAATGCTGGATCCTTGTGGCTTGCCTTTCTAACCTGCCTTCCCATGTGATGCCTGTTGTGTATGCAATATAATTAATAAAGTGTGAGCTTGGAGTAAGTGCAGGGTTCTGGCCCTGCACTTCTGATTGGCTGTTAAGTGGCCGGACCGGATTGGCCCGTTCCGGGGAATCTGATTGGCCCTTAACAGAGAGTTCTTATTGGTTATAAAAGCTAGCGTTCCTAGCTTGTTATTGGTTAAGTGTTACAAGGTTTGCCTATATAAGGCGGGTTTTACTAAACGAGCAAGTCACGATGTAAATAAAGAGCTGAAGTTCACCGTTCAGAAACTTGTCTCCATTCTTTCTCGCCCATGCTCAAACTTAACACTGGCGACGAGGGTGGGATGTGGAGACATCTGAACCAACGAAACTTCGAAGAACACTGAGCACGTGACAGACGACGCCAACAACGGAACCATGTCCGGCGGCATCGTACCACCCGCTCCATTTGATCCATCACAAGAAGACTGGGAGTCTTACATGGATCGTTTCCAAATGTTCCTAGAGACGAAGAACTTAAAGGACGCCATAGCCGGGAAGAAACGGGCGGTGTTCCTGATGCATTGCGGTCCAACCGTATTTAAGATGGCTAAAGCACTAGCCAAACCCCGAGAAGTGAAGGCCATGGATTGGGACGACCTCGAACCTATCCTGCGAGACCACTACGCTCCGACCGTGCCTACGCTCGTGAGACGCCACGAGTTTTACCAAAGAAGCCAGCGAAAGGGAGAGAGCGAAGCTGACTTCATAGCAGACCTCCGAAATTTGGGAGGCCTCTGCGGATTCACCGATCTAGAAGAAGCACTAAGAGATCGCATAGTTCTGGGATTAGATGCACCAGGCGTTCAAAGCAAGCTAATGGCGAAAGGCAACATCAGCCTTGCCGATGCCATTGCCGATACTACTGCAGCAGAAGCAACCAAGAAGTCGGCTGCACAACTATGCCGAAACCGCACTCCGGTACCACCATCGGCCAGCAAAATCTCACCTAGTTCAGAAGGGCAGCTCGCGACAACGCACCACGAGGACCTCTCTTCGTCGTCAGACAGCGACAAAGAAGGGGTCCATCGACTGCGGTCCGACCGGGACCCTCGGCCGAAGCCCTTACACCCTTGCGCTGGCTATGGAGCCAACCATGCCAGATCCGAATGCAGATTCTGCGACGCACTCTGCCATGAGTGCGGGAAACGAGGCCACATCAGACAGGTCTGCCGCAGCTTGCCAGGATCCAGCCAGGCCTCAAAAGGGGCTAACTATTGCCAATCGACAGGAAACCGTCCTGTAAGGCGAGAGCCAGTAAACCACTCCTACAGAAATCGAGCTTTGCAGAGAGAAGAGGCTCACCATACTATCACTATCGGTCACGCCTCAGCCTTGGACACTAAGAAAATCCGAGTCACGGTAGCCATTGAGAACCAGCCTTGCCACATGGAGATCGACTCGGGATCGTCCCTCTTGATGGTGTCATGGAAGACACTCAAGCAACTCATCCCCACAATTCAACACCAAGATCTCCGTTTCCAACGCCTCATCCTCAAGGACGACCAGGGGAATCGAATCCCCATCGTCGGGTCCTGCCGAGTCCAAGTCTCTTTCAAGAAGCACACAGCATACTTACCTTTAACAGTCATCGACAGAGATAGGCCCAGCCTACTGGGCCTCCAATGGTTCGCGCCACTCGGCATTGAAGTGGCTGGCGTAAACCGAGTCGGTGGCTGTGACTGGGAGGAAGACCTTATCTCTGAGTTCAGGGACATCTTTGCAGACAGCTTAGGCGAGTACAAGGGGACCCCGATCTCATTCAGCTTAGATCCAAAAATAGCTCCCATTCGCCTAAAGCCCTGTCGAGTTCCGTTTGCCTTAAAATCAAAAATTAACGAACAACTCAACAAACTGATAGCTCAGGGGGTGTTGAAGCCCATCGATCACTCCCCGTGGGAAACCCCTATTGTAACACCCATTAAGCCAGATGGGTCAATCCGAATTTGTGGGGACTACTGGGCCACTTTGAACCACGCCCTGCAGCAGAATGCATATCCAGTTCCGGTGGTGCAGCACCTCCTCCATTCCCTGGGGGGCGGGAAAGTTTTCGCTAAATTGGATTTAGCTCAGGCATATCAGCAATTACCAGAAGATGAAAAAACAGCACAGGCCCAAACTTTTGTGACGCACCGAGGTGCCTTTAAATGTACCCGGCTGCAATTCGGAGTAAGTGTAGCCCCGGGGATTTTTCAGAGCCTTGTGGAAAGATTATTGCAAGGGATTAAGGGCGTGGTCCCCTATTTAGACGATGTATTAATTGCAGCCCCTACAAAAAAAATCTTACAGGACCGGTTAAAATTAGTCCTAAAAAAATTCCAAGAGGCCGGTCTTAAGGTTAAAAAAAAACAAATGTAAATTGTGTACTGACAGTGTTGAGTTTTTAGGGTACCTGATTGATAGCCAGGGCATTCACCCTACCAAAAGTAAATTAAAAGCGATCAAAAACGCTCCCAGGCCAAGAAACAAGGCCGATCTCCAGGCATTCCTAGGCCTCATCAATTTTTATAATGTATTTTTACCGCACAAAGCAACTGTCACTGAACCATTACACCGATTATTAGATAAAAAGCAATTTGGTTATGGGGTTACTGTGAAGAATAGGTGTTCCGAAATGTTAAAAAACTGCTCACTTCTGACTCTGTACTCATGCAGTATAATGAGACTTTGCCGTTAGTTATAACCTGTGATGCATCGCCTGATAAAGAAGCCCTCGCAATTGTCTCAGCTGTGAAAAGATTTCATGAATACGTGTATGATAGGGTTTTTACTATTGTGACTGACCACAAGCCGTTATTGAGGATGATAGCCGGAGATAAGCCAACTCCCTACATATTATCCCCTAGGATGACCCGATGGTCAGAATTCTTAGCTGCTTATAACTATCGGCTGCAATACCGCCCGGGGAAGGCCATTCCCCATGCTGACGCATTGAGCCGAGCACCGCTTCCAGAGACTCTTGATGATCCGGCACCAACGGTAACCACATTGCAAATCGAAGCACTCAATTCGCCACCACTGACCGCCCGAGATATCGCGAGAGAAACCAAACGTGACCACACCCTAGCACGTGTCCTAGGCTGGGTAGAACGTGGATGGCCATTGGACCAGTTATCAGATGACTTCACATCATTCAAAACTCGACAGACCGAGCTCTTCTCCCAGAAAGGCTGTGTCATCTGGGGCGATAGAGTCGTTATTCCAGAACAGCTCCGAAAAGCGCTGCTGAGAACCTTGCACGATGGCCATCCCGGCATTGTGCGAATGAAAGCCCTTGCACAAAGCTACGCATGGTGGCCGGGCATGCCAAGAAGTCAGCAACGCCCCACCAAAAGCCATGCCTACTGAATGGGAGACACCACGTGGACCCTGGTCCCAAATTCACCTGGACTTCGCAGGGCCAACCAAGGGCTACACCTTCCTGCTTACCGTCGATGCCTACTCCAATTGGCTCGAAATTCATCTCATGACGACTACGACCTCCGAGGCGGTCATCAAGATTCTAAACAAACTCTTTGCAACCCATGGATTACCAGACGTCCTGGTATCCAATAATGGCCCACAATTTACTGCACTAGCATTCGAGCAGTACCTCGCTGACCGCGGCATCCGCCATGCACTCACCTCGCCTGTGCACCCTGCGAGCAATGGCCGAGCAGAATGCATGGTTCAATTTGTGAAGAAAACCTTGCAAAAGGTAGACTACGACAACATTGATGACAAGGTCAACCAAATCCTCTTTTTGCAACACATCACCCCACATAGCGTCACCAACAAAACTCCCACTGAACTGCTAATGGGACGAAAGCTCCGCTCCCACCTTGACCGGTTGCACCCTGCATATGAACCAGAGAAACCACTAGGATCCAGTGGCCGCTGTCACACCTTCCAGGTAGGAGATCTGGTTTATGCAAAAAACCTATCAGGCGACCCGTTGTGGGTGGAAGCGATAGTAGTACGTGTAATCGGCCCTAGATCCTACCTCGTGCAATGCCTTGACGATAAACTTTGGAAACGGCATATCGACCAATTACGGTCATGGCTTGCAGCGGCCAATTCGCAACTCCCCTATTACCAAACTGAGGGGGGGGAGGTACAGAAGAAGATGAGGCCCTAGGAAACCCGTTCGAAGGAAACGACGATTTAATTGAAACTCAGGAAGTGGAGCCGGAGGGAGAAATGTTTGCACCTCAGGGAACCCAGGAAAATGTGGGCAACAACGTAGAAGTGAACTCTGAACCAGAGACAGCCCCACTGCCAGACAACGATCTACATCAGCGAGATTGCAACCAGCCGATACAACAAAAATCAAAGAGACTAAAAAGACAACCGTCCTATTTAAGGGACTATGTAACTGCGCCCTGAACTAAGGAACCAGGGGGAAGGGGTGTTGTGTTTGCAATATAATTAATAAAGTGTGAGCTTGGAGTAAGTGCAGGGTTCCGGCCCTGCACTTCTGATTGGCTGTTAAGTGGCCAGACCAGATTGGCCCGTTCCAGGGAATCCGATTGGCCCTTAACAGAGAGTTCTTATTGGTTATAAAAGCTAGCGTTCCTAGCTTGTTATTGGTTAAACGTTACAAGGTTTGTCTATATAAGGCGGGTTTTACTGGTGATTAAAAGAAGCAAGTCACAATGTAAATAAAGAGCTGAAGTTCACCGTTCAGAAACTTGTCTCCATTCTTTCTTGCCCATGCTCAAACTTAACAGTGCCTGTGCCCAAACTGAGCAGCCCTCATCTGCCTACTCGGAGGTAAGCCTGCGAGTCATGCTAGCCCCTCCCACACCATCCCTGGACCTTGCCAGGCCACCCCCACTGTCCCCGGGCTCAGCTGGCTGGCTAAGCCACTACACAGTGATCTCCCAGCTCTCTCTACCATGTGGCAGCCGTGGTGCAATAAGTGGCAGCGGAGGTGTCCCAAAAGGGAGGGCAGCTTCCCTTAGCCACATCTCCACCACCCACCACCGCTGCCTACCTCCACTGCCATCTCCGCCCGCTGCCTCTGCCACTGCCTGCTTCCTTTCATCACCAGGGAGAAGCGAGTGGCTGTGGCGGCAGAGGTGCTCCGAAAGGGAGGGCGGTCCCATGGCTGATCACTTTCTTTATTCTCCTGCTGCCCGCTGCTCTGGAGCTTGCAGGATCAGTTCATCCCAGTTCAGATGTGTGTGTGTCATGAGAGAGAGTGTGGTGTTTGTGTGTGTGTGTGAGAGAGAGAGAGAGAGAAGAAAGAAAAAGAAAGAGGAAGGAAGGAAGGAAAAGAAAGAAAGAAAAGAAAGAAAGAAAGAAAGAAAGAAAGAAAGAAAGAAAGAAAGAAAGAAAGAAAGAAAGAAAGAAAGAAAGAAAGAAAAATAGGAAGGGGGAGTGTGTGTGTGTGTGGTATGTGAGTGAGAGAGAGAGGGAGAGAGAGAGACAAGAAAAGAAAACAAGAAAGAGGAAAGGAGAGAAAGAAAGAAAGAAAGAAAAAGAAAGAAAGAAAGAAAGAAAGAAAGAAAGAAAGAAAGAAAGAAAGAAAGAAAGAAAGAAAGAAAGAGCAAGAAAGAAAGGGGAATGGAGAGAAAGAAAGAGAGAATGAAAGAAAGAAACAAGGAAAAAGAAATAGAAAGAAATAAAGAAATAGGGAGGGACAGAGACAAAAAAAAACCCCTCTATGCTATTATTTTTAATTGTTCCATCATTTATCATATATTAACATTTTACACTGTCCCTACACCTAGAGTGATTTTACTGCCTTTCTTTTGCCCAGGTATTTTTCAGGGTTTACATGCATTCAATGTCTATAGCCCAGAGCATAAATACACATGTGTTTAACAGAGTTGAAAGGTGTACTATGGAGGTCTTCTAGTCCAACCCCCTGCTCAGGCAGGAAAACTGAGAATGCCAAACTTTGAGTAGAGGTCCTGGGAAGAGTATCAGAATAACAGAATAACACTTAGAAGGGGGGAGCCCTGTGACATTTCAGATAAATGGCCCGTCTTTTCTTAAAAACTTCCAGTGATTGAGCACTCAGAACTTCTGGAGACAGGCAGTTCCACTGGTTAATTGTTCTCACTGTCAGAAAGTTTCTCCTTAGTTTTAGGTTGCTGCTCTGTTTGTTCAGTTTCCATCCACTGCTTCTTGTTTGCCTTCTTTGGAAAACATACACCCCCCTCCCCCCCCCCCGAGATGGTATTCAGCAGGTTCAGGTCAGTTCTGGAGAACCTATAGAGGAAATTTTGAGTAGTTCAGAGAACCAGAAGATACCTCCTCTGACTGGAGATTTTACAGTATCCTTCCCCTGCCACACCCATCAAGTCATACCCACAGAACTGGTAGTAAAAATTTTTTGAATCCCATCACTTCCCCCCCTTCTTTCTGGCAGCCCCTTAAAAGCCTGTTGCCTATCATACTCTTGGGCAAAGCATGTATGCCATTCCCTCCTTTCAGTGATCCATGAAAGTACATCTATAGTATGCAGATAATAAAGTGGGTGTGACAAGGAATGGTTGGGAGGGGAGGGGCCAGGTGAGGCACCCCTTGACGTGAGTGACATTGAGTTGGCCACGCCTACCCAGTCACATGACCACCAAGCCATGCCCACCCAGTCACATGACCAAGCATGCCCACCCAGTTACATGACCACCAAGCCATGCCCACCAAATAAGCCCCACCCACAGAACCAGTAAAAAATAGTAGTAAATTTTTTTGAATTCTACCATTGGCCCACGGGACTTGAGTTTGATACTCTTGTTCTATAGTATGCTACGCTGGCAAACCACATTGCTGAATTCAATCAAAAGGAGGATTGTTTATCTTTAATTAATTGATCAAGCCTTGATAAACTGATTTGTGTTTAACAACAAGCCATAATCAATAGATTCATACATCATGCAAAGCCCAAACCAACCAGATCATTTACATACAAATCAGATGTATGTAAAGACAAAGCTACCTTATGAGGATGAGTTCATTCAAGAAAGAATTGCAGCCAATTATGGGAATCTGAAAGTAATGCTGTATGACATGTTTATTTTGCATATTGAATTACAAGATGCATACCTAAATATCCATTTTGAATGTCTCCTGAAATAAAATCGTATAGCCTTCAGGATATGTCTATGGATGGGTATTCATAATCAAGTAACACTATGTAGCTAGCAAAGTAGTGTGCCAGTTTTATGATCACGCAAGATTTAAAAAGTGAACATTTAAATATTATAAGAGTATTAATGAATTGCTGTATATATTCTAATAAATGATTCCTCCTCCTCCCCACACCACCCCAGGCAGACTTTTCATAGTACCTTGTAATGGAAAATAAATGCTGGAACAGCCAGATCTCAATCTGTTCCCATAAAAGTCAAATGTTTACAAAGCAACACGCTGAACCTTGAAGGTTATTGTCAAGTCTAAAAGGTTTTAATGAATATAATTGATTTGAAACATGCATATTACAATGTTCTTTGCCAGACTGAACTATCTTCTGAATATGTTCTGGGAGAAGAAGCTTTGATACCAACTACACAGACGGAAGACAAGCTGTCCCTCCCTTGACATGCCCTTTTCCTCAAAGCCATACTCAAAAAGGTAATGGAATCCATGCCCCGACTTCATGTCTTCTTAGGCCTTGGAATGCTGGCCAAGTTACATTTACAAAGGCAACTATCAAGCTCCTTAGATTGATGATTCAGTACACACATGCTTTGCCCAAAAGCATGACAGGCAACAGGCTTTTAAGGGGCTGCCAGAAAGAAGGAGGAGCAGTGATGGGATTCAATTTTTTTTACTACCAGTTCTGTGGGTATGACTTGATGGGTGTGGCAGGGGAAGGATACTGTACAATCTCCAGTCAGAGGAGGTATCTTCTGGTTCTCTGAACTACTCAAAATTTCCTCTATAGGTTCTCCAGAACTGACCTGAACCTGCTGAATACCATCTCGGGGTGTGTGTGTGTGTATGTTTTCCAAAGAAGGCAGACAAGAAGCAGTGGATGGAAACTGAACAAACAGAGCAGCAACCTAAAACTAAGGAGAAACTTTCTGACAGTGAGAACAATTAACCAGTGGAACTGCCTGTCTCCAGAAGTTCTGAGTGCTCAATCACTGGAAGTTTTTAAGAAAAGACGGGCCATTTATCTGAAATGTCACAGGGCTCCCCTCTTCTAAGTGTTATTCTGTTATTCTGATACTCTTCCCAGGACCTCTACTCAAAGTTTGGCATCCTCAGTTTTCCTGCCTGAGCAGGGGGTTGGACTAGAAGACCTCCATAGTACACCTTTCAACTCTGTTAAACACATGTGTATTTATGCTCTGGGCTATAGACATTGAATGCATGTAAACCCTGAAAAATACCTGGGCAAAAGAAAGGCAGCAAAATCACTCTAGGTGTAGGGACAGTGTAAAATGTTAATATATGATAAATGATGGAACAATTAAAAATAATAGCATAGAGTTTGTTTTTTTTTCTCTCTCTCTCTCCCTCCCTATTTCTTTTTCTTTCTTTCTTTCTATTCTTTTTCTTTGTTTCTTTCTTTCATCTCTTTCTTTCTCTTCCTTCCTCTTTCTTTCTTGTTCTTTCTATTTTTTTCTTTCTTTCTCTTTCTCTTTCTTACTTTCTCTTCCTTCCTCTTTCTTTCTTGCTCTTTCTTTTCTTCTCTCTCTCCCTCTCTCCCACACTCTCTCCCCCTTCCTATTTCTGTGTCTTTCTTTCTTTCTTTCTTTCTTTCTTTCTTTCTTTCTTTCTTTCTTTCTTTCTTTCTTTCTTTCTTTCTTCCTCCCTCTTTCTTTTTCTTTCTTCTCTCTCTCTCTCTCTCACACACACACACACATACACACACACACACACACACCTGGTCTGGGATGAACTGATTCGGCGAGTTCCAGAGCAGTGGACAGTGGGAAAATAAAGTGATCAGCCCCAGGACATCCACCCACCCTCCCTTTTGGAGCACCTCCACTGCCACAGCCACTCGCTTCTCCCAGGTAATGAAAGGAAGTAGGCGGCAGCAGAGGCAGCGGGCGGAGGCGGTGGTGGCTGGTGGAGACGCGGCGAAGGGAAGCAGCCCTCCCTTTTGGGGCACCTCCTCTACTTGTTGCAGAATACCACGAGACTTGAAATTCTAGACCTAGAAAACCTAGAACTTCGGTCTGATCTTAGTATATAAAATCATACTTTGCAATGTCCTACTTGTCAAAGTTCAGCTTCAACCCCAAACCCCAAAAACTTTAACCTTAGACTTTCTACTATTGACCTCACCCCTTTCTTAAAAGGTCTGTAGGGGCATAAGTGCACCAACGTGCCTCCCATCCCTGTCCTATTGTTTCTTTTATTTTTCTTATATGTATCCATGTATTCATAATTATGTTTTTACTTATACCTATTACCTTGTAAGCAATTGACAAACCAAATAAAATAAATAAATAAATAGAATGCAACGGTAAAAGAAAAAAATATAGCCTCATGATACAGGCTTTCTCATAATTTTCATCAAGAGGAGTGGGTTTGGGAACATATATTAGTAATAAAGTTATACATATTTGTTACACATGTATGCATGTGAATGTATGTGTGTATGTATGTATGTATGAGTGAATGATGTATGTATATGAGTGTGTTTTATATATTTATATGTATATATATATATCTCTCTGTGTATATGTGTGGTGTATCTATCTCTCTCTCTTCCTCCCTCCCTCCTTCCCTCCCTGCCTCCTTCTCTCTCTCACACACACAATATAACTTAAGCATACTTCTCAAAATTGTTTCTGCAATGTCTATGGAGATTCCCAGTCATCCAGATCATGGCTGTAGCAAAGATGTTTTTTCCCCCCTAAAGGCAACTGAATTTGAAATTCCTTGAAGAACTTTCATTTCTCATCCAAGAAACTTCTTCACTTCTGATTAAACCCTTCCATTCTCCATCTTTCAGCCAGAACTGAAGAAGCTTCTTGGATGAAAAGCAAAATGTCTTCAAGGAAAAAAAATGTCCATTGTCTTTTGAAAAAAGCTCCTTTATGTTTTTTAAACGTACTATTTATAGGCTGCAGTTTCAGTACTATTATGTTACCAGTTGCTGGTATAATATAATTAGCCAATTAAATATGAAGTACAAATATTTCTAACACAAACAAGAATTTTCTCTTAAGCAAGTGATTAAGAGAAAATCTTATTTTTGTAAAAATATTTGTACTTTGTATTTAATTAACTAATTATACCTGAAACTGTCAAGACTTCTTGTCCAGAGGCTTCTGTGTTGGGTGCGTGCATGTGTATGTAAGCCTTTGTAGTAAAAGTTTGGAAGTCTTGGAGTTTTTTTCCCAGGAGTTTTTTTGGGGTTAATTCAACTTAGTCTGTTTGCTTTGGTCTACTGCTTAATAGTTTTTCTTGCGACTATCTATCTTCTAGTAAATGCATCACGTGGAAATATCTTTTAGGATGAACCATTTTAAAAACAAATACCTTATGCAGGTCATATAGGAACGTATTTCCCAACAGACACTCCAAGCTGCAATAAGTTAAACGTGACACAAATTTTTCACTGCTGTTTCTCTTCTTTAATGCACACACACACACACACACACGTATATATATATATATGCATTAAATATACTGTACATTCTGTATATATTACTGGTGGGATTTGTACTGTGTCTAACAGTTCCTTGCTTTATGTAGAAATTTTTCTTAAAATTTAAAAATACAAAGATAAATATTAAAAATATGCAGAGAGAAAAAA
Source organism: Hydrophis major (assembly GCA_033807585.1). Taxonomy (NCBI): domain Eukaryota; kingdom Metazoa; phylum Chordata; class Lepidosauria; order Squamata; family Elapidae; genus Hydrophis; species Hydrophis major. Next base: position 25,681,588 of record CM066333.1, read on the forward strand.
GGGGGAAAATAAAAAATATAAAGAAAAATATATATAACTTCCCCTTTCATCAAACAAATTTAGAAAGCTTCTCACCTTCTATAAAATTTCAATCAAAATGTCTTCATTTCATATCTCATCTAGCAATATATATTCTCTTCTTTTTACTCAGAACAGCTTATTTTCTGTAACAATATGTTTAAGATCATCAGACATCAACATCTTCCTATCCCAGGTTAATGGGAAAGACTTGATAGGTGGGTAAAAATGCCAAATTCAGTCTGAACATCTGGCTAACTGTGCGATGAATCATAATAATTATTAACATGATATTATATGTTACTAAAGAAATTAGTCTGTGACTAATTAAATTATATCCTTAGGTATGCACATATTTAATGAATTTAGTATAAATATGGAATTAATATTCCTTAATGATTCTTCCACCAGCATCAATTTCATTTTAGACCCTTAAACAGAATATCCTGTATTTTATTTAAAGTATTTGTCTTTTTCTAACATTGGAATACTAGCGTGAAATTTAGAAATGAAGAAGAATTTATTTTTTCTACAAATAAAATAAATTTGTATTCAACAGAATTAGATACAAGTCCACAAATATTCCTAGACTTAGACTGTCTGGTAGCATAAACCATGGGTTCCATGCAGATATTAAAAACAGGCTGGAAATGGACATCCTTTTTCCTTTAAATAATGGGAAGTAGCAGAGAACATTACATTAATTTTTACCCTCCATATAAACAACTCATCTCTTGATTCATTTTATGAATTCCCAAGGAGAAGTCCTAACCTATTTAATTCAGTCAACATGTACTTTTTATATATTTTGTCAAAGGTTTTTCTAGCATCCAATGATAAAATTATGAACTGACCTCTTTTCAAGTAGTCTATTAAGTGTACAATTAACCTAATTTATCTGCTGTTTGCCTAATTTTTACAAATCTGCTTGATTATTCCTAATAACAAAGGAAACTACTTGCTGCAATCTATTTGCTAACACTACTGTTAAGATCTTTGTATCAACATTAATCAGAAATTGGATGATAATTAGCACAAGGTCTTTATCTGTTCTGGTATAATAATACAAACTGATTACATGCCACTGATAAAATTCCCTTATCAAATATCTCATCATTCAATTGACAAACTTTTGGAATCAAAAGATCTATGAATATTTTATATGGCTCTCTAGAGAACCCATACAATCTTGGTGTTTTACCATTTGCTATTTTAAAATCTCTTCCTCAGGTAATTTTATGTAAACAGACGTCTATATCTTCTGTGATATATATTCTTTGGTTCTCTATATAATTCAGGTCTTCCCCATTTTGAACATTTTATCTCTTTCCCCTCTAATAATTGGAACTATTGCCCTACCTTTCTTTTGTTTTAAGTGAATAGTGATTTCTCTGTTTCTCAGAGTCTCTGTTATAACCACATTAGATGAATTATGTCTGGTGTGGTATTATAGTATTTAGTTCATATTTCTTTTTTGGTATTTTTCTGTACAAAGTAATAGATGGACATGTAACCATTTGTGCCAATAACCTTTCAGTTCATCTTTCAAATTATTTTCGCTTTTATTTTTAATCTTACTTTTGCATGATGCATGAGCAATAATTGGATTTTGATGTAGGTTTTATACGCTTCCCATTCAAAAATGTGAGCACTTGATATTTCTGAATTCCAATCAAATTGTTGTTGTACAAATTCTTTATTAGTCAATAAAGAGACATTGAAATACCAATTTCTCACTACCTTGACCAGTTTCAGAAATGAACATTTCAAAGTAATTGCACTATAGTCTGGTACACAAGAAATATCATAGTGTATTACATTATAGAATGTGGTGATATAAAATCAGTGATGTTACAAATTTATATTTTATTTTGGTTGCATATATCAAATGCTAGAGATCTATTGAATTTTTCCCTATATTCTTAATTATTTCCCCCACTAACGATTGGTGTCATGCTGGTGAATTTCTATCATGCTCAGGATCCAGTATTTCATTAAAATCTTTTCATATTTCCACTTTATCATAAATACATTCATTCAAGTATCAAAAACATGCATAAAATGTAATAGGAGTATCTCAATTTGATCCACAAACATTAACCATAGCTATTGCAGTCCTTGCTATTTTAGCACATACAATTAAATAAGAAATAATGTCAATAATAATCTGTTTTACGTCAATTGAAAATCACTTTTGAACTAAAATGGCCAAGCCTTTAGCTTTTGTCAAAATATCTGTGACGTAAACTTGTCCACCCAATCCAATTAGAACAAATAACAATATATCCTACTATTTTACTAAAAGCATTTGTCATTTGCTAACATTGGAATACTAGTGTGAGATTTAGAAATAAGATGAAGAAGGTCATTAATAGAAATTTATCATGTTCCTTATATGAGCCTTTTATAGATAAGCAATGTTTGCCCTTAACAATTTTAAAGGTTACATTTTGTTTCTCAGATTCTTACAACCCTTTCACATTAAGACAAACTAACTTCATCCATACACAAAGATGCTTGTACATACTAATAAATCTTCTAGAATTACACCAAAATTCATGATTTCTTTCAGAATATCTTCAGATTGAGGAAACAATGCCATTCTAGAATAATATTTATACCTCCATTACTTGACTTTTTATGACCTCTTTGGTATTAAGATAAAATACATTGTTATATTTCTTCCAAAACTCTAGCATGTGGCACTCATCTTTCCTACTCAAAAATGTACTTTGCAGGACTTCCGGTTTGGGTCTCTTCAGCGACAGACCGAAATCCGCAATCGTGCATGGTTTTGATCTGTGCTTGCCACTTTAGCAACTTGATCCTTTGGATTCGGGGTTGAAGCCATCCCGTAAAGGTGGTGAAGAGGGAAGAGATTTCTAGCTGAGTGGAGGGGAGCCGCATCTTTCCTCCTTGGCTGATCTAAACTACCTTCCCCAAAAGTGGTTGCAGCGGTGGTCAGAAATGGCCACCTCAAAGAAGAACCTGACTGGATAAGATTGTGCAGGAGGAAGACAAAGAGGAAAGTAGGACAGACTGGGCTAAACAAAGAGAACATCTAAGCATGGTACCCTGAATCTAAAACTACCTAGAGGGATACTTCTGAAAGATCTTTAAGCGGCGAGGAAGAGAGAAAAGGAGGTTAAAAACCTTTATATTGACAATTACAAATGGTACGGAAAGAAATTTATATTAATCTATTGTGACACTAATAGGCAACTTTAAGCTGAAATTTAAGTATCAAAAAGAGAATAAAATTTTTTTCTTGGTTATTTTAAAGCCCTAAAAAGGAGAAGAGTGGAGGCAAAAGGGTGGGACTTGGAAAAATGGAGTGCCACCTGGAAAAATAAAGAGGATTAACAATGAAACTTTGAAAAGATTCCCAAGGATACATTGTAACTGAAATCTTATTAAAAAATACAGTAACCCACAGAAAGGAAAAGTAAAGGAAAGAAACAAGAAGGAACAGTCTGGGACCATTTGGTGATTTAAAAAAAAGTTTTCGGCATTGGATTTTTCTTTCTTTTTCTGTTTTTACTTAAAGTCAGTCGGGTGGTTGTTCAAAAGTGTTTAAAATGCCATAACTCCTAGAGGAATTGAAGATGAGTCTTAAAAAACAGAAAGATGCAGAAAGGGGAGGAAGATTCTTTGGCTTCGTATTTGAATTTTTTGAAACGGAGATCCTAAACTATGAAAAGCAAAAGGAAAAGCTTCAAGAGCAAGAAGAAGTGCAGGACAAAGAAGAAGCCATTTTCAATGATCAAATAATGCAAAGTGTGATAATAAGGGGAAAAGGGGAAAAAGTTTGAGATCAAAGGGAACAGCCAAAAAGAAAAATAGTCTGAAAAAGAAGTGTAACAGCAAGGAGAAGCAGAAAAGAAAACTACAGAAGGGAAAATTAGAGAGAGAAGGGTATAAAAAAAGGGATGAGAAAAAGGAGGGAAAGATAGAAAGGGAAAGAACTTATGAGGGACAAAAACAGGAAATAAAGAAAAGGGGGAAACGTACTAGGATTAAAGGATTCTGCAAAGGTATAAAAGATAGTGTTGTGACAGTAGAATACTGTAATGAGTTAGAAATGAAATAAGTAAATAATCTATGAGATAAAACTATTGTTATATAATGGTATGTTTATTTATAATTAATGCAATAATAAAGAAGAGAGGGAAACATTACAATTGTTTCTAAAGATTGATAAAATATTGAAAAGAAATGTGAAAGATTTATAAGGAAATTTATACCAGTTATTAGAATGAATTTGAATAAGTATTTTGTTTATTAATAATAAATAATTCATAAGATAAAACTGTATGACTATCCAATGGTATGCTTATTAAGCAATAATGAAGAAGGAAGGGAAACATTTCAATTGTTCTCAAAGATTGTTAGACATTGAAAAGAAATGTGAAAGATTTACAAGGTTCATACCAGTACTAGAATGATTTTGAATAACTATTTTGTTTATTAATGTTTGTATATATGTATTGTTTTTGCTATGTTTTTAGAATTTTTCTTTTTACATTTTCAAGGGAAAGTACCAAGCAGAGTCTGAATGATGAGATCTACATGATATAAAATAGATATTAGAAATTTGAATGTTATAATTTTAGAATGCTCAAATTCAATGTTTAATGAGATTTCATACGATCATAACAATAAGATTTAAAGGTGTTGCACTTTTAGTGGCAATCATAGGGGGAATTTTGCTTCTTAAGAATGTTGGAACATATGAAATTGTAAACAAGACAGATGAAAGTATAAGTACAATGAATAAAAAGATATAGAAATTTAAGTAAAAGAAATACAATTGAATAAGAAGAAAATGAGATAACCATAAAAGAAAATTAAGAGAAGTAAAAGGAGAAATAGTGAGAAGTTGGAAAAAGAGTAATAAGATATGAAGTTGAATACATAAGAGGAATATGCATATGAAATTGTGTCTGTATGGAAATGTGATAACCCGGAACAATGCTGTACTCAAATAAGATGTTTTATTTGTTTTGTTAAAACTCAATAAAATTTTATTTAAAAAAAAATGCACCTTGCCTCCTCTGTACACCATGGCTCCAATTTCTATTTCATGCATTCTGGTTACGTATTTCTTTTCTGTAGGATGCTACTGCCAAATATTTAGCATTGGGAAGCTTCTATTATATTTCTGATTTTAAAAAAATCTGTGAAATTATTGAAGACTGCTAGAACATGTTGCTTGCATTCCCAAACTTTGTTTATTTCCCTTAAGATCATTCCATCTGTTGTACTCAGCTGCTCAACAAATTTTTCCGTATTTTACAGTTTTAACTTTGGCAAGGATTATTTTTCCCCTCTGCCTTTCCAGCCTTAAAGCAATGGCTACAGTTCCAACAGCATTTGATTCAAATGGAAAAGTAAGATCCATTTATCAACTGTTTTACTGAAATTTAGTCTCTTTTCTTTATGCATTGTTCTTCTGTAATAGAATTAATGTTGTTTCTTGGCTTCCCATTTCGAAATCAAGAATTCCAAGATTAAAATGTTCCTTAAGTCTTGTTTAGCACTAAGTGCTCAACATAGCTAAGTGCTATTCTTATTTAGGACTCATTCCCTTGGATCTATCAAGAGATATAAAAGTAATCTGAATGTGATTGTTATCTGTATTATAAGGGAAGAGATAAGTCAAGCATGAATGAATACTGAGTGAATATGGATTGAACACAAAACTAGGTGGCTATATGAAAGACTTGGTTTGAGATAGTTTAATCATATAGAGAGAATGAGTGAGGCTGGAATAGAAAACAAATTTATGAAGGAAGAGTGAACAATTTGACAGAAAGAAGAAGACCAAGAGACCAGAGAAACAAAACCATTAACAATTTATATCCTCACTCAGAGAGCCCACACCCCAATCCTAGCAAAGGACTGGAAGAAAGAGTCAGACCTTTTAAGGTACATTTAATAAAAGCAAAGTCGGGGTTATTCTGATCCCTTGGGAGGATGCTATTCTGGAATGCAGATGTTATAATAGAGAAGGCATCCATTCCATTTCCTCTTAAATATTTAGGACCGGAGCATGCCAGTTCTGTATGATTTTACTGACAAAAAATGCACAAATAATGGGGTCAACAGAAGTGGAAATTTGTAGCTCAGAGTTGAAGTGTAGGTTTCTGCTCTCTGAGCTTGGTGGTTTCATTACCAAACTAGGTAATATCACCAGTCAAGAAAAGCACATGCTAAGAGAGCACCAAGAACCCCATGGAAACAGTGGGAGAAAGACAACTTCTCAAATAATTATGTCCTATGCCAATGCCTAGGACTTTGGAAGCAATAACCAGTACCCGGAAGCCTACTGCAATCCAAGTAACTTACATAGCAAATGTGGTACATAGATACTGCAGCATGTTTCTAATGACATGCTGCCACCCCATTTTGGTCCACCTGAAGCTTCCTAGTGGTTTTCAAGAGGAGTTCCATGTTGAGAGTATTGAAGTACTATAGTGCACATACAAGGTGACCAGGGGATGAATAGCTTCTAAGGGCCTCCCAATCAGAGGTGGTATTCAGCAGATTCTGACCAGTTCTAGAGAACCGGTGGCAGAAATTTTGAGTAGTTTGGAGAACTGGGAAAGACCACCTCTGACTGTCCCTGCCCCCATCTATTCTTTGCCTCTTGAGTCCCAGATAATTGTCTGGGTTTTCTTTTGTTGCCCTGCATAGGAGAACAGACTAGAAAGCAGGTTAGTGGGGTAGGGAGGGAATGGGATTTTGCAATGGGGAGGGAATGGGGATTTTGCAGTGACCTTCCCCTGGAGTGGGGTGGGAATGGAGATTTTATAGTATACTTCCCCTGCCATGCCCACCAAGCCACGCCCACCAAGCCATACTATGCTCACCAAGCCACACCCACAGAACAGGTAGTAAAAAAGTTTGAATCCCACCATTGCTCCCAATCCAGGAATGAACACACATTTGGAACATAGAACTAATCTGTGGAAGGAAACAGCTTGGATACAGCTACGATCTGCTTTTTTGAGCAGGAGCGGAAAGTCCAAAAAACACACACCCTGAACTGCACACCAATCCTATCTGGAGAAGTGTTAATCTTCTTAAAGATTAAAGATGGAGATTCCCATTACCTAGAAGATAGTCTCATTTTTAAGGAGCCACTTGCTGCTGTAGTAGTGTGGGCAGGGCAGGAAAAGGTAGGCTACTTCTTGCTTTGGTCATCTTCCTTGTCTCCTTGTCCTCCTGTGCATTGTTACTTGCTTCCTGTTAGTCATTTCAAGGCTCATTTTATGACATTTTGATGTCTCAATGTTACTATTGGTGGGTTAGGCTTTTTGTTATTGTTGCTCTTGTGTTCTTGTTGCCTTTGTACAAATATATTTTGATTTATTTATATCAATATCAAAAAGGGAATCCAGCATTAATTTATTTTATCAGCATTTTTGAATGAATATTCTGGACTTAGAATTGAGCTTTCAGTTTAAGAATTGGTAGAATCCCAAGATATGATCTATGAAGAAATATATTGGAGATTCCTTCTACTTCATTTGTTTAGTGGTAGAGTTTTAACTTCAATTATTATGAGGGCTAAAAAAAGGAGCACGACTGGGTGTAACTAATATTTAGAGAGAGAAAAGAAAGTGTTGAGACCAGTGGGAATTGAATTAGAGAAACAGGATCTACCAGTATGATTAGCCTACTTGCTTAGCTGGTTTGACTTCTCTGGGGAAAAAATAACTGTCAGATGATCTGGCAAGAGTTCTAGGATAGTTGTGCCTGGTTAACCCATCTCAAAGGGAATGAATCATCACTTTGCAACTGTGGTTTGATTGTGCAAAAGTGCTTTGTTTCCTTTGACATTCAATTTTTCTTTCTTAAAAAGGATTATTCTCCCCAAAGAATGCGTGGAAAGTAGATTAAGGAAAATGGATGTGGAAGCTGTTTGGAACCGAGTGATTAAAAATTATGGAACGACATCCTAAAGATTCTGCTAATGGCAATAATCAAAAGGATGCAATGGAAATAAACTGTTTTGGGAACAGATTTTGAGAACTAACAAGGAACTCAAAAAGTATGTGAAATTAAAAAAAAAAACATAAAGCATGAAATTCTGAAGCATTCTGAAGAGAGAAATTGTTGGAAGGAGTGTTTTAGATATTGATATGAGAATGATAGTCATATGCAAAGAGTAAAATTGAAGCAAATTCTATAAATATTAATATCCATGGGGAAAAATTGAATATTAATACAACACTGAAAAATAATAACTCTGAAGATGTAATTGTAGAAATATTAAAGTGTGAATTTAGCTTGTTACAGTTTAGCTGGGCAACTAATCTGTGCATAAGACTGCATCTGTGTTTGATGATTAGAAATGTCTGTGTTTTTCCACTATTTTCCCCTATCAAAAAGGGAAAGTGTTCTGTCCTTAATTTGAATACTTGAAATCCCCGCGCTTTGATTGGCTAAAGCGCGGGGATTTCTGATTGGCCAGGCGAGCCGCGCTTATTGGTCCGATTGAGGTCTCCCGCGATTGGCTCGCTCCAAGAGTGGGAGACTTGAATTGCTGCCATTGGCCGCGGCCGCCGCAGCGAAAAGAATAAAAGCCGCGGGCTTTTTCCTTTTTGCCGGTTCGGTTTACAACTATTAAATAAAGAGCTTGAAACTTAGTCACCGACTCCTGGCTTCTTTTGCGGACACGACACTGGCGACGAGGATGGGATCCCGACCCTGAACCGAACCCCGTCTCCAACAAGAGCCAGTTTCAGCACGGAGATGGCGAAAATCGCACCGCCCGCCCCCTTCAACCCCGCCACCGAGGACTGGGAATCGTTTTCTGACCGTTTCCGCATGTACCTCGAGTGCACCGGAATGAAGGACGCCCCGGGCCCGCTAAAACGCGCCGTCTTCCTCACACACTGCGGAACCGAGGTCTTCCAGATGGCCAAGGCATTGGCCAAGCCGGCAGACGCAACCGCCATGGACTGGGACGTCCTCGAACCTATCCTGCGGCGCCATTACGCCTCCGAGGTCCCCATCCTAATCCGGCGCAACGAATTTTACCGCCGAGATCAGAAACCAGGCGAAAAACTGAGCGATTTCATCGCCGAGTTGCGGCGCCTAGGAGGACTCTGTGAGTTTGAAGGTCTGAACAGCCTTCTAAGAGACCGATTCGTACTCGGCCTATGGGACTCTACCCTCCAGAGCCGGCTTATGGCCAAAGGCGACATCAGCCTAGCAGACGCCCTCACCGCAGCCGCAGCCGCAGAAGCAACCCGCACTTCCGCTGACAGCATGCGAAAATCAGACGCGAAGGGCGGAAACAACAACCCGGCAAGGTCGGCCGACCCAAAAAACGAATCAACCGCACACTACGGAGAATTCCAGTCTATGTCCAGCACGTCAGAAGACGAGGAGGACATACATCGCGTGCAGACGGGCCGCGGCGACCAGCGGAACCGAAGAAGTCGCAGGTCGAGGACCAACTGTGCCGGGTGCGGCGGCGACCACCCCAGATCAGAATGCCGATTTTTTGACTCTATCTGTAGGCATTGTGAAAGACGGGGACACATCGCTCGAGTTTGCCGCCAAAAAAAGACCCGCAGCCCGCCCAGATGGGAACATCACGACCGAAAGAAAGAAAGTTCCCCGCCCAGGACCAGAGATCGCCAATCGGACGGTCGGTGGGACCGAATCCAACGATCTTCAAGAGGCGGCGACAGTCGGCGAAAGGAAGATACCCACCAGACGGTGACCATTGGCCACGCCATCTCCGACGGCGCCAGAAAGGTACACGTAGAAGTCCATATAGAAGGCCAACCATGCAAGATGGAGGTGGACTCCGGGTCTTACCTCTCCATGATTGCATGGCACGAGATAAAACGGCTAGTGCCCACCCTCCATAAGAGGAACATTAATGCCCAAAAAAATCATTATAAAAGACTACCAGGGAAACCGCGTCCCGGTAGTGGGCACCAAGAACTTTAATGTAACTTACAAAGGCCGCACCGAACAACTCCCACTCACAATCATCGATCGCGACCGCCCAAGCCTGCTGGGCCTACAATGGTTCGCCCCGCTTGACATCGCGCTGACAGGAGTCAACCACGTCGTCGACGATGGCTGGGAACAGCGGCTAACCCAGGAGTTCCGGGAGGTCTTCGACGGAAGCCTGGGCAAGTACCAGGGGCCCCTTACCTCATTCGACCTAGACCCTAGGGTTCCCCCCAAGCGGCTAAAACCTAGGAGGGTACCATTCGCCCTAAAACCTAAAATTGACGAGCAGCTCGACAAGCTCCTCAAACAGGGGGTGTTGCAGCCGATAGACCATGCCCGATGGGAAACCCCTATAGTGACCCCAGTCAAGCCAGACGGGTCCGTGAGAATTTGTGGGGACTATAAGGCCACCCTAAATGGCGCGTTGCAACAAAGCTCCTACCCCGTCCCAGTCGTGCAACACCTACTGCACTCACTGGGAGGGGGCAAGGTCTTTGCCAAGCTCGATCTCGCCCAGGCATATCAGCAGTTACCGGTCGACGAAAAAACAGCGGAAGCCCAGACCATCGTTACCCATCGGGGGGCATTCAAATGTAACCGGCTCCAGTTCGGAGTCAGCGTGGCACCAGGCATCTTTCAGAGCCTGATGGAACGTTTACTACAGGGCATCAAGGGGGTGGTGCCCTATTTTGATGATGTATTAGTGGCGGCGCCAAACGAAGCCGAATTAGAAAACCGACTCAGGGAGGTCTTAACAAAATTTAAAGTAACGGGACTCAAAGTAAAACGAGAAAAATGCCAACTATGCACAGAACGAGTGGAATTCTTGGGCTACCTTCTAGACCGGCAGGGCATTCACCCTACAATTAAAAAAGTGAAAGCCATCAAAGAAGCTCCCGCCCCAAAGTCTAAAACGGAACTACAGGCTTTCTTAGGCTTGCTGAATTTTTATAATGTTTTCCTACCCCAAAAGGCTACGGCGGCGGAGCCTCTGCATAGGCTCCTGGATAAGGTGGCAAGTTGGACTTGGGGGAGACGAGAGCAAGCCGCCTTTCAAAAAACCAAAGACCTCCTCACCTCCGATGCCGTCCTGATTCAATTCAGCGAAACCTTGCCCTTGGTTGTCACTTGCGACGCATCACCTTTCGGCGTCGGCGCTGTCCTCAGCCATACTCTCCCCGACAAAAGAGAAGCACCCATCGTTTTCTTTTCCAGGACTCTAACTAAACCGGAGCGGAACTATAGCCAGCTGGACAAAGAAGCTTTGGCTATAGTTACCGCCGTTAAGCGATTCCACGAATACCTTTATGGCCGCCCGTTTACCATTGTGACAGATCACAAGCCGTTGCTGGGCATCCTCGCTGGAAACCGAGCCACCGCGAACATTTTATCACCCCGGATGACAAGGTGGTCCGAATTCCTGGCAGCCTACAGCTACGAACTATTACACAAGTCAGGTAAGAAAATTTCGCACGCAGACGCTTTAAGCCGCTCGCCTTTACCAGACTCTGATCCTGACCCAGCACCAGCAACAAACACCCTTAGCATCGAAAACTTGCCCAACCTACCCATTACCGCGTCAGACATTGCCAGGGAAACTATCAAGGACAGGCGTCTGGCGCGAATTTTACATTGGGTGGAAAAAGGCTGGCCTGAAAGGGACAGTGACGAATCCGTTAAGATATTCAGAAACCGCCAGACTGAACTTTCACTACTCAAGGGATGTATTTTGTGGGGTGACAGGGTGGTCATCCCGGACAGGTTGGAAGGGAGGGTCTTAGAGATGCTGCACGAAGGGCATCCTGGCATCGTCAGAACTAAAGCCCTGGCCAGGAGTTACGCTTGGTGGCCAGGGATGGACAAGCAGATAGAGGCATGGGTAGCCAAATGCCAACGATGCCAGGAGACCAGACCCAACCCACCCGCAGCACCCATCCTGGACTGGGAAACACCAAGGGGACCCTGGTCCAGAATCCATTTAGACTTTGCCGGTCCCACGAATGGACATACCTTTCTGATCACAGTTGACGCTTACTCTAACTGGTTGGAGGTAAGCAACATGAAATCCACTACCACGGAGGCCGTTATTAAAGAACTTTGCAAACTCTTTTCCACGCACGGCCTCCCAGACGTCGTCGTCTCAGACAACGGGCCCCAGTTTACTTCCCTCGACTTCAAGAGGTTCCTGGCGGAGAGGGGCATCCGCCACGCATTAACAGCACCGGCGCATCCGGCGGCGAACGGTAGGGCGGAACGGATGGTCCAATTTACCAAAAAAACCATCCGGAAAATGGACCACGGGGAGATCAACGACAAAATCAATAAACTCCTCTTTATACAACACATCACCCCGAACACCACTACCAACAAAAGCCCAGCCGAGTTGTTGATGGGTAGGAAGCTGAGGTCCCCGCTCGACAGGTTACACCCAACATATAACCCGGAGCGACCCCCAGACTCCAGTACAAAATACCGGACCTTACCCCCGGTGACTTAGTGTACGCAAAAAATCTGACGGGGGACCCCCTATGGATCCCAGCCGTCATCACTCAAATCACAGGTCCACGGTCGTACCGGCTCCAAACCACCGATGGGCGAGCCTGGAAACGACACATAGACCAGCTCAGGTCACGTACTGCAACAGACCTCAACCCCCAAAACACAAACCAAGGGGGGAGGGAATACCCGAATAAACAAACGCAAGAAAAAATAAACCAGCAGTACTTACCGGAACGCAGCCATCGCGAGTCCCCACCGGAGAAGAACCACCCAGCCAGCTCTACCGACTCGGAGAAGCCAAGCGGGAGCGGCGAAACCCGTAGCTCAACCAACCCGGAAGGCCCAGGTGGGAGCCACGGAGAAGGAACCGGCCCGATCATCCAGCCGGTTCGCACAGAAGAGGGAGCAGCCAAGAACATGACCGCTCCGACCGAAATCCAGCTTGCAACTGAGTTGCGCAGGTCAAGTAGGACTAGACGGAGCCCCGCCTACCTACGTGACTACGCAACGTGATGGACTATACCAAGAGGGGAGGGGTGTTCTGTCCTTAATTTGAATACTTGAAATCCCCGCGCTTTGATTGGCTAAAGCGTGGGGATTTCTGATTGGCCAGGCGAGCCGCGCTTATTGGTCCGATTGATGTCTCCCGCGATTGGCTCGCTCCAAGAGCGGGAGACTTGAATTGCTGCCATTGGCCGCGGCCGCCGCAGCGAAAAGGATAAAAGCCGCGGGCTTTTTCCTTTTCGCCGGTTCGGTTCACAACTATTAAATAAAGAGCTTGAAACTTAGTCACCGACTCCTGGCTTCTTTTGCGGACACGACAGAAAGGTAGTAACCTGGAATGCAAAAACTACAGAGTGATTATTAAGGGTGTCTTTGAAAGTGTTGGGCAGAGATTTCTGATTGAGAGAATGCCTGAAGTGACAATATGTAAAACATGGCAACCCAGTTTTATCCTGAGTAAGTCTTCAGCAGGTCATCAAGAAATGAATGAACATGAAAAGAAAATTTATTATACATTTATTCATTTAAAGAAAACATCTCATAAAAATGAATAAGCTTGAATGATAGAATATTTTGTTTGAATGTGAGCTGAAAGTTTATACCTGCTAAATAGTATTAGAACATAATATGATGAAAGAAAATATGCATGAAAATAAGTGGAAGGTTTTGCAAGTGAATATGGAGTAAGACAAAAAAGTTCATGGCCCTTGATTGCATAAAAGTATAAGGAGTATTAGTGGTGATGTTAGAGATCAGTTGACTGGAAATGATAATATGCATGTACTTTTGTTATATTGCTGGCAGAGAACGCAAATAAATTGGACTGAATGTCAAATAGGTTGCATAATCTAACAAGGAGCATGGATTTGAAAACTAATGTATTAAAATGCAAGATTATATTTGACAGAGAAAATGGCATAGATAATTGCAAGTTACATATAACTGGCAAAAATAACTTCTGGAGCATTTAGATGAATTTGGCAGAATGTTTACTAAAGATGGGAAGATGAATGAGGTGATTTAAAAATCTGTGAATATTAAAGGAAAGATAGGAGATATCATCTTTGGACCATTCAAAAGACATGCCCAAAGGTCAAACAGAAAGAAACCACAGCCCAGATGATACAACATTCCTTCTTTACCTTCCAACTATTCTCTAAGATCCAGATAAGCAGGCATATAAAAAGAAACTGATAAAAAGGTGACAGTCACATAGAGAACCACAACTCAACAGCATAGCCATCCAATTGTTATAAAAAACTGGCTACAACAGGCAATTATATATTGCACTTCATTTCTCCAACAGAACATGTTAATGAAATGTCTACAATGAAGGCTAATCTAAGAGAACGTCAACAAGCCAATATGTCAATCTTGGGCTGTTTATATTCCCTAGCATTATAATCCCAATCTTTTCTTTAAACTGAGATTATTCAATAGAAAATTTCTTTCCTTTAGAGGTGGTGATAATTAAATTGTTATGCTTGGTAAAAATATCTGAAATTCAGATCTTTCTGTTGATTGGAATCCTCTTATGGGCTTTTTGTGTAAAAATAAAAAATGAACTTGTGATTTATAGTTTTGACAATTACATAGGATGCCTTATAGAATGAAGAGTAGCATGATGAGAGAGGTTAAAAATACATTTGTAACAACTGCTGTGAAGAATTTCAAAAGTTATTTGTATCTTTTTTGTTTTCTATTTTTAAACTTTTTTCTTTTCCTGTACTTTTTATTTTTCTTTCATTTCTTTCATTTTCTTTTTTTCTTCCTTACTTTTTACTAGTTTGTATCTTCTTGTTTAAAAGTTTTCATAAAAATTATATAGAAAAATGAAATGTTTCTTTGGTAATAAAAGCGGAATAATTTATAAAGTTAGTAAATGGGCATACAAGGATAGTCATTAATTTAGAATATCAATTATGTTCATTGAAAAATTATGATTAGTGCAAAGTCATGCCTTTCCTAATGTGAAATTATTCAGTTCTAATTATTTTTATCGCTTTTAATAACTTACAGACAATATTTCTTTGCATATATAAGAACCTTAATCAAGCTAAGTCACTTGACAGAAATGTACAGTATGTCCATTATTTTCTTTTACCTGGAAAACTAACATTAAACTTTATTCTTTCATTAGAGATGTAATTATCCAATTTCTCTGTATAGCTGATTGCAATTTTTTTGATGAAATTCTGGTAGCTTTTTACAATGACTACTCTTGATGCTTCAATTCTACCCTTAAAATAAGAAATCCTTAAATGTCATGTCAGTTATGTTGATTCAAGATGTTCTGGCTTTTTGGCCAACAAACACACAATTTTTTCTTATCACATTAAACTTTTCTGAAATGTCTTCATATCACATTATGTAGTGTAGCAAAGTGTTGACCAACCTCTTGACACTTGCTTTAGTTTTGTCAAGTTCTGTTTGCAAATTTAAACAAGGCTGACATAAATAGCTGTCAACGCTTACTTATTACAGCAATACACTCCAACGCAAGCATTTGGTTATATACAGTACATGGAAAGTACTACAGTCTTTTCACCAAACTATTTCTTTCTTTCCTGGTTAGTTAACAAAATTTAAACATATCACTCTAGATATTATTATTAGGTTGCCAGAAAAGAACAGCTGGAGAATGATAACCTCCATTTGTTTTATGGCCTTGACCTAACAAAGTAAACTAAATGGAACAATAAAAGAGTTCATTTTTAAACTGTATTTTTCCTATCTTAAAAAGCAAAACTATAAATATTTATTTCTATAAATCTAACAGATTATAAATCAAGAGAAACAAATGATAACCGATTATGGCATTCTATGAAAAAAAAAAAATTATAGGATAAACACAGAGTATGCTCAATTATATCCTAAACCAAAATTAATATTAACTATGGGTAAGCCATAGATAACAAGTCCAAATTCAGACAATAATGGTTTGCTGATCAACTCTTATATAACTGTTCTTTTGACCACCTATTCCAACTATCTTTATGATAACTGGATATCCGCTCTATTTAATGGATCAGACCAGAAAATACTCTCTACAGGAAGGCTAACTAAACTCAGCTGAAGTTTATTGTTATTATTAACCAGCATTAACCAGCATTAACCAGGCTAAAGCTGCATTTATTGAGATTGGCTATCTTCCAAGTCTAATTATACTCTACCTCCTTCTCCTTCTTATAGTTCAGTAAATGTAGAATGTGCCTGCCCAAGCCACTTCTGAATGTTATCTAACTGTATTGAATTAAATAATGCTTCAGATCCTTTTGTCTAGGTAATGACTTCTGCGCATCTCCAGCATGGTCCATACTGGAAAATCAATGCTTATTTTCCCTTAAAAAGATAATAACAGTAATATAATGTTTGGGTGTCCAGATGTTTCAAAAGTACAATAGACAGTTGGAAGGAATGCTGAAATTTCCATTTGGTATATTGAATAGATGGATTTTGCACACTGAATTGCCTTTACCCAGTAGATTGATATTTCATCTGTATTAGGACTCTTGTCCCCTTTAAGAGGAAGCAATCTTGAAGCCTCTAGCATGAGACCTAGACCAATTAAAATCATGAAACTCTAGTATAAACATATATAGACAAAATAATCCTGGAGGCTCGTGTAGTTTCTACATCAGGGGT
This sequence comes from Hydrophis major, assembly GCA_033807585.1. Taxonomy (NCBI): domain Eukaryota; kingdom Metazoa; phylum Chordata; class Lepidosauria; order Squamata; family Elapidae; genus Hydrophis; species Hydrophis major. The sequence continues at coordinate 25,698,235 of CM066333.1, forward strand.
GGGCTGCTATGGGTTCATCCGTGTTCGGGAGAACCCGTAGCTGATGGCCCCGCCCACCCCTCCTCTCCCAGGAGTCTCCACGTGGCCCATTTTGGACGAAAGGTAAGTGCAGGGCCCGCATGAAAGCTTGGGGAGGGTGACACATGGGCATCCTGGAGGCTCTGGAAGGCCAGAAACAGTCCTGGGGGATGCCATTTTCACCCTCCCAGAGGCTCGAGGAAAGTCTCCGGAGCCTGGGGAAGACAAAAACACTGCCCCCTACTGTTGTGCAGAAGGCCGAATAGGCCATAAACCACAATCCACCATTGCCACACCCACCTAACAACCAAGAAGAGAACCTGTTGCTGAAATTTTTGAAGCCCACCCCGGTCCACATTTACTTACCCCCTGACAGAAGAGGTTTAGGGAACAAATTGCTTGTTTGCCAATATCATTGAAACGGGAAGCTCGCATTCAGAAAAAAAAAATGATATAATAGGTGATGTAAATTAGGGTTCAGTTAAAGGTACTATATTAGATCTAATTATTATTCGTGCTAATATAATCATTACACATTTTTAGTAAATCGATAATCTCTTAATTTTTATATTGTAAAAAAGCAACTAAGCTCTATGCAGGGTTGGGATTCTACAGGTTCGCACCTATTCACACTCCAGGTATATCATAAGAAGTTTTGACCAAGAGATTTAAAAAGATCAGAGTTATTCTCTTTGGAGCAAGAAAGCACTATTGTTCTAATGAAGAATTGAGGGCAATTTAAAATGTTGCCAAGCAAAACACACCCATAAGATATGAAACGACTCCAGTGTCCTTTAGGATGCTATGAAAATCTCATTCATACAGTGAAAGATAAAATGATACTGCTTGAATAGCTCTTGCTAGGTTTCAATGATATTTTTTTCCCCACATGAAAGGCAGATTACAAATATTGGCTCAGAGGCCGGAGACATAGAGTACTGTAGGTTAAGCCTAGGACACATAAGAGGTGGCAGCTTGCTTCCTTCTGCTTGTTTCAGTAATTGGCAGGCCATTGTTAGACTGAAAGTACACTTGAATTGAAGTATTGCATTCCTAAACAAGCTAACTATCTCAATTTTCTGGAAACTGAGAAATCTGTTTAAAACATATAATAAAAAACAGCAAGACTGTGCAGATAAAAAGAACAATCATTGTTATTGACTTTATTTTGGGAGAGCATGTACAGTTGAAAAGATTGTTATCAGAGAAACTCTGAAATGGGCCTTTTGGGGAAGGTCATTCAATGATTAGAGTTCTCCTTCTTGTACTGTATGTCACTGTCCTTGCCTCATTGGTCTAGAGGTAACTGGAGAAGGATCTTAGGTGAACATTGCAGTCATAAAACACAATTTTACATGACTGCGCCCTTAGTCATAGTTGTTCTGGCAATTCCCGATTACTACTGTTCAGTGAATCATCATAAATCATTAAAAGAGAACTTCATGTGACCCACAATTCCAACATTCTGCCATCTTCTCCATTGACTTTGCTTATGGCAGGGATGTTAAACTGGCAGCCTGTTGGCTGGCTATATCATGCGCAGGCCACTCCCACTCCAGATCCTCAGAGGGAAAAAAGTCATGTCATGTGGCGACAATGTAATGCAGCGAGTTTGATACCCGTGGCTTATGGGAAGTTAGCGAGGATTGTTGGAAATCTTGATCACATGACCATGGAATGCTGTGATGGCTGGAACTCTAGTCATAAGACCTCCTCATTCAGCACCATTGCAGGTTCAAATGATCACTGAATGAATGGATGGAAGCCACAGACTCAATACGGATCTAGAATCCTCTCAAGATTTAGTTCAATAATGAGAATCAAAACTGAAAAATAATATTTTGATTTTAGATTCAGTTGGAGAATGTTGAAACAATATTTGTTTGTTTAACAAATTTATATAGCTGCCATTTACCAAAAAGAATTCTGAGTATATCAACAATATTCAATAACTTTTACGAGTTGTCATCTGAATCAAATCACCCTTCTAAACTGTACACAGCCGTAATAAATGACATCACCCTCATAGTACCTTTGTATGAAAGGGTAGCTAAATAAAATTCAAAATCTCTGCAACTATCTAAAATCCATCATATGAGTAAGGTGTTTCAGATTATTAAATATAATTGCATCCTTCAAATAAGCTATTGGGTATTTCCTTTAGTGCTGTGACATTGTTTTTATACTGAACTTTTTTATTACAGGAAAAACTTTATTAAGAAATAGCTTTTTCTGAAATATCTAATTTCAAAACCATTGTACAAAAATAAATGTCACTTGCATTCAATTTCTTCATGGAAATTTTAAATGTAACTTTTGATTGTTATGCCCTGCACTATTATATCAGCTGCAGGTACAATCTCTCATGTGACACTTGTTAATATGATTCAGAGCTGAAAACCCAAACTCTGAAGTTCTTAATGTTCTTAGGTTAATAATCAAACGTTTGCCTGATGTTTGCTGGGGATGTGTAGAACATGTGCACTAGCAGTCTTAAAATAAAAAGGAAATATTGTTTAGGTTCAAGTACCACAACTGACTGTTTTCATATCTTATGAACCTGGGACTAGAAATACTTGGGTACCTACACTGCCTTGCTTCCCAAATTAAATTGGTAGGTGTGAAGACTCTTTCTGAGAGCCATTGAGGCCACTTGGAAGTTCACCAGTGCCCTCAAGATCACCTGAATTGTGCAAATAGCACTCAGAAAGAGTACTAATGACCAGATGACTGCAAGGAATATAAATCCTTCCATTCTCCACCATTCAGTCAGAATTGAAGAAGTTGCTTGGCTGAGAAGCAACATGTCCTCAAGCAAAAACAAAGGAAGTCCAGTTGATTTTTGGAAAAGCATCTTTGGGTTGGTGTACAGAGGCTTGCTATGCTACGTCTCTAGCTTCCACAGGGTGCATGTTTACATTCTCCTTCTGCTATGTTTTCAAGGGTGCAAGAGGTGGAAATGGAAACCATTCCTAGGAGATATTTTCCCAGAAGTTTGTTTCTGAATGGATTTTAATGGAGAGTCTAATTTGTGGTGTAATATATAAATCACCATGAAATATCAGGAAAGCATCTGATGAATAATTAACACCAACATTTTCAGAAAATTACTTTGAAAAGCCTTTTATTGAAGTAAAGTAAAATTGGTTTTTAAAAAGAGGATAGAGTCATTGTCTTAGGCTGCATACTGTTTCCCTGGCACCCTTAAATATATTGTTGCCCTAAGCAACTGCTTGGGTTGTCTATGAAGCCATGCTTGCCAAATTCTGTTCCTTGGGTGCTGATACATGAATATCACAATGACACTCCATAGGGAAGATATCTGTGATGTGTAGGTGGTATTTTACCAGGATATTGATATGGCTATATGGTATGCAGTGGCAAGCTTATAGCAACAGCACTTGGACTTATATACCGCTTCATAGTCTTTACAGCCCTCTCCACTTGGTTTTACAGTCAGCATATTGCCCCCAACAATTTTGAACCTTCATTTTACCAACCTCAGAAGGATAGAAGGCTGAATCAACCTTGAGCCTGGTGGGATTTGGTGCCAAATTGCAGGCAGCCAACAGTCAGCAGAAATAGCCTGCAGTACTACACTCTAACCATTGAGCCACTTATCAACAATTGTTTTCAACAACTCAGTCCCAAAGTGTCATGCAAACTATGTAGAATGTGTCCAGAGAAAAGGCCATTCAAATATTTGGCATTGACCTCAATTGCTTCTTTTGTAACAATGCCAGTTTAGTTTACCTTACTTTACTTTACTTTACTTTATTGTCATTGCACATTGTACAATAAAATCAAACACCATCTTCAGTGTAGATCATGACCATGAAAATAAACACAAACACACATCCTTCACACTCCACACATTTAACCAAAAAACCCTGACACCGCACCAACACTGCACTATACAGTAGAATTCAAAAGATCTACTGCCCTGGGATAGAAGCTGTTTTTCAGCCTATTTGAGCTTGTTTTTAATATTCTGTACCATCTGCCAGATGGTAATAGCTCAAAAAAAGGGTTCCCAGGATGAGATGGATCTTTGAGAATGTTTTGAACTTTCTTAAGGTGGCAGGAGCAATAATGCTCTTCCAAAGCGGGGAGAGAGCAACCAATGATCTTCTGGGCAATGATGTTAACCTTCTGGAGTGCTTTCCTATCTGCCACAGTTAAATAACAACATATTTTGAAACCTGAACCATGGAAGAGAATGGGTGGAAAGAGGGCTTGTATATCACTTTGGTTGTATCTTTAAAAATACATTATTTACGAATAAGTAAGAATTCCAGAAGATTGTGTTAACATGATTTTCACAATACAGTACTATCCAAGGTATTAAGAACATCCAATGTATGTCATGAAATCCTGTGGCTAAATTGATATTCCAAAATATTGTGAGATATAATTGGTTGGATTTACAATTGTTCAGAGCCATGTTTAAAATTACATTTTGTTCAATAACCCATTATGGCTTGGTTCACATAACTTGGTGATAATTTTGGGTTAGCAAAGCACAGAATATCTAGGTTTATTCCACAGGTTATGTTAGCACCAAACAAACCATGCTTACTGTCATGGGTTAATCCAGTCAGTATCTCAGTCTTTTAGTATATCTTACCACACACTTGTATATTAATAATCCTGTGTATGTCCAGATGCTCAGATCAAGAGAACTGGGACATGTAGAAACATATTCTGAGTTGCCGGTGCTATGAGATATAAAATGCTAACAAGAAGTAGAATCTGTAGCCTATTATTTAAAGCAGTGACAATATATTTCTTATTGCGACAATCAATGTCCTTGAAAACTAGAAAACTTAGCATTCATTGGAAACTCCTTATGGATCTCACCATGACAATGAGAAGTAGAAATGTGGAGGTAAGCAATAGGCATAGAGAACGTATTCCTTGTCAAGTGAAGTCTTTCTGCAGCTATTACATCCTCTTCTTCCTGAGTATTAAAGGAGAGCTGCCCTTAGATGATTCTCTGAGAAGACCACCATGTTGGTCTTTATGGGTAACTATCCAAAGGCCATTGAGAATATGAGGATGCAGTTCTTCAAATTTCTAGCATAATTGATTAAAGTTTAGTGCCCTGCGATATGTCAGGGAAATGGGGAAGAGCAGGGAATAGAGGATGAAGTATAAATACAGAAGTAATATCTGTACAATCAATCAGAATAGAGCTGGATGAGACCTTGGAGGTCTCCTAGTCCAACCCCTTGCTCAAGCCGGAGACCCTACACCATTTCAGACAAGTGGCTATCCAATCTTTTCTTAAAAAGTACTAGTGGTGAAGCATCCACAACTTCTGAAGGAAAGCTGTTCCACTGTTAATTATCCTCACTGTTAGAAAGATCCTCCTTAATTCCAGGTTGCTTCTCTCCTTGATTAGTTTCCATCCATTGTTTTTTTACCATGTAAACAAACATTGTTATGATGGGTATGAGATTTAAGTCAAGGGCCAGAGAAGCTAGGTCAGTTGTGTAAACAATCAATAACTAATCAATGTTGAGGCCATGAGGCACCCAGCTAAAATTCTTTGAAATGTAGCAAGAAGAAAAAGAAAGAAAAATAAATGCAAAGAAATGACTTTTAATTTTCTTTTATAATAGATATAAATGTAAATTTATATTAGCTCTTACTCTAAGTTTACAATATAACTTTTATTTTTTCCTTTTTAAATCATCAATTCATACATCATGATTTTATTTTATTTTTCTGTTTCATATAAAAAGTCCAAAAGGGACTTCCAATCAGCATTCAAATTAATCAATGTCATTTCTCTAATTAAAGCTGTCAGCTTTGCCATTTTGGGTAGCTCCATCAAGTTCACCATCCATTCTTCCATTTTAGGCAAAGTCAATATCTTTCCCCTATTATGCATATAAAAGCCTCACTGCTGCAAATGTATAAAAATAATGTTTCAAGAGTTTCTCTTCCATTTACTTGTCCATCAATCCCAAAAGAATATCTCTAGTTTCAATTGCATATGAGTCTTTAAGATATCCTGAATTAATGTACGTATTTGAATCCATTTTAAAGCTTTTTTTAACATGTTCATTAAGCAGAGGTGTGATTCAAATAATTTCACAACAGGTTCTCTGCCCTAATGACCACCTGGTAGGCGTGGCTGGGTGGGTGTGGCCAATTTGATATCACTTACGTCAAGGAGTGCTTCTCCTCACCCAGCCTCTCATGACCATGGGGTTGCTGCAACAGTCGTAAGTGTGGAAAATGGTCATAAATCGCTTTTTTCAGTGCCCTTGTAACTTTGAATGGTCACTAAATGAACTGTTGTAAGTCCTGTACAAAAAGCTTCTTTACTTGCAAAAGGTTACCCTAAATACCAATCATTAGATTAGAAATACCTGCAACCCAGAGTTATAAATCAGGCAGGGTGCTAGAGCACCTTGAGGAATTAAAATAGTTAAAATGCAATAATAACTATCAGCAGCCAACTCTTGCTCATAAGTGAAACCTTTAGCAGAGAGAAAGTGGGTGGGCATATTTGGGCTACAAAATGCCAAGCTAAAGAGACAAATTAACAAATTATATAGGAAACCCAGGTTCAAGTCTCTGCCCTCCCAATTTTGTCAAGCATGGCTGGTTTCACTCACCTCACAAGATATCCTAAGGAAAGCATCCAGATTTAAGGAAAGGTCACATGCCTCCCAGGCAGTAAAAAAAATAAATGCCAAGCTTGCATCCTGCCTCTTGGAAATACACCCTAAACGCTCAGTGCCAGGAACCACTAAAGCAGTGACCTCCTCCCCAGATAAAAAAAGAAAACACAAGGCAGGAAGAAATTCAATACAAATAATTAAATCACAACAGTTTAAATCCTTTTAAAACTAAAACACAAGCCTAGTCTGGCTCATTGCCAGTGCTCACACCCCAGGCACTTGAGATAAGCCTAACTATAAAGAAAGCAATTAGCGCTAGAATGTAGCAAAAGAGCAAACACAGTAGCTGATGCTTATTAAACCAATTACCAGAACAAGTAGACACAGGAACTAGCCAGATTTATGAACCCTGCTTCTTTCCAGGAACAGAGATTAACCTTTTTCTTTCCAAACAAAGCTGAATAGGGAAAATTATTTGATCAATAAACACAGGATTAAATATCACCAAGCACAGAATTAAACTTCACCAAAAATTTTAGACCAAAACTCAGAAAGGGTATATAAGCTCATGTTGGAATGTCAATCTTTCTAGCTCTAGCCAAGAAGTCTTGCTGAATGTCACTCATCTTGGTTCCTTGTCATTAAAAGCTTCTTTCCGGCAGCCCTGTTTCATTATTCAATTATTTCTTCAAGGTGCTGATTGTTGCATCCGGGCTGGAAGAACTCCAACAGGGGAGTATTTCCTCCCAACAGTAGTGTAAAAAGCATAAAACAATCCTTCCCCTTTAAGGAAGTCAAGCCCCAGCAAAGTACCAGCAAAGGAAAAAAAAAACCTCTCCGGAGAAGCGCAAGTGACAGTAAGTCAGGGCATACTTCCAAGAACCTTTATATTAACTATAATTATATATTTCTATTAATTAACTATATTAATTTATTTGATTTTATGAGTTTTGTTGTTTTTAACTTGTAGTTTTATATATTGTAAGCTGCCTTGAGTCACCATGGTGAATAGGCGGCAATACAAATCTAATAAATAAATAAATCTTTAGCTGTTATAATGTAATAAGGGTAAACCAAGAGGCAGTTTCTGTAAGCAGGGCAAAAAAGATTAGGTTAGAAACAACACCAGAATGTTTTCTTCCTGCCTTCCTTACAGGATTAGCCCTGTAAAGTGGGAAAAAACAAAAGCAGATTTCTTTCAACAACTGGTTCTCCAAACTTAGAAATTTAACAACTGGTTCTAGTGAATAGGTATGAACTGGTTAACTCCCACCAGTGCCATGATAAAAAGTAACCTCTTCTTGTTCACAGCATACATTTGAAGTATCTTTATACACCCAAGACAACTTTTGAGTGATAAATACCAACAATATTTCATTTTATAAAAATCCTTTTTAAGATTTCAACCAAGTATAAATTTCAATTTTTTTTCTACCATAGTTTCTCTCATTGTTCCATTTGTATATTCGATATCAGGGGTGTCAAACTTGCATAATCACAGCCGTGTCATGTCATGTACTGGGACTTTTTCCCCTTAGCTAAACCGAGCATGGGTGTGGTCAGTGTGTGACCGGCTCATGGGCTGGGAGTTTGACAGCTCTGTTCTGTATGGATAAAGCAATCTGATAAAATGCAATCACCCTCGAAAAAAAATCTATCAGGAAGAAAAAGCATCAACTTTGAGCTGCCTACAGTATTAGAGGGAATTTGCATTCTTGATCTGGCAGAGGGCAATCAACTATTTTATGATACTTCATCCTCATATGCAGTAAAGATTCTTATCCTAATACCTTGTGTGTCTGAAAACTTCTAGCTGAGTTCCAGCCTGGCAGCTTAGCCAACTAGGCCATGCTAAATAGCACATTTGCAATTTTCTGCCGAGCTTTTATAATAAGAGAATGTTACAAGAAAAAGAAGCAAAAATAACAGCAAAAAATGCACCATCAAACCAAAGATTTTTAATGCCAGGTCAGTGGTACTGTCTGGACTTTATGTTCAAGGAAAGTGATCACCTGCCATGTAATAGAGGACTGAGAAAGGAAAGAGGGAGATATTGTCAGCTCTAGCTGCCTAGTTATTCTGTGATGAAAGAAGATAGGCTTGAAGGATGAGGAGATGGTGTAGGAGCACTTTAAAGCATGATAATCTTACTGACTAGAAGCTCCATATAAACATGTTCCTATATTGCAATCTTAAGAATATTGTGTGCAACAAGAAAAAGAAGCAAAAATAACAGCAAAAAATGTACCATCAACCCAAAGATTTTTAATGCCATGCTTTTTGATAATCTCTGGTGGGACCATGATGGAGTTATTGTATTCATCTGCACTCTTCTTGACCTCTCAGCAGCCTTCAATATCATCAACTAAGATATCCTTCTGTAGCAGCTTCAGAAGTTGGGAGAGAGAAGCACTTCCTCCCTCTGTGGCCATTTTCAGTCAGTATTGATAGGAAGCAAGAGGTCTGGCATTCATCCCCTTCCTAGCAGGGAGTTACACATCATTCAGCACTTTCTCCACTTTTGTTTAATATCTACATGAAGCCTCTGGGCAAGATCATCCATCACCACACACCAAGTTATCAATGCTGAAGATACCAAACTGTATATCTCAGTCCATGGGGAGTTAAGCGATGCTGTGACCTCCCTCTTGCTGTGTCTGGAGGTTGTTAAGAGTTGCCTGAGGAGCAATTGGCTAAAGCTGGCAAGATGGAATGGCTCTGAGTTTGCAGTTCCTAGATGGTCCCTAGATGGACCAAGTGCTTAATCTGAGGGTTCTCCTGGATTCATGACTCCTGCTTGAAGAACAGGTGGCAGATATGGAGGAGGGCTTATATGCATATTGTGCATCAGTTACACACTTTCCTGGACCAACAAACCTTGTTCACAATCACCCATACCCTTATCATCTCCTTTCTTGACTACTGCCTTTGAAAAGTATCTGGAAGCTTCCATTTGTACAAAATGCAGTGGTCCACATAGTTTTATGCAAGTATAGATTTATACATGTGTCATCTCTCTTGAAGGAGCTGCATTGGTTGCCAATTTGCTTTGGGACCCAATTCAAGATGCTGGTGATCACCTTAAAAGCCCAACATGGCTTGTGGCCAGGTTATTTCAAGGGGTGTCTTTTCCTAGTTACATTTACCTGACCCACCGGAGTGAGGAGGCAATGTTAGAGGTCCATCTAGAGGGACCAAGGTCTTCTCCATGGTGTCTCCCTCCCTGTGAAACTCCCTCCCTATGGAGATATGATTGAACTCCACCTTGATACTCTTTCAAAAGTCCCCCAAAACATGGTTTTACAACTGGTCTGGGGACTCCAGGTTGATATGGAGCCCATTGAATAGTATGTTTGATTGTTGTTGGTGGGGGAGGAGATTTACTGGATGTTGTACTTTGGGTTGTAAGCCTCCCAGAGTCACTGTGAGTAAGTTGAGCAACCCCACATTTTCTTAAATAAATAAAATATATTTGGGGAAGTGAGATCACCATCTACTTACCTGACCCTTTCCTTTCCTACTTGATTATTTCCATGGATTTGCAGGCCCTGAGAAACTAGGACTTTGCAATCATTATTTACAGTTCACTTTTGTTATACCTATCCATACAGTCATTTTATTTGGAGCTACCCTTGAAAAATATATAGAAATTACAGTTGATGCAATATGTGGCAGCAAAGCCACGAACAGGTTTAAGATACAGTGCAATTCTAGATGTTATAGAAAGTTGACAATTCTAATGTGAAATATTTAATGCCATTGGGAATTTTTTCTTCATAAAGATGAGTCAGAATTCTCTGCTTATAATTGAAAATTTATTTGAAGTTCTCTTAGCTATAAAACAGCTTTGTCCATTATCTATGCACGAATTCTGCACATCTTTACAAAGGCTATTATATCATCATTTAAGGATTCCTTATCCAGGCTAAACTCTTTGAAACTTCTTACAGGATTATAACGTTATTTCTTCTTTGCCCTGCACTTAATTCACTGAAAGTCAACAAATAGTTTCCAGTTAGGGAAATGAAAATATCAGTGCCTTGATCAGATGAATCTTGAGCCTTATTAGAAAACATTTGACAAATGGTAAGATGATCCAAAGTACCACTGTATAATTAGAGTGAAGAGGAATGTTTTGAAATAAAGCTTAATTCAGATGCCAATACGAAAGCCTGCAGAGCATCAATGTTCGATAAGATACATGAGTTGCATCAGCTGATGATTTGATATCATACTTTGGTATTGAACATCCATTTAAATAGAATCCAGAGGGTTACAGGTACTGTAGGAAAATTAATTATTATTCTTCTGTCACATTTTTGACAGCTTAATTTGTAAGAATGATGAATTTTCTTAGCATAGCATTACTCTCTCCCCATCATTTTTGTAACCTGTTTTGGTAAGCTGTTTCACATAGTCTGATAGCTCTGTTTAGCACTTCAGTGCTTAATTGATTTCTTGATAGATGAATATGTTTTAAAATGCACATTTGTCCAAATAATTGGTCATCTTCTAGAAATATTTGATGCAGATTAGAGAAATTCTGCAGATGACAAGCTACAAAAGAACATCTGTCTAAATCTCATTTAGAATGGAATGCTCCTTCTAAAAAGAAGGTTTCTGTGATCCATTATCACAGAAAAAAAGATAAATATTTCAGAGAAAAAAAATAGAAATACATAAATATTAGAGTTCTTAATTTATAAAATGGGTAACTAATCAAGTATTTTTAACTTATCAAAGTATTATATTCTCCATTTGAAAGGTTTCAAGCATTTTGATCCTTGACTTGTTCGCCTACTAGACTAAAAATATTCCTAAATATGCACTTATACAGATAAATTAGTTTATGCATATTTGCGTTCCTTTTATAGTTCTGAGTTAAATGGAAATCCTAACTAAGGCTGAAACTTTAAGCTACAGTATGTATCTGTCCATCTATGTACAAATCAGAAATTTAAGAATCTCAGAGCATGATCTAGAACAACGGTCGCCAACTGGTGGGCCACGGAAAATTTTTGGTGAGCCGCAGAAGAAATGGCCCCCAAAAGCAATTAATCTGGGCCATGCAGTTCTCATGCCTCCCAGCTCTCTGAGGGATCCTGAAGTCAGGTCGCTGAGATGCACGTGCCAACCAGCTCCTACACCCGGCGGCGGCAACAGCAGTCCCCTCCCCAGCGCCCTCCATAGCTCTCCCCGTTAGTTATCTAGCTTTGAATTGCTCCCACCTCTCTTTCCTCCCCCCCCCACGCCCACGTGCAGGCAGGAAAGGAAAGGGAGACAGAGCCATGCACAGCTCTCCATTTTCCCATCCCTCACTGCGTCTCCCAACATCAAAACCTCGAAGATGCAGGCAAAGCCACTGCAGCGGTAGTGTCCTGAGTAGCCTTAGCATGCTCGGTTAGTTAAGAATCGCCCTACCCACAGAAGGAAGTGGTGCTGGAGGAGGAGGAGGAGGCAGTAATGGAGAAGCAAGCAACTCAGGGCGCTACCGCTGTGGTGGCTTTGCCTGCGTTTCTGAGGCTTCTGTTCTGTCCCCTCATTAGCATTCTTGAGATCCCCGCGCTTTGATTGGTCAAAGCGCGGGGCACTCTGATTGGTTAGGCGAGCCGCGCCGATTGGCTCGCTAAGAATCTCCCGCGATTGGTCTGTTCGAATCGCAGGAGATTCAAAGTGGTGCCATTGGCCGCGGCCACCGCGGCTAAAGGAATAAAAGCCGCGAACTTTTACCATAGCCCCAGTTCGGTTCCTACACTAATAAAAGAGCATGATTTGAAATCACCGACTCCTGGCATCATTTTCGAGGACACAACACTGGCGACGAAGGTGGGATCCAGACCCTGAACTGAACCACGTGTCCGACGGAAGCCAGACGAATCTCCACGATGGCGAAAATCGCACCCCCCGCACCCTTCAACCCCGCCACCGAGGACTGGGAATCGTACTCCGACCGATTCCGCATGTTCCTCGAGTGCAGCGATCTGAAGGACGCGACCGGCCCCATAAAGCGCGCCGTCTTCCTGACCCACTGCGGAACCGAGGTATTCAAGATGGCCAAGGCACTTGCCAAACCCGCCGACGCGACTGCGATGGACTGGGACATCCTCGAGCCAATACTTCGGCGGCACTACGCTCCAGAGGTACCCATCCTGATCCGACGCAACGAATTCTACCGTCGGGACCAACGGTCGGGTGAGAGTTTCAGCGACTTCGTCGCCGAACTACAACGCCTAGGGGGGCTGTGCGAATTCGACAACCTGAACGACGCCCTGTGAGATAGAATCATGCTCGGCCTGTGGGACCCCGTCCTCCAGAGCCAGCTGATGGCCAAGGGCAACATCAGCCTTGCAGACACCCTCACTGCAGCCGCAGCCGCCAAAGCAACCCGAACATCCACCGACCGCATGCGCTGACCGAACGCTGGGGACCACAGCGGGAACAACCACCCTGCAAGGTCGGCCGAGGCCCAACCCGAGACGACCACCCACCAGGGCGATTTCCACTTGGCATCGGGCACTTCCGATGACGAGGAGGAAATTCATCGCCTCCAGACAGGCCGCGACCCACGGAACCGGCGGGGTCGTAAGTCGAGGACCAACTGTGCCGGTTGCGGAGGCGACCACCCCAGGTCCGAATGCCGGTTTTTCGAGTCGATCTGCCGGCATTGTGACAAGAAGGAACACATCACCCGCATCTGCCGCCTTAAAAAGAACCGCAGCCCGCCCCGATGGGACCAGAGCGAACGGAGGAGAGAGACCACACCACCCCGGACCAGAGATCGCCCCTCGGACAACAGATGGGACCGGAACGGACGATCCCTACGAGGCGGCGATACCCGGTGAAGAGAGGAGACCCACCAGACGGTCACCATCGGCCACGCCACAACCAATGACGCCCGGAAGGTCCACGTGGAGGTAGGCATCGAGGACGAGCCATGCAAAATGGAGGTGGACTCCGGGTCCTACCTCTCCATGATAGCATGGCATGAAATAAAGCGCTTGGTGCCTACCATCCAAAGGAGGAACCTAGACAGCCAGAGACTAATTGTAAAGGACTACCAGGGAAACCGCATCCCGGTAGTCGGAACCAGACAGTTCAATGTAACATACAAAGGGCGCACCGAAAGGCTTCCCCTGACAATCGTCGATTGCGACCGCCCAAGCCTATTGGGACTGCAATGGTTCGCCCCGCTCGGCATTGCAGTCACGGGAGTCGACCACATCACCGACGACAGCTGGGAGCAACAACTGGCCCGGGAATTGCAAGAGGTCTTCGACGGAAACCTAGGCAAGTACCGAGGGCCCCTTATATCATTCAGCCTAGACCCAAACGTCCCCCCAAAACGCCTGAAACCAAGGCGGGTGCCATTCGCACTTAAACCCAAGATAGACGAGCAAATTGACAAGCTCGTCAAGCAAGGGGTCCTACAGCCAATAGACCACGCCCGGTGGGAGACCCCCATAGTCACCCCGATCAAGCCAGATGAGTCGGTGAGGATCTGTGGGGACTATAAGGCCACCCTAACTGGCGCATTGCAACAAAGCGCCTACCCCATCCCAGTAGTGCAACACCTACTGCACTCACTGGGAGGGGGCAAGTTTTCGCCAACAGTTGCCAGTCGACGAGCAAACGGCAGAAGCGCAAACCATAGTCACCCACTGGGGAGCATTTAAATGCAACCAGCTCCAATTCGGAGTCAGCGTGGCACCGGGAATATTCCAAAGCCTAATGGAAAGACTATTACAAGGCATCAAGGGGGTGGTACCTTACTTCGACGACGTTTTAGTGTCGGCAACCAACCAAGCCGAACTAGAGGGTCGCCTAAGGGAGGTCCTAACCAAGTTCAAAGAGACCGGGCTCAAAGTAAAGAGGGAGAAATGCCAATTATACATGGAACGGGTTGAATTCCTAGGATACCTCCTAGACCGTCACGGCATTCACCCCACAAACCAAAAAATCAAGGCCATCAAAGAAGCCCCCACACTCAAGTCGAAGACGGAACTACAGGCATTCCTGGGGCTACTTAACTTTTACAATGTTTTCCTGCCCCAAAAGGCGACGGCGGCGGAGCCCTTGCATAGGCTCCTGGACAAGGCGGCGACTTGGACTTGGGGGAAACGCGAGCAAGCCGCCTTCCAAAGAACAAAGGACCTCCTCACTTCGGACGCCATCCTTATAGAGTACATCGAGACCCTACCTCTGGCCATCACATGCGACGCATCACCCTTCGGCGTCGGCGCTGTCCTCAGCCATACCCTCCCCGATGGAAAAGAAGCACCCATCGCGTTCTTTTCAAGGACCCTCATCAAACTGGAGCGGAACTATAGCCAACTGGACAAAGAGGCTCTGACTATCATTGCCGCAGTAAAAAGATTCCACGAGTATCTCTACGGCCGGACATTCACCATCATAACCGACCACAAGCCGCTGCTGGGAATCCTTGCAGGAAACCGGGCCACCCAGAACATTCTGTCTCCCCGAATGACAAGGTGGTCCGAGTTCCTGGCAGCCTACAACTACGGACTCATACACAGACCGGGTAAGACGATCTCCCATGCAGACGCCTTAAGCCGCTCGCCGCTACCGGAACCTGACACCGAACCAGCACCCACAACGACCACCCTCAGTATAGAGAATCTACCCAACCTACCCATAACCACGTCAGACATTGCCCGAGAGACTAATAAAGACAAACGTCTGGCGCGGGTGTTGCATTGGGTAGAGAAAGGGTGGCCGGAAAGGGACAACGACGAGTCCGTCAAGACATTCCGAAACCGGCAAACGGAACTCTCATTATTAAAAGGGTGCATACTATGGGGGGATAGGGTGGTCATTCCAGAAAAACTACAAGGGAAGGTTCTGGAACTATTACACGAGGGGCACCCTGGCATCGTTAGGACTAAAGCCCTGGCCAGAAGTTATGCTTGGTGGCCAGGGATGGACAAACAAATTGAGACCTGGGTAGCAAGGTGCCAACGATGCCAGGAAACTAGGCCAAGCCCACCCACAGCACCCGTCCTAGAGTGGGAAACCCCAAGGGGACCTTGGTCTAGGATTCACATAGACTTCGCCGGGCCCACAAAAGGACACACCTTCCTTATAACAGTAGACACTTACTCCAACTGGCTGGAGGTAAGCAACATGAAAACAACAACCACGGAGGCCGTGATCAAGGAACTCGGCAAACTCTTTGCAACACACGGCCTCCCAGACGTCATCGTTTCCGACAACGGGCCCCAATTCACCTCGCTGGAATTCGAAAAATTCCTAGCAGAAAGGGGCATCCGCCACGCGCTGATAGCACCGGCGCACCTGGCGGCAAATGGTAGGGCGGAACGGATGGTGCAATTCACTAAGAAAACCATCCGGAAAATAGACCACGGGGAGATCCAGGATAAAATAAACAAATTACTCTTCACCCAACACATAACCCCAAATACCACAACGAATAAGAGCCCAGGCGAACTATTAATGGGGAGGAAATTAAGGTCCCCACTTGACAGATTACACCCCACGTATAACCCGGAGAAGCCCCCAGACTCAAACAGCAAACACCGAACTTTCGCACCAGGCGACCCCGTATACGCAAGAAACCTGACGGGAGACCCGTTATGGGTACCGGCCGTCATCACACAAATAACAGGCCCACACTCGTACCGGCTACAAACAGCAGACAGACGAGCATGGAAATGCCACATCGACCAATTAAGGTTGAGGACGACCACCCAAGGAACCACCGATGCACAAGCAGGCAAAACCAACCCCCACAACACAAACCAAGGGGGGAGGGAATACCCAGGGGACCAAAACCAAAGAAGAATAAACCAACCATACTTACTGGAAAGCAGCCAGCACGACCCCTTGCCAGGAAGAGACAGCCAGGCCAGCTCAACCAACCCGGGAGACCCAGGAGGGAGCTACGGAGAGCGGCCCAGCCCGACTGACCAGCTGGTTCCCACGACCCCATCTGGAGGAACAGAGACCCCGACCGAACCGGCCGGGATCCAACCAACGACTGAGCTGCGCAGGTCCAGTAGGCTAAGACGGAGCCCCGCCTACCTACGGGACTACGCGACGTAAGGACTAAACCAAGAGGGGAGGGGTGTTCTGTCCCCTCATTAGCATTCTTGAGATCCCCGCGCTTTGATTGGTCAAAGCGCGGGGCACTCTGATTGGTTAGGCGAGCCGCACCGATTGGCTTGCTAAGAATCTCCCATGATTGGTCTGTTCGAATCGCGGGAGATTCAAAGTGGTGCTATTGGCCGTGGCCGCCGCGGCTAAAGGAATAAAAGCCGCGAACTTTTACCATAGCCCCAGTTTGGTTCCTACACTAATAAAAGAGCATGATTTGAAGTCACCGACTCCTGGCATCATTTTCGAGGACACAACACTTCAATGTTAGGAGAGGCAGTAAGGGCTGAAAAAGGGGAGAGCTGTGCATGGCACCATCTCCCTTTCCTGCCTGCAGGTGGGTGCAGGGGGGGAGGAAAGAGAGAGAGACAGGAGCAATTCAAAGCTAGAGAACTAATGGGGAGAGCTGACAGCAGGCACTGGGGGAGGGGACTGTTGTTGACATCGCCACCATGTGTGGGAGTGTGTATCTCAGGGACCTGAGCTGGGAGGCACGGGAACTGCAAGTGGGATCTTTTGATGATTTCAAACACCTGGAACACGATAGATTAGCATTTTTTAGGTCTCAGTGAAAGAGTGAGCTTTGTTTCATCTCCTTTCCTCCCCTGGTAATGCGAGAGATGCTTTCTCTGTCCCCACCCCCTCCACTTCCAAATAATCACTGGCTGTGGCTGGGTTTGGCAGCAAAGTGCTAAAGCGAGCGAAGTGCCCCCAGGGACACCTTTCCTTGCCTGTCTCCAGGTGACACTGGAAGAGCCCCCTCAGCTTTTCCTCGGCTGTAGATCTCAGCTTCTCAATCCTCCACCCAGGATCTGAAAGGAGCTCCCACTTTCTCCCCCTCCCCTCCCCCAATTAATCACCAAGAGTGGCAGTCCTTCTTCAGGCAGATGCCTGCTGAGAAGCCCCTGGAGTGGCAGCCAAGGGACGCTGCCCCCCAAGGAGAGCAAAGCCCCCTCTCTGCCTCTGCTTCTCCCAGCAGCAGTTGCCCCAAGGCCCCTCAGCTCAGACACACACACACACACACACACACACACACACACACACACCGCCCGCTCTTCTGTCTCTTTGGAAGGCGCCAGGTGGGGGGAGGCTTCCAGCCCAGAACGTTTTATTTTGTTATCATTAAGCATTTACATTTTTGTTATAATTAAATATGTGTATGTATGTGTGTGTATGTGTGTGTATGTACCGTGTTTCTCCAACAATATGTCCTCTACCAATAGGAAGCCCCACTATGTTTCTTTGGCATAAAATCAAATTAAGCCCCTCCCCCCAAATTTAGGCCTATTTTAAAACATGCAAAATAAGGGGGAAGGGTGGGGGACTTGCCATTAGGAGCGCCCCTGGGCAGCAATTCCTCGCCACCAGCCGCTCCTAACGGGTGATCATGGCGAAGCGCGGAGCTCCCTACTCCCACCTTTGCTGCAGACACCTTTGGCACCCGCCGCTGTTGCTTTCCCTTCTGCCCATTCTGCCAAGTTTGGAGCTGCCGCTTCCGTGTTTGGAGTGCCGCTGCCATTTGGAGCTCCAAACAGCAGCAGTGCTCCAAACGCGGAAGTGGCAGCCCCAAACATGACGGTGGGCGATCTTTTTATTTTGGTCCGCGTGAAGTTCAGAGCGAGCAAGAGAGGGAGACTGCGATGCCTCCATCCGAGATGGCAACCTCTCGGATGCCTCCATCCGAGATGGCAACTAGTGGATCACAACATGGCTGGAAGCCCGAATCGGCGGGAAATGATGGCGATCTTTTTGGAGCGAGAGGAAAGGGAGAGAAGAGTTGCAAGGCGTAATTTGCAGGAGGAAGTGGGTGTACCCCACGGCAGGGAGCCCAAGGAAGAAGGGCTGGTAGGCAATGGAGAGCGTCCCATAGCAATGGAAGCAGCCTAGAGACGCGCCCGGGAAGAGGCGCAGATGCTTCCTTGAAGTCCCCAAGCCAACTGCATGTGCTGCCTTTAGTTATGTGCACTCCACGCTTTGGGCACCTCCGTGTGATCGCGACCCTGTCTTTTCCACCTGGCGCCCCTGCTGCTTTCTGGCTCTTTAGCAAGGCATTGCGGTCTCCCTCTCATGCTTGCTCTGAACTTTGCGTGGACCAAAATAAAAAGATCGCCCACCGTCATGTTTGGACCTTCCGCATTTGGAGCTTCCACTGCCATTTGGAGCTCCAAACAGCGGCAGTGCTCCAAAGGGGAAGCCGGTTGCTAAAGAGCCAGAAAGCAGCAAGGGCGCCAGGTGGAAAGGACAGGGTCACGATCACACGGAGATACCCAAAGCGCAGAGCGCACATAACTAAAGGCAGCGCACGCAGTTGGCTTGGGGACTACAAGGCAGCATCTGTGCCTCTTCCCGGGCATGTCTCTAGGCTGCTTCCGGAGCTATGGGACGCTCTACGTTGCCTACCGGCCCTTCTTCCTTGGGCTCCCTGCCATGGGGTACACCTACTTCCTCCTGCAAATTATGCCTCGCAACTCTTCTCTCCCTTTTCTCTCGCTCCAAAAAGATCGCCATTGTTTCCCGCCGATTTGGGCTTCCAGCCACATTGTGATCCACTAGTGAGGTTGCCATCTCAGATGGAGGCATCGCAGTCTCCCTCTCTTGCTCACTCTGAACTTCATGCGGACCAAAATAAAAAGATCGCCCACCATCATGTTTGGAGCTGCCACTTCTGCGTTATGAGCACTGCCGCTGTTTGGAGCCCCAAATGGCGGCGGCATTCCAAACACGGAAGCGGCAGCTCCAAACTTGGCAGAATGGGCAGAAGGGAAAGCAACAGCGATGGGTGCCAAAGGTGTCTGCAGCAAAGGTGGGAGTAGGGAGCTCTCCGCGCTTCGCCATGATCACCCATTAAGAGTGGCTGGTGGTGAGGATGCAAGGGTGGGAATTAAGTCACCCCCGAAAAGACATCCTAGCCATTTTTGGGGGGGTCAAAAAAAAAATAAGGCCCGGCCTTATGTGAGAAACACGGTATGTATGTATATGTATGTGTGTGTGTGTGTGTGTATGTATGTATGTATGTATGTATGGTATTCAGCTTTGTTCAGGTATTTTCCCATGTCATTATAGTTGTGTTTTTAAAGTTGTAGCGATGTTTTGGCAGAATCTCATCTGCCATCATCAGGCTTCTATATTGTGTTCATCTGTGAGCCAGGCTTTCATAGCCATTTTTGTCTTAAATTTGGTGCTAGCCTACTGCTGTGTTAGAATAGTTTTTTCTTCATCCTGATTGGGAGTCTTGGTCTGTGTTTATTGGTCTTGGAGTTTGCTGTATTCTGCTTGATTAGTGTTTCTAATATCGTCTGTCTGTTTTGTAGCATTTTTTTGTCTTGATTGACTGGCAACATTGTGTTTCTTGTATTGGAGGCTTTTAGTGTGGCTTGGCTTTGAGTAAATGGATGGCTATCATTTATTAGGAAGCTATTTCCTAACACACCTAAACAGCACACACTCAAAAATTAAATTCACCATGGAAATGGAAACAAACAACTACCATTCCTAGATGTACTAATCTACAAAAAAACAGATGTTAGGACACACCATATACCAGAAGAAAACACACACCAACCGCTACTTCAATGCCCAATCCCACCACCACCCAGCACAGATAAACTCCATGGCCAAAAGACTAATTGCCAAAACCAAATGCCTGGCAGACAAGACACACATAAAGACTGAACTATGTACCCTGACTAAAGTACTGATAGCCAAAGGCTTTTACAAAAGCAAAATCACAGCCCTGATCCACAAAAACACACTGAGACATAATAGAGACCTAGAAGATGCCCAGACCTATGGAACAGCTGTCCTGCCCTACATAAGAGGTAGTACAGACAAAATCAGTAAAATACCACACAGGCATCAGCCTGAGGATGGCGAGTGGGACCTCGCCGAAATGTCACCAAGATACTCTTAATCTTGCATGGGAAAAGACCCGAACACACCTAGACCTAAATACATACATACATACATACATACATACATACATACATAGATACGCACTGCTCAAAAAAATAAAGGAAACACAAAAATAAGACATCCTAGATCTGAATGAATGAAATATTCTTATTAAATACTTTGTTCATTACATAGTTGAATGTGCTGACAACAAAATCATACAAAAATTATCAATGGAAATCAAATTTACCAAACCATGGAGGACTGGATTTGGAGTTACACTCAAAATTAAAGTATTAAAAAATACTATAGGCTGATCCAACTTTGATGTAATGTCCTTAAAACAAGTCAAAATGAGGCTCAGTAGTGTGTGTGGCCTCCACGTGCCTGTATGACCTCCCTACAATGCCTGGGCATGCTCTTGATGAGGTGGCAGATGGTCTCCTGCGGGAACTCTTCCTGCACCTGGACTAAAGCATCCCCCCTGGACAGTCTGTGGTGCAATGTGGCTTTGGTGGATGGAGCGAGACATGATGTCCCAGATATGCTCAATTGATTCAGGTCTGGGGAACGGGCGGGCCAGTCCATAGCATCAATGCCTTCGTCTTGCAGGAACTGCTGACACACTCCAGCCACATGAGGTCTAGCATTGTCTTCATTAGGAGGAACCCAGGGCCAACTGCACCAGCA